>JANRFK010004893.1:54213319-54329621 GCA_030068395.1 Apalone spinifera
CTGTGCTTCAGCCTTTTAAATATACAAAGAACCAGCTGGCTTTTAAGCCAGCTCCCCTAGCACTAGCTCCTGCTCACTGCCAGAGGCAGCAAAGGGGGGGAAGCAACTAGTCGAGTCACTACTCAACTATCCAACAAGCTTATGCTTATATCCCTATACTAGACTTTTCTTTTTGATCTCTTTCTCAGAATTAGTTCTTTCATCCCTTTTCCCCCCTGAAATAACCACCTGTAGTGCATAGTTTCTTCATATACACCCAGAATATGTATAGATTAATTCTGCCATTGGTTACATACATCCTGTACCAGATAATTCATTGGTCATTTGATAATTAAATGGAGGGTCCTTCCTGCTTATGAAATGGTGACCATATACTGGCCTAAAAGAAAAACTGTTTAGAAACACAGAGATCTCACTGTTTATTACCTCAGGCTATGGTCATTATCAGGTTTAAAGGAAATATCTTCTAGTTGGAAATATACTTTCCGTGGCTGCAATAAATAGCTCTGTACTCATCAGAATTTGTTTCTTCACTCTTGTCCTTGCCCATTGAGGATGTCTTAGGCTCTGCTCCCTACTAAGATACCTGTCAAATTTAACTCATTGTAGATGACTTTTAAGGCATCCTTTAACTCTCATGATGAAATGTTTTGCTGAGTTTCAAGGACATTGAAAACTTCCATTCATGTTTTCACAGCATGACAACCCTGAGAATAATTGTGTTCTTAATTAAATGACACTTGGAATTCTGAGTGGGGGCGAAGTGGAAAGGGGCTGAGAAATTGAGAGACTTATTTGTTTTGGACATACAGGTGAATTCTGAAGGGAGTAGCTAACCGGAAGGAAGATATTTGAACAAGGAGTACAGAGATTGAAAATATGTAAGACTAGATGCTGAGCTGCACTTATAATGTAGATTGTTGGTCAGGAAAGTGGTGCGTACAAAGTTGACTTTTAGCTCCTATTTCATTGTTAAGGTTGTTGTTACTTAGTGCATTTCTTTTTTGTGCAATATTCAGGAATTGTGAAGATTGGTGCATGCATTTTTTTATAAACATTTCCCTGTAACACACAGGCTTATATAGCATTCAGTGTCACACTTTCATTGGTGCAGGTATCTCTTGGCCACACACTCTGATTTGAACACAGATTAGAATTTGGCATCAAAGTTGGTTTTCTCTAGCCCTGCCCCAATATTAACTTTTAAAAGTTAATTTTATTATAAACAGTAGTTCAGGTCACTTTCAGTAACACTGAATGGTAATTAAGTCTCTCTCATACCATACACACAGTTGTGCTTGAAATATTGTATTGAAATTTCTATTAAAATTATTTATTTTGAGGGTTTAATGAGATGGACTGTAATTAATTACAGCATTTAACAATTAAAAACATCTACCAATTTTATAGGAACATGAAATAAAGAAACAAAGAAACAGAAGTTTGAAGTAGGGAGGTGAAAGGTTAACTCTTTACCTGATTAACCAGTAAGCATCACCCTAAACTGGTAATGCTTACCAGTTCTAGTTAACTGAAAACTGGTGGGGGCTGGAGCAGCTCCCCTCCTGCTGTAGGGGGAGGAGGAGGGGCTGTTCCAGCCCCCCAGGGAGCCCCTCATAGACTGGGGCTGCTCTTGTCCGTTTAACCAGTTAACTGATGAACTGGGAGTTTGAAGATGTTTTTGTTATCCTAAGCCAACTGAAAAATACTTTGCTCTTAATTGTTTAAAGGCACTTCTCCATAATGTTGCCTTCCTGCCACTGAAGTATTTAAGAAAAAATAGTGTCTAAATTATTTTCTTTTAAAATGTTAATGTATTATGAATCAACACTGCTACTGCTTTTCCAAATGGGTTCCCACTATATGTAAATCTATGTACAGATGAAGTCCACTCCTCTTGCCTTGAGGGTCTCTGTGATGAGTAGGTGACTGGGGAGACTCCCTTTAAGGTGGGTCTCTAGATCCTGGCCTTGTGGTGTGGCTGAAATGCAGCATTTCCATTACTTTGTGGCCTTTTGTGGTCATTAGAGCCCCAGGCAGGCAGGCAGCCAAACCACAGCGAAGTCTGTTATTGAGTCCTTTTGCAACCTAGTAGTTCTTATTGTATGTGGTTTTAAAATGCACTTTTAAAAGAGGAATTTTCATTTTAATGCTAACTGTTGCCATAAAGACCCGCAGGTAGTTGCTGCTCCAATTGGCTGACTGGAGCAGTCTCTGTCCATCTTGGGCCCATCCCAACCCCCCACCTCAGGCAAGTGCAGCCCAAACAGTCCTTGTCCACAGAAGGGTGGGTGAGCTCCAGCCTTCCCACCCTCTCTTTAATCAGTTAGACATAATGTTTAACCAGTTAACCAATTAAATGGGATTTTATATCCCTAGTTTCTGCTGTAGATCATTATCCAGGTCAAATCATGAAATACCAAAGTCGTGATTCACTAACCAAAACTTGTGCATTCAAACATAAGATTGATTCTTGAGACCTGCTTTTATTCTCACTGAATTGGAGAATTTTGGTGGTTAGTGGAAACAGAGTCAGACCCCAAAATCTGTCAGCTTTTTTTTTATTGTTAAAGTTAATAAAGGTGATCCAACCTTGATGTAGGATTTCAGACCCACAAATTAGAGAAGGAAGAGACTCAGTTTCTGTAGTCCGTTCTAAGGATGTTAAAATGTAATTATCTGGCTAATCGTATCATTGATACAATTTGTATTGACTGTACGATTAGTTGATAAGTGCTGCTGTAGCTCCAGGAACCGACTCCAGCCGGGAATGAACAGTTGTGGTTTGTGCAGGCTCCTTTGACACCCACGCTGCAGCTCTGCATTTTCAATGTAATAAGACCACTGGGCTCTTACTACATTAAAATGCAGAGGCTCAGCGATCAGCACTGGCTGGGACTGCTTGGTCCCCGATTGCGCTGAGTCCAGAAGCCCCTGTCTGCAGCAGCCAGGGGCTGGTGCCAGAGGAGTCTCTGTTTGTGGTGGCCAGCTCTGGGCTGGCCATCGACAAGGGGCTGCTGCCTGTGGCCAGCCCTGGCCACTGTGGACAGGTGTTGCTTGGTGGCAACAGTCCCTGTCTCAGATAAAGGGGGGGCAAGCAGCACCCCGGAGATGGTGCTGGGGGGAACCAGCTTCCCCAGCACCAGCTCCTGCTTTCCCCCTCTCCCAAGGTTGGGAGGAATGTGAATAGTTTACTAGATTAACCAGTAAGCCTGTGTGTGTTGGTTAATTGTCTAGTTAAGTAATTGACATCCCTAGACTATGATTCACCTTTTTGTCATGTCTGAAATACGTTTGCAAAGGTGTGTGTGTGGAGGGGGAGGAAGGGATTGTGTAGTCTATTTGTATTGTAAAGCATAGGTATGCTCTTCAGTAAGTTAAATAATAGTGCTCCCTCATAACCATGTCCCTCCTATGCTGTCTATCTCCAGTCCTGGGACTACAATGCCATGGCTGGCCAGCCAGATGCCAATCCAAAACATTTTCCCAGGAATACTTCAAGCGCTGATCTTGCTTGATCTCCTTCATACTCCTTTTGGATTTAAGCTTTCCCACCTTCCTTGTCAGAAAGCCACTCTCCAGATCTCGTTCTTCATGGAGCAACTACCACAGCATTTCTAGTGTTTTGAGTGTGGGTCTATTGAGTCACAGGTTTCCTTTATATACTCGGCTGGTCATGTGACTATCGCCTGCTCCCTCAGAGAAGTACTTTCCGAGAATACCATTTTTTTACAAGGCCAATGCCTACAGTACTGTGCAGGCTTGTAACCCACCCTGAGCCAGTCCACTCTGCTACATCTGCCCAGTTAGTGGTGGTTCTCCTCCACAGAGTGTGTATGTGGCCATATTGGTGAAGGGTTTATTCTGTAGGTGTTTTAATATAAATAACTAATTGAAAATACACTTGAAACTCTTTAATCTGGCAGCCTTGGGAAGTATGCTATGTTGGATTATGGAATTTTCCAGATCATGAGTGTTGACCATAATAAAGGGTGCGGGGGGGTGGGGAATGCAGTGTCTGGGAGAGAAGGAGGGTGGGTGGGTGCAGGTTCTGGGAGAAAGAGTGCAGGAGCGTGCTGGGGTGGGGGCACAGAGGGTGGGTGCTTGAGGGAGATAGAGGTGTGGGGTCTGGGAGTGAGAGTGATGGAGGTGGGGTGCTTACCTGGCATCCTGCTCCCAGGGATATACATAGCTCCCAAGCACTGCCCCCATACCGCTATGGGAGCAGTGGGTAAAAAGCCCTCAGACCAGCGCTTTGCTGTACTGCCATTCCCCCAGCTGATGGGGAGAGGGAGTAGAAGCATGCAGAGTTGCTTCCTCCTTTCCCTACCAGTGTCAGAACCATAGGTATTTCTGTGTCAGGGACACCTGGATTACAGAGGTTCAAGTGTATAACAATAAACACCGAAGGCAGCAGAGCAATTTTTCACATGTAGCATAGAGTTTAAACGATTGAGGACAAATTTTGGGCATGGGAGCCACATTGTAATTACAAAGAAAATCTTCAAGCCATAACTGTCCCAGGGCTGTTAATTCTTTTTGCTAGACTTGGGCCATTGAATGTATATTTGTCCAGCCACTTTGGTTCATATTGTACTTTTTCTTGGGGCAAAAGCAAAACAAATTCTCTTCTATACCAGATTCCTCTTCTGCACCTGTCCCTGTTAACCTAGCGCAACACAGTAGTCTGCATCTGTTTCCTCCCCTCTCACCACCTGAGTTTGCAGAACACTGCCAAATGCAGATACCTTAGTGACTTAGGCTGGCATTGAACTGAGGTCTTCGGAACCTGAGTAGAATCCAAACAAACAAAAGGAATAGTGAAACTAGAGTCTTAGGGTATGTCTAAACTACATCCCTCTTTCGAAAGTAAATTAGGCAGATTGAAAGCGCAAATGAAGCGAGGATTTAAATATCCCGTGCTTCATTTGCATAATGGTGTCCGAGCACTTTTTCGAAAAAGGGTTTTTCAAGAGTGAAAGCACCGTCTAGACGCAGTTCTTTCGGAGGGGGGGGGGCCCTTAGGAGTACAGGACCTTTTCAAAAAGGGTCCCCCCCCCCGAAAGAACCGAGTCTAGAAGTGCGGGATATTTAAATCCCTGCTTCATTTGCTCTTTCAATCTGCCTAATTTACATCCCTCTTTCGAAAGAGGAATGTAGTTTAGACATACCCTTAAAGAGAACAGTTCAAAAGGCATGAGAGGCAGTCAGGGCCTCTGACAGTGAAATGGGGAGGTGTATGCTTGGAGGTTTGAAGGGCTTTGGGCCCTTTAAATTGCTGGTAGAGCCTTACGTCATGTGATCCAGGCTGCACTGAGGACTGACTGCCCTTTAGCCCTGCACCTGCTGCCCGAGGCCCCATCCCTTTAGGGGGCCCGAAGCCAAGCCCCTCGCCTACATTTCCCAGGGCCTGGAACCAATATTTCTGCATTATCCCAAATTTGAGCATGAGACTTTTTCTTTCAGTGGCCACAAAAAAGTAAGAAAGAGTGTGTGGAATAAACATGTTTGTTTGTTAAATGAAAAGACAATTCATATCTAAAACACTGGATAAATTGTATTAATTCACTTCACATAGGTTATAGGGATGTTACATTTTGATTAATTGGCTAATTGATTAGTTGATGCAATTTGGATCAACCATTCAATTAGTCGATAAGGATGCCTTCGCCTTTGAAGTGTAGCAACACCGCTGGGGACTCCCCAGCTGGCTCTAGGCTGCATGTGGCATTTCAAAGCGGCAGCGCCCCAGCTCCATGTGGCCCTGCTGCTTTGAAGCACCCCTTTGTCCCCGTCCCCCCCTGCTTCTTTCTGATACAGGCAGCAAGAGGGGAGGAAGCAACTAGTCAACTTGTATGTCGACTATCCGACTAGTTGTTCACAAACCCCTAATAGGTTATTAAAGTCCTCATATATAATTTTCTGGTCACTACCAGTCTGATCCACATGTGACTGGGGGATATCGATGTAAAATTCCTATTTTGTTACCAGTTACAAACCATAAGACGGTATTATATGTTCTACAGCTGCCAAGTTAGTGGAGCATAAGATAAATTATGGCTAGCTGAATAAATTAAAATGTCCTAACTGTTGCTTTAAATTATACTTCCATTGTTTCTTCCCATAATTTCTAAAAGTTTGGTGTAGGAGAATGCGAGTTATTTTCTTCAACATACCTGACTAGTCTCTAGCAATTTTCACAAGACAGGCACCAAAATCAAAAGGTAGAAAACCAAATTACAGAATTTGAAAGGAACCCTATTGACAGTGAAAAACTGATTGTGGTAACGTAGTGGAGACTTTACCTCCATGTCCCCAGGTCACATGTGGCTCAGATTGGTAGTGACCTGAAAATTACATCAGATGGCTTTTATAACCTAGGTGAAGTGAATGGGTTGTATTAGTCTTGTTCCTGGACCAAGAATCTGATTGGTCTGTGAAGACTGCTTTTTATTTTCCAGCTCCAGAAAAGGGCTCTCTTCCAGGTTAGTTTGAAATGTATTTGCTAGGCACTGTAGAAGAACTTGTTCTGCAGTTTGTCAATGCATTACCTATAATACACAAAAATAACACTTTGCACAAGAGTTTTCAATCTAACATCTTTCACCAACACTGGATTCACAAAAATTGTTTTGATTTTAATTTTTGATAATTGCTTGCAAGGAGATAATCGGCACTCCTTCACCTCTCTTCTTATCACTCTAAACCTCTCTTTTTCTTCAATTTTATACACGTCTATCCAACTTTCTACTCTCTGACAACATGGATGGACCACTTTACTTTTACTTCTGTACAGTTTTCAGACATGATTTTTCCAAACCTAGCAGTTAGTCTTTCTTTTAAAATGTCATAGGCATTCAAAATATACTGGGTAATGGAGAGAGATGTAAATAAGGCCTCCTACTTCTTTTTTTTTTTTCTTCTTTTTTTTTCTGCTTCTTCCCTTCTTCTTGCATCTGTCTTGGTATCTGTTGCTACCATCTGAATTTCATTTCAGGTTCTCCTTGTTGTTGAATCTTCTTTACATAGCCTTGGGCTGTAGTATCACCATTTGCCTACAAGAAATCCATTTATATCTGCAGCAAAATAAATTGCATTTGTCTGTTTCTAATGAATGCCTTGCTCCTCATTAAACTGTGATTTACCTTTGTTCCCCTTTTCTGCACTGTCAGCACTAACTGTTTGGGGATCCTGTGGGGATCTGCTAATTTTGAAAAACTGAAAGTCTATATAATTAAGGACACACAAATGGTATCCACATTGGCACTTTTCAAAAATATTCATGGGGCATTTCATGGCTCATGCTTTGCAGGTGGATAATAGGGCTCAAAATTCTTTCTTATTCATAGTCTTCCAATGTACAAGTATAATACATGACTTAAGAATCTGAGTGTATTCCCTTTCTGTAACTGGCTTTATGTTGAGGTCCAATAGACTTTATTTGTTCTGGAATAATTTTAAAAATTCTTAAAGCACTTTTTGACAGGATAGGATTTGGCTGTAGTTTGTCCCAAAGAATAACTATGTAGCGTACATATTTTAGGAGCTTGGGTAGAATACTTCAAAATTGAAAAAAAATGTTTAACAGTAAAATCACTCTGTTTATATAGGCTAATCTCTGGGTCTCAGGAATAAATACATCTTTATTGTCTGGGTTTTGTTTATCTAACACAGCAGTTCTCAACTTACTACACATGTGGGCAGCAGGTGTAGGCAATAATGTGTTACCTGGGTGATGGCAAGGCAAGGCAACATTAGCCCAGAAACAAACCCTGAACCCAGACCCCATGAGGCAGGGCAGCTGCTCCAGCCCCTCCCCACCTCCACACAGCTTCACTGGATTAGAATTGGCTAGCTACCCAGCTCCCAGAATTTGTGAAACTTGCTGACTACCCTGACCCCCTACTTCTGCTGAATGGGCTACCTTGGACTCTACAACTTGTGAGGTCAGCAAACAGCACTAACTAGGGATGTAAAATCCCATTTAATTGTTTAACTGGTATCCACATTGGCACTTGGTATCCCTCCACCCCCACCATAGCTGGGCTGGAGTGGCCCCCCTGCCACAGTCATGGGTTTCTCCAGCTGGCCAGAGCATCCCCTGCCTGTGGCCCTTTAGAGCCCCTTCACCGAGTCCTGCATCCCCATCCACAGTTAGGTGTGACTCTCAGCCAGGGATACAGTGTAGAACAGACTTGTCAGCACAGAAACCAGAAGCAGTCGGTACAATCCATTTGGGAAGAGGGGGCTCAGAGCCAAGGGTCCTGACCCCCATCTCCACACCCCAAGCCACCGAGACTAACTCACCCACTCAGAAGCCCTCCCCAGCCCTCCTACCAGCCTCTCCTCCAGCCTTTGTCTGACTTCCTGGCAAAATGTGTCACCTCGTTACACCACTCCCCCGTCTTAGGTATTGGTGCGGTGCCCAGGGAAACTGAGGCACACACACAAGGTTACTACAGGACAGTAGAAATCACATGCAACATAACAAGGTGAACAGAGTGAATACGATCCCCACTTCATCACAGGTCATCTTGGACAGGGGCAGATGGGAAACTGCTTCAGCTCCCACTGGTTAACCTTTCATATTCCTAGCACCAGCCCCAACCCCATGCGGCCAGATGGCAGCCCTAGACTCCCATCACATGGAGCTGGTCTGCAGTCCTGATCCTGGACTCCCATCATGCAACTGCCCTGGACTCATGGGGATAGCTAGCAGCCCCAACCCTTTTGGCTTCGGCAGCAGAGCAGCCTGCACCCCTCCCTGCTGTGCAGTCAGGAATCCAGCACACAGCTGAGACCTAGCATGCAACCCACTGGTTGAGAAACACTGCTTTGACATCAAGGGATTAGTACTATCAACTAGAAATAGAGGTGATATACAGTGACTACTGCCAGGCTCTGCACATAGCTTTCTGCAAGTGCCACTCAAATCGGCCCTGCTGTTTTTCCAGCCATGGTCTTCTCCTGAGCATTGCAGGATCTGCCAGTTATGTGTCAGATGATGTGCTAGATTTGTATCATTGGCAAACGTGGAATAGGGCCTACAGTTAAACTACCAAATTCACACTTACTTTAGACCTAAGCAAGATGAACTCACAATAGCAGTTTATGAATGAGATATGATATTGTGATCAATGGAATTTAAAAAATGTAAGTAGTTCTTAGGGAGTTGAATTATTTACAGCATCAAATCTTTCTAACTCTTATTTTAGTACTAATGGCTATTCATTAATGCATTTGATCACTATCACATACACTTGCCATTTTAAAAATAATTCTTTCAGGATACATAATCATGTATATGGCCAAGTTACACCAAATTATGGCTAAGGTATAGCACCATTGTGTCAGAGGAGTTATACGGTGGATTAATTTGATCCACTGAATACTGAGGGGAGTAAAGCATGGGAATTTTTTTTAACTGGTCTTGCCTAAATCATGCACTATTGGGAAGTAAGAAGACTTTGATTAATGTAACAACATTTTTATTTTTAATATACATTTTAGAAGACAAAACTGACCTTGAAAACAGTGTGATCCAGAAGAAAATTAAAATCCCCAAACTCTCTCTCAATCACATAGAAGAAGCTGGGGAGGTTACAGATTATGGGGAAGAAGATGTGGAGCTTAGACACAGTAAGGTATTGAAGTCTTTTTTTTTTTTTTTGAGGGGCGGTGTTTTGTGTTTGTGTGGAAGTGCTTGGGGCATATGGACACGTGTCATAGTTGAAGAATTCCAGGCTGCCTTTCCATCCCTTTAAAATACTGTATTGATGTAATTGGGTCAAGTTGACGGGCAGTGGCTGTGGGTGAGAATTCTGAATTGCTTTATAGATCGGCTTTTCAGAAATCCAGTTCATGTTCAGTTGAGCATTATTTGTACAAGTCTGCATAACTTAATTTCTGTTAGAGACTTTTGAAACAATGTTGTTTCACTTTGACCCAGAGCACTTTAAAGGTTGCTCCAGTTATATCGCTGTTAAGCAGCTGTTCTTGGGTGGCATTTTTTAACCTTTTGTACTGAGCTTGTCTCAAATAGAACAGTGTGCTATGGAAGTCCTGAATAAAGGTTTGGGTTGGAAGAAAAACTAACAAAATTGAATCCCTCTGATATAGAGGCCAATGGTTCCCTCAGGTCCAGATATCAAAAACTGTGCCTTTTTATTTTATTTTCAAGTAATTTCTCATTTAAAAGTCTGTCTACCCAGGGTGTGTGTGGGGGGGAGGGAGGGAATATTGCTTTGTGGCTTCGCGTGTTATCTAGCTGCAGGAATCATGCTAGTACATTTATTTATGGGGGGATAGTATTTTTTAGATCATGCATGGTACAGGCATAACATTGAATAATCTCAGTGTCTGCCACGTTACTCATGGACAAGTTATGGGAATTGATAGCATCAGTTTCTTGTCTTTAACTCATAAGGTAGGTTTGCTTTCCTGTCAGTTACTTAAATTTGAACTACTCTTTCTATATTTGACCAGTTGAAAAAAAATGGTGCCTTTTGCCTCTACTGATAAATGGTAATGCTGTCACCCAGACCCTTTACAAAATAGTATGCATTTATTGTATAGGGTATGGGTTGTTACGTGAAAGAGCAGAGGTAAATTGCCGCTTAGAAGTTCATTGGAAATGAAATATCTGCAATGCAGTACTAATATATAGGGAATTTCTTGATTTAGGGGATGGGACTAAATTGTATATTCTCTTTAATTTATTATTCTAATTCCCTTCCCAGTGCTTTTGAAAAGCATAACTCCTTTATTTTCACGAGAAGTTGTGTGTGCGTGCACGCACGGGGGTGATAAAAGTCAGTGAAAGTTTGTCTGGAAGATCGTTGAAAGGACAAGACCTCAGTTCATAAAATAGCTTCAAATGGTGTGCTTCTGTCAACCCCTGTTTTAATGCCTTAAAACTGCTCTTATTTATACTGGTGAAGACATTTATAGACAATACTTCAGTTTGTTTTTTAAATACCCTACAATTTTGGATAACATACAAAATACTTAATTGAAACCTTTTTCTCTATTAAAGATAATCAGAAAAAGAAATATAAACACTGTGTATATTCTAAACGTGAAGGGCCAGACTTTCAAAAGGAAGCCCAGATCAATTTTTTATAAATAGAAAAGGTCTGCCCAAAGTACGCGCCACTTGCACTCCCAATTTGGGCAAATACAACCACGAAAGGCCTCCAGCATGTCCTAATGTTTGCATATACACTTAGCTGTTCTTACACACAGAGTTCAGTTATGGTGAGACTGTTGACAAACATGTTTTTGGAGAAACTTTTTTTTTTTTTTTTGCAAGGCAGACCACGTTTCACTTTTTTTCACTTTTTTTGGCAAATAGTTTTAATTGTGCAAATGCTAGAGTTTTAGTTCATGTTGAGTGTTGTGTTCCTGCTCTGCTAATATTATGTATTATTGTGACACACAGAGACAAGACGGGAGGAAACAAAGTGAAGGTACACACAAAAGCATTGAAGCAGTTGTTGCTCGCCTAGAAAAGCAAAATGGGATGAGTCTCAGTAGTAATTCCAGCCCTGAGGAAACCTTTATGGAGACTTCGGAAGGCATTAACAACATGGACGATGCTGTGGTTCCTCGGGTTCTTTATGAAGAATTGCTGAGGAATTACCAACAGCAGCAAGAAGAAATGAGACATATTCAGCAAGAACTTGAGAGAACTCGGAGACAGCTTGTGCAGCAGGCAAAAAAGCTAAAGGAATATGGGGCATTAGTGTCAGAAATGAAGGAGCTCAGAGACTTAAACAGGAGACTTCAGGATGTGCTGCTTCTGAGATTAGGCAGCGGTAAGTGTTGGATATATTTGGGACTAGTTTTGACAGGTTTGCAATATCTTTCAAAATAGAAATTGACACTTTGTCCGGGTTTAGGGGACAGGGAACAGACCGAACTTTGCCTGTTAAAGAGCTTTTTCCACTTCAGTTGTGCTGTGCATATTGAGTTTGTACACTGCGTGCCTCTGGATCTTTCTTTAATGATAGTAGAGCTCTTTGTGCTCGTAAGTCTGACTCAGAGTTTCCATGTTAAAGTACTTTTTTTTTAAGGACTGAACATTAACCCCAAGCTGAAAGTTGTAGTAAAGTTTTATCTTTGGAACATACCTGTCTTTCCTTTTATTAAGGTACATTTAAAAAAAATTCCATTAAGTACACAGTAAGTGTAGGACAGATAGTAAGGTCTTACTAATTTCTGCTGTTTGTGGTTTGTTGGTTTTTTTTTATTTAAGGTTTTTTTTTAAGAATAAGTAGCACACTTTTGTCTTCTAAAAACTTTTTGTAGGTCATTGGGTTATAAGGTGTTCTTGAACCTTTTGGGTGTTTGATTTCAACAGCCAAGGTATTTGAGAAATTATGGCTTTTCACGAACATAAGTGTATTTTTAATAACCATAGTGATCTGCTGTAAAGATTGTTGATTATTAAATGCAGGTTTTATTCAGTTTTGGATTTAGATTCCAAATAGCTTGAGTCAATGGCATATTTTTGTTGTTGTTCAATGATAACTAACATATTGGAATGAGTACAGAGTAATAGTCTGTGTCACTAGGGATGAGAAAAACTTTAATTATGCTTTTAAAAATAATATTTGTCTATATTTATAAATAAAATTCAGGGCCCAATAGTCAAAAGTGTCCATAGTGAAGTTCTGGCCACTGAAATTTTCAGTTCTAAGTTGGACTCCCAAGCTTTTGCATGCTGCTTTCCATGTCTGGTTTTGGGCATGTGGTAGCTGATTTTCTCATATCATTTGAGTAGAGGGCCACCTGCTTGATTTGCGTGAGTATATGAGGTTTGTGTGCCAATATAAGATTTGTCCATGCACGATGTTGGCTGTGAAAATTTGCATATTTGTGGTTTTGCACACATCAAAGTGTGCTTGAAATACACTTTGAAAAAGATGGATTTAGTATTGTGAATACCCAGAGTAAATAAGTAAAAAGAACGTAAAACTAAATAAGCAAGGTTTTTCACACAGTTGTAAGAGACATAATGGGGGTAGTTGTAGATTCCAGTGAGTTCTCTGAAATTCTTCTTGTATGAAAAGATATACGTTTAGTTGATAGGACATTTGTGAATTGTGTCAATTCAGATACTAATAGGAAAATCTGCTAACCACAATTTTATTGGCAGTCTGTTATAAGGCCAAAATAGGAATTAACCCAGGCTATGGGCTAGCCTTTCATTCGTAGGGATAATTCCTATCAGTAGGGTAGTCTTTCTTCTTAATTCATTTTGCACATGAACATAAAAAATGTTATGTGCACCAATATGAAAGTAGTGTGTGAAACATCATGTTCGTACTGGTGCCATATAAGAAAATTCATTCCACACATGGATGATGTCTGGCAATAGTGGGGCTGAGGGGGTTCAGAGCATAGGAGGGGCTCAGGGCTGTGGCAGAGGGTTAGGGTGTGTGGGGGGGAGGAGGGTTCTGGGCTGGAGATGAGAGGTTTTGGATGCAGGAGGAATCTCAGGGCGCATCAGAGGATTGAGGTAAGGGTAAGTGTGCTGGCTGGGGGTGTGGGCGCTGCGGTGAAGCTGGGGGAGGCTCCGTGCTGGTGGAGAGGTGCCTCTCCCCAGGCCGCAGTAGCTCTGTACTAGAGGAGAGGTGCCTCTCCCCTGGCCACGGCACGCCTCTCCCCGCAGCAGCCCTGAGCCCCTACGGAGAGCTTAACAGGCAGTGGCACTGCAGCTTAGTGGGAACTTAGCAGTGGGGATTTGATGCATCCTTTCATGCATGGGCTGATGCGGAAAAAACCCAAAAGATTCTATACATACCAAATATATTCTTTAGATCAGTGATTCCCAAACTTTTCGGTATCACCCCCCCCTTTTTTATTTTTGAGAAACCCTTACCATCCCATCCCAAAAAACAGCAAAACTTGTTGAGCAAAAAAAAAAAAGGGGGGGGGGGGCAGAGTTGCCCTTTTAAGGTGGCCATTTTGAAGTCTGCCCGGGACGTTCCATGCTCCCCATGCCCCAGTCATCCCAAGCTGCATGGACTGGGCTCTTTCTTGGGGGCGGAGGGAGATTAACAGGGGGCTGGGTCGCCTCGCACCCCGCCCCGGAATTTCTTCACCCCTCCCCCTGGGAGGTGCGCCCCCCGGTTTGGGAACCTAGGCTCTAGATAGTGGATTTCAATTTCTAGCACCATTTTAAAAATCATTAATATTACCAGAGTTCAAGAAATGTGTTCAGGAGATTTTTTTTTTTCTTAAAGTTTTTCAGATCTAAGTGCTAAATCTAATGAAACTAGTGGCACCTTTTTCCAATACCTGGTTTGTTGTCTGTTCATCATTAGGAATGATTTTGCTGAAGATAAATTTCATGTACTTATTTTGCCATGCAGCCCAAGCCCGATGGTCAGCTTTGCAGAAACAGACAATGCTTCCCATTGATCTGACTAGTGCTTCACCCCAAAGAGTTTCCATCTCTGGCTCCTGATGGAATTCTGCACCAAAATATTAACAATTCTGTGTACAATATTTTAAAATGCTGAATATTTTATTTGTCAAAATTACACAATATAATCATGCCAGGTTTATTATTCTGGTAGTTTTATTTCAAAGTATCTTTCTGTGCAAATATGTCTGTAACAATACAGACAACAATTGAGGAAATGTATTTTGACACACAGATTTCTTACATGGTATATTAATACAGAATTTTAAGTAATAAATCATGTAAAGTACAACATAAAATGTATTTCAAGCACCCCTCGGGGTGGAAAGGTTTTGGAAAGTCAAGGATGTAATGGGGGAGCTGAGGAAGAGAGAAGTAATTTCTGGGAAGTAGTCTGGGAGTGAATCTGAAGGGTTGTGTGTGGATGGGAGAAGTATGGAACAAGATTTTTGCGGCAGGAGAAAGGAATTGTTGGGGAATTTCCCCCATGCATACCCTGGCTGATACCTAGCCTTTCCCATTGAGTCATGCACATCTGCTCTCCATCTCCATGTATCCCTGCATCCCCACTACCATTCAGTTCCTGTTGTGATCGCTTTCCCCTCCCCCTAGTAGCTCTTCTGATTCCCAATCTGTGACTCCACCAGCATTCCCATGCATCCTCTCCTGGCTCTGTGGGGAAGGTGCTATGAGGAACACAATCGCTCATCCTCCTTCTTTGCTGTTGATTGCTATGTCCAGTGAGCCAGCTGACCTCTGTTTTGGTGCCACAGGAGCCCCAAGTAAGTGAAAGGCAATAACTGCAGTGCCACTCCAGCAGAATGTATTTGCTGCATTGGGAAAAAAAATGTGTGAGGGGGGACATGAATTCTGTATTGTGCACAGTGGCGCAGAATTCCCCTCAGTGTAACCTCCCTGACTGGTCAGATCTGCTCCTCCCATTGCCCCCATCTACCCACCTGACCTCCACAGAGAAAGCTATAAGAAGCAGCATTGTGCAGAGTATGCAAGGGGGCTATTGTATTATATCTTTTCAAAGGATGTGGAAAACCTTTTGCTTCTTTCCCCCTCCTTTGAACTCCTATGCAGAGCCAAAAAGTTTGTTGTACACTGGAATTTTGGGGCCCTTTAAAAAATGAAGGTTTGCACTTTTTAATTTTGCACTCCATCCCTGTCCAGATGTGCATATTAATTCAGAAATTTTCACTGTTGTTAATGTAGGGGTTATGAATCCCTTAAATATTAGAAAGTACTTGGATTCCTACCCTTTGTGGTGTATTTGACTCTGTAGTTTGCATATTAAATTCTGCCCCATTATCCCCATACAATCGCATAGATTTTGGTGGCGTTATTACCGGTAATTAGGGATGTTAGTGGCTACCCGGCTAACCATTTAACTGAGAAGCGATTACTTATAGGTTAACAGTCCTGGTTAATCACAACAAACACCCTACTCCTGCATGCTCTGCATTTAGAATTCAGACCGGCAGGCTGGTCCCAACCTGCCAATCCAGGTTTTAACTGAAGAGCGTACAGGGAAGCCCCCTGCCACCCTGCACTACATCCTCTGTCTGCAGTGGGCTTGGGCTCTTTGCAGACAGAGGCTGTTCGATGGGATGCCAGAGCAGCCTCTGTCCGTGGGGAGCTTAGAGCCCTTCATGGACAGGGGCTGCTGCTGCCATAATACAGAGGCAGCAGCGCATGGTGGCAGGGGTCTCCCTGGGAGTGGGGCCAGGATCTGGAGGTGCAGTGGCTGCCATCCCCGTGGGGATAGAGTTGCCAGATGGTTTAACAAAAAAAATCAGTTGGGGGGGGGAAGGGGGAAGACCAAAGTTGTCAAGATCCCGCCCTCCCCCCGAACAGAATTGTCGAGCAAAACCAAAAAAATTACTTAAAAAAAAAAAGTCTGTTCCTTTAAGACGGCTGCCATCGTGGGTGCCATTTTTAACACTCTGCATCTCCGATCCGGTAAGCACAGGGAAGCCAGGGGGCGAGGGCCATTTGGCGGGCCAGCTCTCAGATTTTTGCTAGTCACGTGAACCAGAGCAGCGTGCGCTGTGCTTCGCTTCCACCCCAGCCCGTCCCCCCAGCATGGTGCCTGGCAAGTGCCCCTTCCTGCCCCCCTTCACTACGACTCTGCTGCACTCCTCACTCTCCCACCCCCGCCAGACGCAGCAGGGGAAAATTGTCCCCGACGGGCTTCCGTCCGATGGAAGCAGAAAATACCGGACATTTCACATATCCGGTATTTCCTGGGTGTTTTTTTTTTGTTTGTTTGTTTTTTTTACCAGACAGAGCCCACAAATACCGGACATCTGGCAACCCTACGCGGGGAGAATTTTAGTAACCATGTAACCGCTAAGAATTGTTGCGGTTACACGATTACTAAAATAAATGATTTCTAACAGCTCTTTATTAATATGCAGAGGTAGAAGTTGGCCTTAAATGTAGCCATTGTACATTTTATCCAAGACTTGAAACAGTATCTATAGATAGTTCAGTGTCCCTTTCCTATAATGATAGTTTTCAAATAGAAAAAGTGTCAGCCATTGGGAAAGTAGTTGCAAAATTAGTTTATGGTTAGAAATGTGGAACTACTGTGGACTTGAATTGTGATAGGAGGAATTTCAAATATCTGTGTGAAAAGAAATACTCTTTCTTTACATCAGCATATGGTTAAGGTTGTTGAGAGGTTTCTACTCCTGGAGATGATTAGCTGTGATGAATGCTGCCCATAAAAACTGTTTAAAACGGTAGTCCTGGACTTATCCTTAGTTGTTTATGGTGAATTCGTGAACCTAGAGTTTCAAATTACACATAATTTATGTGAAGTTATACTTGTATCAGGCTACTGCTAATGCAAACTAATTGCACTCTGTTTCAGCTAGGGACCTGCACTTTCTTAGTGCACGATGATAGCTGTTTTGTATGGATGAATCACAGCTGTGGGAAATGTGTATTATTTTTGCTGATGTTTCAAATTTGCAGGCCAAATGTAGAAGAAAATTCAGTTAATCTCTTTCTCTGTTACTGGACCTTGCTGCCCCCCTGACCGTGTGAATGTCCGTGTTCATAGCCCTTTACATTATGATACTGAGGTGCAATTTATTATACAAGGGTCTTGGAAATGACTTGCCATAGCTGACACAGCAGCCTCAGATACATCAGGAGGATAGGATGGTTAGTGTTTCACTATTATTTAAGAAATGTTAGGGCTCTGTTCTGATGTTAAGGCACTGTCTCCTGGAAGTACATGGTCTCCTAGAGTTCCAAGGAGCAAAGGGCTTGGAGAGAAGGTACCCACGGAACCAAAACCCTTGAAGACATGTAAGATGTATTATTTCTGCTTGAAGGGGGTACACTGCCATGGCATTCACCTCTCTAGCCAGGATCATATTATGCTAGGCCTCTGCACAGGTACAAAGACTATTTTTGACTTCCTTCCCTCTCCTCTGTCTAATACACCTGACTGGGCACAATTTTGTCCTTATGTAAGGGCCTGCATGATCATGTAAGGGGCTGCTGTATATGCTATGCACACCTACACAGCAATTGAGCAACTGTGGCTAGCATGGGACTCTAAAATTGGTAGGTTGACCTTAGGGCTTGGGACAGGAGCCTTGGCTCTAGGACCTCACAAGGAAGGAGGTTTACAGGATCTTTCGAAAAGGGCTTCTATTTTTGGAAGAACTGCGTCTAGACTGCAGTTTCAATTTCGAAATAGCGCTTTTTCAAAAGAGCGCCTGCAAATGAAGCGCTGGAAATTCAAATCCCAGCTTCATTTGCAATTTTGAAGTGTCTAATTTGCATCCCTCTGTTGAAAGAGGGATGTAATCTATACCTACCCCCAGATTCTTTGCTTAACTCCTGTTCAGTACAGCTGTGTGGGGCCGTCAGGGAGCTGGTTACAGCTTCCTCATGCTTGGTGCCATGTCTGTGTCATCCTGAGTTACGACATTAGCAAGAGCAGCCTAGGGCTACAGCAGATATGGAACCATAACCCCAGCTGAGCCTACAAGAACATACTACATTTCAGCCACATCCTCATCCATGCCTGGAAACTAAACTGGGGGAGCAGAGCAGCATCTGGATATGGTGGTACAGAATTGCCCACACAAGAAGAATTCTCATATGGCCATATCCAGCTTAGGAATGTTAAAATGTGTTTATTTGTGTAAATGTGTAACTGCTGAATTTTTCAGCGGTTACACGTTCGCATGTGGGGTGAGGAGGTAGGAACCAGCTTTCAGAGGCAGCAGCGTGGGGGGGAGAGGGGCAGGACGCTACAGGGAGCCGATACTCAAGGGGGGGTCAACTTAAGCCGGCTCCCTGTGCTTACCAACTCCCATCTGTCCCCTGCCCCCGCTTGCACTGCTGCCTCTGAAGCATATGTACTGTTTCCACCTCCCTCTCTCTCCTGTGCTGCTGCCACCCCTGTATCAAAGGCAGCGGTGGAGGGCAGGGGGACAGCAGTTCCATGGGAGCTGGTGCTTGTGGGGAATCAGGTTTTAAACCAGCTCCCTATGAGCACCAGCTCTTGGCCTCCCCTGCTACACTGCTGCTTCTGTGGGAAGCGGAGGTGGGGGTCCATGCGCTGGGCCTGGAGCGCAACGGCTCCTGCTTCTCTCCTTCTGCCTCTGATACAGATACATGTTCACATCCCTAATCCAGATGCTTTCTGGATCCTTTGTCTTTCTCATGAGAGAGCTGGCTAAAGAGTCCTATTAGCAAATAGCACTAGGAACTGAACAAATGTGGAACATTTATTGCAGCACCCTGAGTAACAGTAAATCAGCAACAAATCCATAACAGTATATAAAAATCAAATGTTTCCCAGATTCTTCAATATCATGTATATTCTCTTTATAGTAGACATGGGGAAAAGCAGAGTCCTCCTGCAACAAAATGGAAATGCACCTCCACAGTAGGGATGCAAAAGGTTAACTGCTTAACCTGCTGCCTGGTAAGCATTAGGCTCATTGGAATGCTTACTGGGTAACCAGTTAGATGACCAATCATGCCAGGTTGGAGCAGCCCTGGCTGAGTCCCACCAGCTGGATGGGGGCGGCAAGTAGGACTCCATCTGCATTGGCTCCCCTGACCCTGGCTATGCTGGAGCCACCAAGGCAGCCAGATCGGGACCTAGCCCTGGTCCTGCTGGAGCAGTCTGGGTTGGCAGGCTGACTGGACTCCGTCTGCTTCTTGGGCAGCCAGGCAGGACCCCAGCCATGCCAGAGCAGGCAGGGGCCCAGCCACACTGGAGTGACCTGGGCGGGCAGGCAGGCAAGTCTCTGGCCTCAGCCACAGGAGCTCAAGCAGTCAGGTGGGACTCTGGCCATGCTGGCACAGACCAGCAGGTTCCTGGCCCCAGCTGGGGTGGGCTGGTGGCCCCGGCCGCATTGGGCCATGAGGCAGGACACGGCCACTGTGACAAAGCCTAGGAGGGCAGGTGGGAACCCAGTCTCAACCGCCGTTGGCCTGCCTGCCAACGATTAACTGGTTAAATGGTATAATTTTATCTGTTTAACCAGTTAACTATTTTAATGGTTTTTTATATCCCTACTCCACATATCTCAAGTAGAATCAAAACCTGCAATGTGTGTTAGAGAGAATGAGATGATCTACACATTGTGAAAGAGCCTGCGGAAAGCCTAGCATCTGCTGATACTGCAGCTGTAGCTGTTGTAGTTCCATATTGAGCAACCAGTAATTCCGAAACAGCCCCCTGAACAAAAACAAACATTTTGGAGTGAACTAGAAAGGTTTCTTTCCTTTCTTTGCAAATTCTTAAGAATGGTCTTTGTTGTATTTGTAAAATCAGCATTATGTAATAAGCTTTTGCATTCTTGAGCCCGAGAGCCATGGGCAATGGTTCGAGCCACTCTCTCCTTTCTTTTATTTTGAGGGGAGGGAAAAAAAGACAAAAAATCCACCAAAGCAAAAAGCTTCCAGAGAGAAACTTTAAAAAGTAAATTTAAAGTGTGGTGCATGGCAAATTAGGCACGCAACTCCCATTAGCAATAAAGCAATAAAATGAGTTGCATGTCTAATTCACAACATGCTGTGCTGAAAATGCAGTCTTTAGTAGTTAGTGAAAAGAACTGTGAAGCCTATCCAGTTAGATGCAGCTTTATGGGGTTTTTTTGGGGGAGGGAGGGAGGGCAAGCTTTTAGAGCATAAAATAAGGCATTTTAGGCTTTGTATCTGTGGCTTCCAAGCAATAAAACATCAGTTAAATTCAATATTTTTGTGACTCCTGAGATTTCCTGCTACAGTGGACTTTTACCAGTTACTCTTCTTTAGGGAAATCTGGAAACCAAACCCCAGCTGTGTCAATATACTTGGCTGTAAACAAACAGTAAAAAAACCTCCAAGTAGAAAATAGCATAAATGTTTAAACCAAGAAACACTTTTCATTCTAGGAAGAATATACTTTACCACACTTTTTTTTTCCCCCTGAATTTTTCTTCATGTCACAGAATTTTACATCTTGAGGATTATTTTCCTTGAGCTCATTGAACAGAGAGCTTGCCATTTGAGTTTGCCTCAGGAAAAGGCATGAAGGTTATCTTCTCAGCCTATAGATCAAGACAATCTCTAGGGCAATTGTTTTCAAACATTTTTCATTTGCAGACCCCTAAAAAATGTTAATGGAAGTGCAGCCACTCTGGAAATTCATCCTATGGTCAGCAAACCTCTACTGTAGAAGTCTTAGACCAAAAACTGAGTGAATAGAAATCAACTATAATTGTGGCACATACTCAGCATGGCACTTGACATGACATGGGAAAGGGTATTAAACTGTGAACTTCTGTGGTAATACCACTTCTGAATTTTGCCCTATGCGTGGTATATGTTTGATCAGAAAACCAGAATGTCTTTTTCTTGGGTCTCAAACTTTATTTTCATAATCGTCATGGATCCCTTAGACATAGTCTGGGTCTGTGGATCATAGGCTGAAAATCACTGCTCTAGAATAGTTGTGTATCAGAACTCTGCTTGTTCAGTTCATGAAAGAATGTGGGAAGAGGTTAAACAATTCTACAGTTCCACTTAGATCTATCCACTTGCAGATGATCTATAGCTAAGCTTGCTTTTGCCAGTTTTAAATGGAAGTGTTCGGTCTTTGCTTGGTGCCACTGTCAGGATCTACCTCTGTATAATGATGCAGATGTCTCTGAACGCTTCTGTGAACTATAATCCAAATATGCTGTCTTTCCAGTGGTTTTATTTTGGTACCATATTTACATTCAATTTCTAAGAAACCCAATAGTTGGAACTGCAGAATAGAGTCGTACAAAGAACTGGAGTTGTTGATCCTTGTTGCTTGTGTCAGCTGACAATAAACTAAATGCACCCCAGTAGCTCCATGTGCAGAATAACCCCTCACTTACAGACAACCCCCTAACCTCAAACAAATTCTTTCTAGTAACCACACAACACACCTCCATCATAATCATCCAGGAACCCACCCCTGCAATCAGCCCCGGTGTCAACTCTGCCCACACATCTACACAAGCGATTGCATCATTGGACCCAATCACATCAGCCACCAAATCAGAGGCTCATTTAACTGAACAGCCACTAATGTGATCTATGCCATGAAATGCCAGCAATGCCCCACTGCACTGTATATTGGCCAAACTGGACAGCCTCTATGGGAAAGAATTAATGGACACAAAGCAGATATCTGAAAAGGCAATACCCAAAAACCTTTCGGAGAACACTTTAATCTTCCTGGACACTCATTAATGGCTCTCCAAGTCGCCCTTTTGTTTCAGACCAATTCCACAAGACATACACAGAGAAGGGTTGGAACTTAACTTCATTCACAAGTTGAATTCTTATGCAAATGGTATGAACCAGGATATTGGATGGCTCCCACATTATCTTCCACATCTTAATGACTTAACCAACCAATGAAGGTGCTAATGGTTCTTGATGTTTGTGTAGAGTCTGGAGTTACTTATCTTCCAAGTGCAAACTAATGGTTCTTATCAGCCTCTTAGAACTATTTAGTCTTTAAGGTGCTACTAGACTATTTGTTGTTTAAGTCTTTCCTATTACAGACTAACTCTGCTGTCCCTCTGAAGCTTATCTACTCACTGTCTCTTTTTTTTTCTTCCCTCTATTTTTTCCCCTTCTCTTCTCCCCTCCCCCCTTATTTATTCTTGGAACTGGACTTCCAACACTCCTGTCATCTGAAGAAGTGGGTTGTGTCCATGAAAGCTCATGATACCATCTACATGTTTTGTTAGTCTTTAAGGTGCTACTAGACTATTTGTTGTTTAAGTTTTTCTTATACTTATGTCATGTACAGGCAATGTTAAGCCACATAGGGAAACTGCTATTATTTCATACTAAACTTTCATATGATGCTACACAGCATACAGACTAAAGGAGGCCATAATCCTTTCAGATCGTGAGAATGTCCAAGAAATGTGATAGAGACAGATTTATTTTTTCCAGCGTACTAGTAACTATACTGCCATTAGCCAAAACCATGGTCTGACTTGCTGGGTTAGATCAAGATGAAATTTTGGGACTTTGTGTTCAGAAAGACGGATTACAATTGCTGTGACTCATTTCCACAGATAAAGGTTATTAAATTAGTTTCTGTGGTTATCCAGGACTCAAATGTTGGACTATGCAGTGCTTATCCCATCATAGTGTGGTTCTAGGGAATATGTGAGTTATTCTTGTCCTTATGGGCTTGATGCTGCTACTGATACTGTATCAACTTGTACAAGGGATGTAATAGTATAGTCGATTAACCAATAAGCAAAAGCTATAGACTACACGCATTTCCCCCTCCCCTTCTTGCCAGTAAATTTCTTAGCAGGCTGGCCAGCAGCCCGGCTCAGTCCCAGCTTGCTCTGGGTCTGGGACCTACGCCTGCTGTGGCTCCTGCATTTAAAGTGTATTAGGAGCCAGGCAGGTAGGCAGTCTTGCTCAGTTCTTGCTCAAACTGGGTCTGGGAGCTCAGACCTGCTCTGGACAGGGGTTGCTGCTCCTCTAGCCCCATGCTGCTGAGTCTATATTGAGGCAGCAGCATGGGGTGACAGGCAGCTGGTCCATGAGGGGAGCTGTTTTTTTAAACTGGCTACCCTCATTGACCAGCTCCTGCCTGGCACCCCACGCTGCTGCCTTTGATACAGAGGGGTCCTTGGGAGTGAAGCCGGCGCCACCCCCGGGGACTATAAAATAGTTGAGCAACTGATAAGAATTTTAACTGATATTTAATATCACTGACCTCTATCTGTACAAAACTACATAGACTCTAATGGTGCTTCATGTTGTATTGGTGGTTTGCTCTGCTTTCAGGATTGAGCCCTTTGACTGTGTGTGTTGGTGTTCTTACAGTTATAATTAATGAAATTATAAAATTCCGTTCACAAATGGTATTGTTGTGTGACCCTTCTAAGATCACTCTTTGGTGAGAAAATTCTAAAAAGCTAGTGTTACTGATAAATTAACTATCTCTTTTAGAAAACTCAAACATCTGCTTAGCAATCTTCCATTGTTTTAACAGTGCTTAATTTTTGTTGATTACATTAAAATACAAATCAGAGTAGCTGATAGATCGGGCAATCAAAATTCTAATTTAAATTTTAACAACACTTAGATGCGCTTTACATTTATGGCATTTTAGCATAAGTATTCCCAAGTCCATTTATTTGTCCATATCATCTCTATTAATTCTTATTTTACATACTCCTATTTAAAGAATGTTTTAACTATTTTTCATTTTTTCCATGGAAAAGTATGTAGAAAGATATCCACAGATAAAATATAGTAATTATGCAGTAATTCTAATTTGAAGGATAACTGTTGTAATCTCTGGTTTATATGTTCAACTCAGTTGCATTATCATTCCTTTGAGTACAGGTTGTAGCTACCTCACCCATATTCTTTGAGTGGTCCATACATACAATTATTTTTAAGCATAATTATTTAGGGTTAAGTGTTTAAAGCTGGAATGGGTTAGAGCCTCAGATCTTACCCTGATTTTATTAGATTGTTCAGATGCAGAGTTTTGCTTAGGACCTATTTCCATTCTAAAACACACACAATTATTGTGATAGTCTATGCTAACCATTGGTGAGTAATGATTGATTCTGTGTTCTTTGGGTACCAGACCAATCTCTTTTCTTAACTGTGTAGGTCCTGCCATTGAGCTTGAAAAAGGAAAACCAGAATCAATTGAGCCTGAGCCTGACATACAGAAAACATTCAGTGAGGAAGCAAATACATCAACATACTATCCTGCCCCCGTTCCAGTAATGGACAAGTATATTCTTGAGAACGGAAAGGTATTTGAAACTAAAAACTTTATAAATAGCCTTAAATGTGTTTTAGGTGGATTTCATTACAAAATGTCATGCATGGTGGCAGTGGTCACCAGCCTTTTTACGCACAAGATCACTTTGTGAATTTAAGATCAACCCAGGATCTGCCTCACTCACTTCATTTCCCCCTCCCTTCCTCCTTCACTCAACATCCTTCACCCTCACTCACTTTCAACAGGCTGGGGTAGGGGGCTGGGTTCCTCAGGGGGATCAGGCTCTGGGTTGGAGCTGAGGGGTTCAGAGTGTGGGAGGGGGATCCAGGCTGATCCTGGGGCAAGAAGATGGGGTGCAGGAGTGAGGGTGCAAGTGCTAGGAGGGAGTTAAGGTATAGGGGTCATATGGTCAAATTGCTCTAATCTCCTAGAATTCACTGGGCATTTTATGAGTTTTACTTTTTTATTAGTGTTGTTTGTGGTTTATAGATCCAAAATCCTTCAGGGATTGTCACAAATCAGGGTAACATTCTCAGTGGTGGGGTTTGAATTGGCTGAGTCTTGGGCAAGGACTTGGGGTGTAGTAGTGAGGGCTACAAGCTCTGGAGACTGTTTGGATGCAGGAGGGGGCTCCTGGGCTGGGGCAGAGTGTTGGAGTATGGGAGAAGGCAAAGGGTGCAGGAGGGGTTGTGAGGTGAAAGCTCCAGTCCAGAGGCGCTTACCACAGGCAGCGCAACAAGGAATTCAGGCAGGCTGCCTGCCTGCCCCATGCCACTCACAGAAGCAGCTGCTGGCATATCTCTGCAGCCCTTGAGGGGAGAGGAGATAGCAGGTCTCTGTGCACTGCCTGTGCATGCAAGTACTGTTCCTGCAACTCCCAGTGGCTGGGACAGTGTTGGGGATGGAGGCATCGTGCGGAGCCACCCCCCAACCAAGGGCCACAGAAACAGGAGCCAGCTGCTTTCAGGAGCAGCATGGGGTCCAGGCATGCAGGCAACCTGCCTGAATGCCCTGCTGTGCTGCCAGACTTTTAGTGGCTGGAGATCACAATCTTCTAGGGTTGCCAGGTGTCCAGTTTTGAGCTTTCTGTTCGGGGAAACAAATTGAGAAAATATAATGTCCAGTATTTTCTAAATAAGATATAATGTAGATTGTGATGTAATGTCAAGTGTGTCTGGTATTTTTGTTGAAACCATCTGGCAACCCTACAATCTACTGGCAGAGGCTCCAAGATTGACCAGTTGATTGAGATCAACTGCTTGGGGACCACTGCATTATGGAGTCTTTGCTGTAGGCTGTTACTGTGTGTTAGTATTTTCCTAAATTTTCACAAAACACAATAGTCTCTATATAATGAAATTCCAGGAACATCATTCTGTGTGTCATTCTGAAGCTTATGTCTTAGAATTGGTGTGAAATGATAGAAATACCAACAAATATGGTAGGTGGCTTTTTTTGTTTTTAAATTCAGAATATCATCAGGTTAAACCATCTCTGGGTTTTGTGATCTGTTACCACCCAGTTTTTAAATTTGCAACCATTTCAACTTTACAAATTACACCAAAAGGGTGTACAGGCACAGAAAGGCCTGTATCTCTATGCATGCCAAAAGTTCTAGAGCACTGTAATCTCAGAGGTAACTCTCCCAATTGCCTCCTTTACAGACAAGTTACGTGCAACAGTTTCACTGGTTGTATGAGGGAAACTGTATTTTGGCAACAGCCATATGCACAAAGCACAAATCTGTCAGTGCATCACTCACTAGACACAGATCAACACAACAACCCATGCTCAATGCAAGCAACATATCTCACCACAACATATACCTCTCGTGCACGATATGTACAAATTCATATATCTCTTCCAGCACGATACAACCCCCCATTCCTCAACACTGTCAGCACACACAATCACTCCAAACACCATTCTGAATATTTGGAATGTTTGTTGAGTCACAGGAAAATGATGTAAACAACCATAAAACATGGTTGAGAGCTCTTGTTGTTCACTAGGTTTTGTCATGATGGGAGGCTTGTGACTTTTTATTGTCCAGTTTTTAAGTTCTCAGCCACTTTCTTTTTCTCTCTCTCACATTTATGACTTTATGTGGCAGCATGGGGTTGCAGCTACTAATCCCAAAGTAAAAGGGATCATTTCAAATGATACAAATATATTTGAAACTTATAATTGGTGGCAAAGAATGATCAATGCTAGTTTGAAGTGAATGCACATATTAAATATGCAGAAAAGGACACAACGAATGAACTTGTTTCCATAAATCTGCAGAAATGATACCATACTTAGCAGAACTCCATTCTTGGGATGCATATGCAGTCAGTGCGCATTTGGAGAACCCTTCAGAAACAGTGTCCATGTCAGTTTCCACTGGGCTCCTTTTAGCTACCAAATTATTTAACATGGTTACAGTGTCAGAAAAACAGCACATTCCATTATGCCTTTAACTCAGCATGGCACTCTTGATTGCCTTTGGTTTTTGACATAGCCCTTGAATATGAAATTAAAATAATGGGTCTTCCATGGTTTGGCCTTGTGGCCAATTCACAAAGTCAAAATGAATCTTTTTGAGGGTATTAAAGAGTCCAATAAATAGTCTAATTGCCCTTCCTGGCGTCTTTAGCCCCATCTCTGGACCTTTTACATTTAGCCTTTTGTTCAGACTCACAGATAAGCTACATCCTCCTCTTGGAATTTTGACCACTTAACGTGTGGCCAGAAGGGGAACCTAGGCCCATCCACTACTGAGTTCCAAACCAGGAACTCTGTACAAAGTGGCCACATACTATTTGATTCATTTTTTTCTGCTTCTTGGTGTTTTCGCTCCTGGGCCCTTTCGCTTCACCCTTATCTCAGCTCCTCTCTCTCCTTTCAGAACTAGCTGTGCAAAGTGTGGTCAGAAAACAAACTGGCTTTTCTTCAAATCCCTTTTGCCAGAGTGGAACACCCTTCTTTGCCTAGCTCTGGTTCAAACTAGGAGAACAGGACTACTAAAGCCAGGCAGTCCTTTTATTTGGGTCACCAGGGCCTTGCTAGGCTGTTGCTTGTCCTTTTAGCTCTTGGAGGACTAGGTCTTTATAGTTTCCAAAATGGCCAATTTGAAGACTCCTCTGTAAGTAAGATTGGAGAAAATATCTTTGCTGCTCTTTTCCATTCAGCTTGCTGCTACTTGGAAAGGGTCGTAGTAGGAATGCACAGCTCCCAGGGAGTCACAAAAACGGATTACACCATAACCCAGACACTGTTCTAATAAAAATGATTTTCATGCCATTACCTGCAATCCCAAATCTGGAAAAACTCCAGTTGAAGTCTTTGAGAATTTTGATTGAACAGAGTCTCAAAGATTGGACCTATGTAATTTAAAAATGTCTTTGCCTAGTTTTCAGTGAACTTAATGAGACTTTGCACAGATCAAGTCACTCATTTATGTGTGAGGTATGCAATGCAGAGCTTTTATATGAGCAACATAAAGTTTTAGATAATTGAACATGAAAGATATAAAAAAATCAAACTTAGCCATTAGACTATTTTTCTTTTTTTATGATGAGGAGTAATCACTTGTTAAAATGTATAAATTACAACAACAACAAAATCTTTATTTTCTGTGAAAACTGAACTTGGGCTCTTACAGTAATTGTGTCCATTATTCCATTCTGCCCTTCATTTAGGATTTTGTACATTTGCACATTTGAAGGAAAGAAGCTCCCCTGTTTCTTTTATAGTAGTACAGAAATATTGTTGTATTTCTCCATGATAGAAGTTCAGTTCATTAGAGATGAACAAACTTCATTGAAGGAATATGAGGTTTTGTGAAGGTTGCCAAGCTATCTTTTGGGTTCAAAGGGTTAACAATTAATTGAAGCACTGAAATCCCTCTTTCATCTCACCAATCACCACCCTTGTAATTGAAATAAGGTGGTGGGGTAATCCAGCTCCAGTTGAAGTCAGTATGAGCTTTGTCACAGACTTCAGTGGGACCAGTATTTGGCCGTAGTGTGCTGCCTTCCCCACCACCTCCCAAAGAGTGATTTGAGTGAATTGCGTTTCTTTGGCAAGAGAGAAGCCTGTGTTATGTACTAAGGGAATTTTTCCTTGACCCCAGATTAGGCTGGAACAAGTGATTGGCTTGAATACAGTTCATAAAGAGAGTCCTAGATATACTTGCTCATTATAATTTTTCTCTGTCCTATTTCTGCTCCTTTTATCATACTCTTTCAGGAGAGAGACTATGAAAAAAAAAGTTAAGAGTAAGAGCACTGGAAAAACAAAGAGGAAAGCGAAACACAAAATGTAAGAGTTTGACTCAAACTTACTGACCTACAATGTTGGAAAAGGTTTTAAAGCTAGGAAAACTGAGTTTGCTTAGTCTTAACCTACTGTTGTTATAGTATTTAATATTAGTATTCATACAGTACTTGGACACTGTTATGTGCTGTGTACCATAGATAAGTAATTGTTGTTTATTTTATTTCTACCTTTTAGGTCCATCTTGGCAGTGGAATCTGGGTAGATGAAGAGAAATGGCACCAGCTGCAAGTAACACAAGGAGATTCAAAGTATACAAAAAACCTAGCGGTAATGATTTGGGGAACAGATGTTCTCAAGAACAGAAGCGTCACAGGAGTTGCAACCAAAAAAAAGAAAGATGCAGTTCCCAAGCCACCTCTCTCACCTCACAAATTAAGCATTGTCAGAGGTAGGTTACTTGAAAACTAGGTTCCTGCTGTGGAGTTTAAACATTAATCAGTGAAATGAAAAATGCTGCTATCTACCATGTGTAAAATTAACCCACTAAAATCTAAAATAAAAATTACTATTGCAGCAGAAACTGCACCTCTTACAAAACCAGAAACTTTTACTGCAATAGCTGACACAGTGCTATGAGATGTCATTGGTGGGAATTCAGGGTACAGGCGGCCCCCAGCTTGTGACACGATTGGTTCCTGGAGAAGCGTTGCAAGTCGGGGGCGTCGTAACACGAACCTTCATTTATGATAGGCGCCGTGCGCCGTCATAAATGTGGGCCGAGGACATAAGTTGGGGATTTTCAGCCCTTTATGCACTTTCAAAAATGGTTGTAGGTGCGGGGGGTCGGAACTCGGGCAGTCGTATGTTGGGGGTTTGCTGTACTCATCACACCAAAGCAGGCATTTGCAGGATAGGCCCCAAATGAGCTTTGCAGACAGCACTCTCTGATGGAACTTACTGATAACTTACTGATGTTTTGTGATGCATGTATTTCTTCTGACAAGCACTGGAATAACTTTACAACATTACAGCTATTCATGGTGAAAGAGCCTTTCATTTTTCCCATCTCTAAGATATAGACTTCTCTGCTGTGCAGCATAGAAGCCACTATAACAATATGTGTAAAAATATACATCTGTTTTTAGATAGGTAGAAAGCAATTTCTGTATCTCAGTTGGAATTTGAACAAGAAATGCTGATCAATGATCCTAACTGGCAAGAAGTATTGTTATGTGATCTTTAATGACAATGAGGAAGTATCCCAAGTGCAAGGTGCTGAAATACTCATCAAAACAGTGCTTGTCCATTATTTTAAGTCACTAACAATGTTCAGTCTTTTTGTACCAGCATGCTTGTATTTTGCATTCACTCCTAATAGTCGTCTTTGGTTCTACAGAGTCTTCTCTCATTTAGAACTGAGCCAATTTTCCATGGAATTTTTATCAAGATTGGAGTTTTAGCCTTTGCATTTTGCCTCCTAAAGCTTCCTGTGCAGTTTGTGGGATACTATTCTAAGTTGCTATGTAGAGTTCCTGCAAGCTGTTAAGTAACGACTGTATTCCAACTTAAAAGTGGCTATATTTTGGAAGCAGGAAACGTGATTTCGGCATGTATTAGTTGTAAAGTGATCTTCTTTCCAATTCTCTCATCCCAACTCACTCCTATAATTAGTTATACTTATTTCTTGTGGCTTGTCCTTCATTTGGATTATAAGAATTTTGAGGCATGGACAGTGCTTTCTTTTGTTTGTTCAAGGTCTTGCTAAAAGGACTCAATTTCTGGTTGGTGACTCTTGGCACTCTACCACAGCACCAGTAGTAAAGTAGTGACATAATATCCTGGTTGTAATGAAATCACTGAATAGCTCTGACCGTCTCCCATAATTGGGAAATTCTTTCCAAGAGAAATGGATGATTACGTAGACCAAGTAATTATTCCTGATGTTGATAAAAGCAGACTTTTATAGGTAGCAGATTTTAGGGTTTGTAGTTCTGCTTGTTGGCTGTTACTTAGGTCTTGGCTACACTACCAAGTTTTGTCGCCAAATACTGCCTTTTGTCCACCAAACTGAATGCATACACATTGCAAGGTGACTTTTTACCCAGTTTTGGCAACTAACTACATCCACCCTGATGAGAGACTTGTATCTTTTTTCTTCTACATTTTTCTCGACAGCATGACCGTATAGACACCACACTTGGTTTCATCTCTGTAATTGGCATCTAGGTGTCCTAAAATGCCCATCCTGACTGCTCTGCTCAGCAGCTTGAACTCCACTGCCCTGCAGCCATGTAAACAACCTTCCTCCCTTTCCCCTTAGAGGCCCCAGGAATTTTTGCAATTCTATTTTCTTCTGCTTCAATGTGGCGGGGTCTCATTGCATCTTCCCAGATGACCACAGCGGGTTATCACACCAAATGCCCTCATACTTGGACCTCTGCGGAGCCACTGGATCTGATCAGTATATGAGGAGAGGCTGTGCAGTCCTAACTGCAGCTGAGCCATAGAAATTGGGATACCTAAGGCCATGTTTCTTTAGGCATGTGCAAAAAGGGCTGTGATCATGACATCCTGCACTGCAAAGTGAAGATAAAGGAGCTGAGGCAGGTGTACCATAAAGTGAGAGAGGCAAAACTTTGGTCTGGTGCTTCATCTAAAATCTGTTAGTTCTATAAGGAACTGGACACTATCCTTGGTGGCGACTCCATCTCCACCGCCCAGAGCCCTGTTGATACTTCAGAGGGCGTGGAGGCAGCAAAAGAAGGACCTAACCCAGAGGACAAAGTTATTGATGAAGAGGTGGAGTTAGATGAGGATGTGCCGCTCTCAGCAGGGTCACCTGGTAGGGCGGGCAGCCGGAAATTGTTATGCATTCCAGCAGTGTCAGTTTCAGCAGTTGCTTTTCAGGGAGCAATAAGCAGAAGATGAGGTGCCTGGTAAGTGGCTGTGGTTTGTGTTGTGCCAAGGGGGTTCAGGTGATAGAAATATGGGAGGCTGGCTGTGTTTTTGGAAACTGGACATTTCTCTGTGTAGTTAATCAGTATGGCAGAATGGGGTGTTGATACACACCAAGATTTCATGAAAAATTCCTGGAGATACTCGTTAATCCTCTGCCACAGGTTCCGTGGCAGTGCAGCTTTGGTCCTTCTCCTATTCTAGGAAACTTTCCTGTGCCATTTGACAATCACTTGGACAGGGATCAAAGCGGCATATAGGCAAGCTGCATAAGGAGTAGGACAGACGCATGAAGCTGATATACCCTCGTTTCCCTGTTTATCCTTAGCAGTGAGAGATCTGCCAGAATGACCCGAGCCCAATTTTTTCCTAGAACGCTGCACTACAACCCTTTGAAAGAGTGTGTGCTCTTTTCTCAATGTGGAGCGTCCCCCTTCTCCACTGCCTCCCAACTGGCCAACACACGCCATGCTTTGGGTGTTCAGAGATGTGTGCCTAGCTAGGATCAGAGAGAAAGTGATTGCAATGTTGCAAAAGGTGTATCTAACTGAAACGTTTCAATGCTGTTCGTGAATTTAACAGTCCTGCTTCTATGCATTGTCCCATGTGCTTCACCAGATGTGGCCCTCAGGAACACTCCACACACCCCGGCCAAGTGTGTCCAGCAAATAAGGAAGAATCCAAGAAGCAGGAAAGAAGACATGTTCTGGGACGTGCTGGAGTGTGCCAGTGCAGAAAAAAGGGAACGCAAGGAGTGCTGGGAAGCTGAACAGCAGGGCAGAAAAGAGAATCGCACGTTTAAGGATTCAACTGAGCAGATAATTAAAGTAATGGAGGAGCAAACACAGATGCTGACATCCTTAATTCTGCAGATTGAGCAGATCTGTCCTCGGCCTCCCTTGCAACACATTCCGAACTCTTTTTTCCATGCTCTCCCAAACTCCAGCCGCACATTCCTTTCCACTTTCCAGGACTTCTTGGTTTCCCCTTCACTCCACCTCCTCAGACAACTTTCACTATGATAGCTGAACCTACACACCATTGTGAAAGTCTGCTCTTCCTTCATTTCTCCTTTCCAGCCAAAGGTCCGTGTGTGCTATTTTTTGCGCAATAAAAGAAAACATGTATAATGGTAAATTGTCTTTTAGTTTTCTACAAATTGAGATTTTAGGCACTACCAATACATGCACAGACATTTTAATCTTTTTTTTTTTTTTTTTTTACTGGTCTATAAGACCCCAAATGTCACCCTTGCCTCCTAGGAAAACTACAGGTAATATAAATTGAAGCATCTCTGACAGAGGGTTACATAACTAGTGCTCATTGTCAGAGTGCTGCCTCAAAGCCTCCCTGATTCAAATTGTCCGTCTCTGAGCTCCTCTGATAGCCCTAGTATCTGGTTGCTTAAAATCAACAGCCAAGCGGTCTACCATAGCACTCCACCCTTGAGCAAACCTTTCACCCTTAGCTTCACAGAGATTATGCAATGTATAGCACATGGCTATGGGAATATTATCCTCATTATGATCTAACCTGCCATAGAGGCATCACCAGCATGCCTTTAATCTGCCAAAGGCATATTCAGCTGTCATCCAGCATAGACTCAGACTGTCGTTGAACTGCTCTTTACTGTTGTCCAGCAATGTTCCATCTAATTTTTTCCATACATATATATGCAAAATGGATTTTGTTGTGTACCAAATTAATGAGGTAATGTGCAGATGTGCGCTACCAATAGAGAAACAAAACCTAGATTTAATTTGTATTTATTAAAAGTTACCATAGGGATAATTGCCCCGGGACATCCTTCAGGTAATCAGTATTGCTAACTCTCACTCTATGTGGTACTTTTCCTTAAAGCCCCAGTGTGTATACGTGGGCACAGCAGGATGATATTGAAGAACAAATGTGTGTACACAGCATCCCCTTACGCTCCTGGAAAAGTGGAGCAGTCTCCTTCCATTGTGAGTTTTAGTCAGGGAACTAAAACTTTAAAATATTTGTATGCCCAAAGTGTGGAAGCCTAGGCGACAGCTCTGACCTGGAGTGTGAGCCTGTTGAGAAGTCAGGCCATTACCCCAGTCCCAGGCAGCATGTAGCCAGGGTGAGACAATACATTTCATAGGGCACATACCTCACTGTAAAGAATGTTTTCCCCCTTATTCTACAGAGGACCCAACCCCCTCTCTCCAGCAGAGGCAGTTCTGTGGCGGTTACTGTCATTCTAGTGTTTACACATCAATTGATAGTGTTGTGACTCTGTATTCACAATGGGAAAAGATAGAAACTCAGGGATTGTTTTAATTAAAGCACAACATTTCATATGATGGCAAAATGCCAGCCCAATTAGTGGAGCCTTACTGAAATCCTAAGCACTGCTGTTTCTGTTCAGGACTAAGATTCGCTGCTGTACGTTGCTCTTTTAAGTAGATCAGTTCTCAAAGCAGTACAGCAGCAGCTACCAGCACCCTCTATCCCATTCCTGAGTCCTGTTGTGTCTCTTCCCCTGCTCTGCAGAGATAGGGTACAGGGGAAGGGGAAATCCTTGGCCTCGGTACTCCTCCTCCCACACTGCCCACCAAACAGGAATCTTCCAGGAGCAGGCGAGGACGTTGGTAACTCGACGTGCATGGCAGTTGGTAACTTGCTGAGCAGCCACTCAACCACATAGCTTAGAGGGGTCTTAGCTGTCCAGGTGTTTCACGTAAGGTGTCATGAACCACGGCTATAAGGCGGGCGCTGGGTCTCCCACCATCACTATGGGCATTTCAGCATTCTCCACTGTAATGAGATTTGGAAAAATTCCCTACTTGCAGCTTTCTGTACAGGCTGGTGTTCTTGAAGATGCATACATCATGCACCTTCCTGGACCATCTCGCATTGATGTCAGTGAAACACACACGGTGATCCACAAGCACCTGCAACAGCTGCAGGTGCCCCTTCTCGTTGATGTATTCTGTTGCAAGGTGGTCAGTTATGGCAACCCATTTCTGCAAAGCTGTCCGTGATTTCACACTCATTTCTCAGAGTCATGATAGAGAATGTGACTTATTACCCTGCATGCTTGCATTAATGTATCCCCAATGGTCAACTTCCCTACTCCAAATTAATTCGTGACCAACCATTAGCAGTCCAGAGTCACCTGCTTCTCTGCAGTGATTGTCATATGCCTTTCTGCTGATAGAGCAGCTCTCATTTTGATGTCCTTGTGCCACAGGGTTGGGGCGAGCTCTGCACACAGTTCCAGGAAGGTGGCTTTCCACACCTGAAAGTTCTGTAGTCGCTACTCTTCATCCCACACCTGAATGACGATACAATCCCACCATTTAGTGCTTGTTTTTCAAGCTAAAAAGTTCTGTCTACCCTATGCAGCTGTTCTGTGAAGGTTTCATGTTTCTCCTGTCCATATCATGCAGAATATTGTGCACCTGTGAATCTTCTTTGGTTAGAAACTTCAGGATAACATTGCAGTGAAGGCAGTGCAGTTAAACAGAGCACAGGAGATGCAGGGTGCACAGCAAAGAAGGGCCACTGCAAAAATGCCACAAAAGAAAGCTGGAAGCCGATGGCGTGCTGGCACAGAAAGCAGTGCATCCTAGAACACTGAGGCCAGTCCCAAGGTGCACCACAATCTGCTCCGTCTTCCTACAAGACCTAACAACCGAAGCTGGATTAATGATGATGAGGGTGACCCCACTGTGGACACGATCTGCTAACAAAGAGCAAGCGTGAACATGAAATTCCGATTTTTGTTCTGTCGGCAACACTTTTGTCAACAAAAATTAGTAGCATAGACATAACTGGCCTTAGCAGGACGGGAGGAGGTTCCTCCACCAAATCACTGTATGAAGAATGCAAACGGAAGATGGACTTTTAGGGCAGGGACTGTAGGTGTGCTACCTGTGAATTTATTTACATCTTCCACTCTGTCTGAGATGAGTGACCTTCTCAGAGGAGTCAGTCTCCAGAAGTGTGAACTGCAATAGTCCAGTTTCAGACCTGAGAATTTACATGGCTCCTAAAAAACAAGAGATGGGAAATATATGGGAAATCAAGGCAGAAAGGTTGAAACTTCCTCTGGATCCTCTGCTCAAGGCTCAGTTAGCACTATAAACTAAGCCATCTGTTTCTTGTAAATTGGAAAGGGGTGGGGGACTTGTGTTTAAAAATAACACGTCAAGTGCCCAAATACTACAGTGACAGAGTACAATATTTGGATGGATTAGGTTAATATAAAAAGACTAGATAATACCTGCATCAGTAATGGAGTGTGGGGTTTTTGTTTTTGTTTTTAGTGAGTGATTTTTTTGCTAGGGGAATTTCCATTCCAATATAACTTTAAAGCAGACATGAAGAATCTTCATTTCTCATTCATTATCTCTGCCTAATACTCATTTACTGATTAAGGGTTGTAGCCTGGCTGGTACATCTAAATCAGGCTCTTTGATGTTGGTAAGTTGTCATCCCCCTTTATGCTGGCTTCGGACAAGATCATTAAAGAGTACACTCTGTTGCTTCTGTAAGCTGAGTTGTACATGCAGTAAGAGAGAGCAGCATATTAATGTACTGTTAGTTCACACCCCTACCCCATCAGAACGCTCTTCCTCCAGCCCTGGTTGGGGATCACGTACACAGACACCAGGGTCCCTTTTCCTTCCAGAGAAGAAGATATTTGTGGAGAAACTCTGGGTTCATTATAAACAGTCTCTATTCACCCCACCTGTAGCTTCTTGCTTGACCTGCTCATGCCTCTTCTTCACTACACCCCGATCATTCACTACACCCAAATCTACGTCTTCACTACACCCAGATCATTACATTCGCTCCCCCTCCAGGTGCTACCTTCTCTAAAAGTGCTTTCTATAAAGTGCTCTTATTTCTGTTAGACTTCACACTACAGTCAGTCTCCCCTCAGCAGCTGGTTAAGCTGCTGCCTGTGATATGGATTGGGGATTCCAGAGGGAGTCTTCTGCTTGCAACATGAGGCAGTTTGTCGGCCTGATATCTTCCTCTAACTCAGGCTTTTCTGGTTTCCTGATTTGTACCTTAATCAATAAGGTAATGCCAATTGATGCCTAGATCAGGCCCTGAAACTTTGAAATTGATTGAATGCAGTGTTCAAAAGTTAGCACACTAGATGGAGGAATGTCATAATACCAAGTGCAGGGCCTTGTCATTGGCACAGGAACTTGGGGCGTGGAGGCTCCTGGCCACCACCCCATGCACTGGGGGCTCTGCTGCTGGTTCCAAGCACTGGTGCCGTGGCCACCACTCCCATGCCTGATGTTCCAGCTACTGCCCCACCGTGCTAGGAGCCCTGCTGCCAGCCCTGTGCCAAGGCCGGGGTCCCGGCTGCTACCTTGCATGCTAGGGGGCTCTACTGTATGCCCCTTTCCCGGGGTCCCAGCTCTCGGCCACACGGGCTGGGGCTTGCTCCTGGCCTCAGCTGAAGGAAAGGGGGTGGACAAGGATAAGAGGGCTGGATTTCAGTTCCCCCACTCTTAAAAATGTTCTTGCGTCACTGGGCCCTGCTGAGCACGGACTGTGCACCCAAACAAAGGAGTGTGATTATCTTTTGCAGACTACCTGAATCTCAGGTCCAGTAACATAGGAGACAGTAGGGCTTCTTGTCTACTTACTTCCTCCATGTAGCTGGATAGCCAGGAACAGAGGGAAACCAGCTCCTGGGTCAGTAGCTAAACCAACAGTAAATTACTGCCCCTTAAAGCTCTCTGGGGGGCAGAGGAGAAGGAAACAGAGGAGGAATAGTGACTCACTGGGTATATATGAGTCATAGTGGCTCCTAGGCAAAATTCTGGATTGATACAACTCCCATTTCAGCCCTTGCTCAGGGTATGGTAAGGTCACAGTATTGTCTGCATTTATGTGGCAGGTCACTTGGTTTGATACTTCCTATTTATTACTAATAGTTAAGTAGTACATTACTGAGGTTTCTATAGTGATGTAATATTCTGTCTTGTGCACAATGAGTCTGTCAGTGTTTCAGTTAATGCAGCTAACAATAGGGGAATTATTTCAAATAATAATTTACTGCATATTGGTGTCCCAGCTATCAATCCGCCTGCTAATTGGTTTTATTTTATTTATTTTATAATAGTCAATACATTTTCCAATAGAGAGTCCATGAAATTCACATTGTATCAGATACTTTCACCATTTTCTAGTCTCAGAATAGGTTGTTTCAAATACATTTTAAAAAGACAGAATTAGCTGTTAATGTGGCTAACCTCTCTTGCTGCTTAAAAATCTGTGTAGCACATTATACAGAAGTTATAAAAAGTCTGATGCACAAACACTATTATAAACCTTGTTAATGCAAAATATAATCTTTTATAAAACTTCTGAGCAGCTTCAGAATGAACTACAAAGGATGCATAATACTTAATTTTCATAACATTTTAATACGATGCATTAGCAATGATATAAAACTTGTTAATTAAGCAATAATCTCTATAGCTTTCTAGTATATGAAACAATAAAATGGTTGCTAAAATTGATTAATAGGCGAAGCAAAACAGAGATTGTTTAATCAATCTGGGAAGCTATTTATTACTAGCAGCCTATACAACAATAGAGGTTATTTCAGGTATAAAACAAAAGGCACACCTGATTTTAAAGAGCTGAAAGTGTAGAGTGCCACCTCTCTTAATTACAAAAAAGTAGATTAGATTCTGCAACTTGCCAATTGTCATGGTGGGAAGGAGTGGTCTTATCTCCCACAGACCTCATTGATTAGTTTTTTATTAGTTTTATTAATTATTTTGTATTTATATTCCAGTGGAGCAGAGCACATAGTATGCAAAGTACTGTACAAAACCAAAGCAAGGTGGTCTCACTCCAGTCTAGTAAACCAAGCAAATACAAATAGTTGGGAAGAGACGTATAACCAAGATATAGCCATATTAATGTATATTATATAATATTTTTTTAAATGTGAAATGTCTCCTATCTCCTTCTACCTCTCTTCCTTACTTATTTGGCTAAGTCTTGTAAGTGTGATGGTAGAAGTGACTTGAAGGAAGAAAGGGTAGTGTCCTGGCATATCATTTTCATTAGGGGTGTTCCATGTCATCTGGAAGAAAGCTCTAAGACTGTTCTGAGAGATGTGGGCAAATGGACGGGTTAAGGTTGGCATTGCCGACAGGCGGGGTAGGAGTGAAACCATATGAGTTTGGGTCTACTCCCATTTCTACTCATGAGGCCAGTGCAATGTTGTCCTAACTTGTGAACTTCTTATACGTAACAGAGATTCAAATATGGCAAGCCTAAACTTGTGCCAGATAAAGGGGATCAAACGAATTAATCAGAGAACCCTTTTGTACAATAGAATACTGAGTTTAACATAAATACATGTTGCTTATGAAGTGTTGGCTCTATAGTACTGTGAGCATGTTTTATTTGCTGTACTGACTTACAGAACGGGGCTAAATTCTTTTCTTAATCATAATTGCTGTTTTCTTCTTTTTCCCTCCAGAATGTTTGTATGACAGAATAGCACAAGAAACTGGGGATGAAACTGAAATTGCACAGAGACTCTCCAAAGTCAACAAGTACATCTGTGAAAAAATCATGGATATCAATAAATCATGTAAAAATGAAGAAAGGAGGGAAGCAAAGTACAATTTGCAATAAATTTTGGATTTTTAATAAAGTCTTAGTGTTTTACTTATGTCGTGTTCTTCATTGGTGTTTCATTTTTGCTGATGCGATTAAACTGACTCAGAGGTTGGATCTCATTCCAAATATTGATGTATTTTTCAGCAGTTTTGTACATTGGTTGGATACAAAACCTGCTTTAAAATGATTTCAGATATAGAACTATAAAAATATAGGACTGGAAGGGCCTTTCGTAGGTCCTCTAGTCCAGTCCCCTTCACTGAGGCAAGGCTGAGTATTGTCTCCAAGACTATCCCTGAAAGGGTTTTGTTTTAACAACCTCCAATGGTAGAGATGCCACCACTTCCATAGGTAATTTGTTTTAGTGCTTAACTACCCTGACAGAAAGTTTTACTTAATGTCTAATCAGAATCGCCCTTGCTGTAATTTAAGCCTACTACTTGTCTTCATTGGATAAGGAGAACAATTTATCACTCCCTTCTTTATGATTTGCCTACTTGAAGACAGCTATCTTGTCCCCTCCCGGTCTTCTCTTTTCCAGACTAAGCAAACCCATTTTTTCAGTCTTTCCCCATAGGTCATGTTTCCTTGACGTTAGTTTTGTTCTCTGGATTATCTCCAATTTTCCCACATCTTTCTTGAAGTGAGGTGCCCAGAATTGGAGTCTTATGAGTGCTGAGTGGAAAGATTGTGTCTTGTATCTTCCTTCCTGCTAATACTTTCCAGAATGATGCTTGGGTTTTTTGCCACAGTATTGTATTGTTGATTTATATTCAGTTTGTGATCCATTATAAGCCCCAGAATCTTTTTCTACAGTACTCCTTCCTAAACAATCATTTCCCATTTTGTATTGGTGCAATTGATTATACCTTCTGAAGTGTAATACTTTTGAATTTGTCCTTATGGATTTCATCCTATTTATTTCAGATTATTTCTCCAATTTGTCAACATAATTTTGAAGTCTAATTCTGTCCTGCAAAGTACTTTGACACCCATCCTGACTTTGTATCATCTGCAGACTTTGAGTGTAGTCAGAGTGCCTTTTCCTAACTCATTCTTGAAGATATTAAATAGAACCACATTCAGCACAGATCCCTGCAGATCCTCACTCAATATGCCCTTTGATCGTAAGTGTAAACCATTAACAACTTCTTTCTGAGTGCAGTTTGCACATACTTTATAGTAGGTTTGTCCAGGCTACATTTCCCTAATTTGCTTCTGAGAAGGTCATGTTAGACGGTATCAAAAGCCTTACTAAATAGTGACTAACGAATGCATTATTCCATTAAATAATGAAAGTTCAAAGCAGAGTGAAACTCCCAGGTTGTTCCAATGCATTGCAACATGCCAACTACAGTTGTGATTCTGCAAACACTGGCCCTTATACCTGCATTTTTGTTTAGTAAAGTCAGTGAACCAGTACATGAACAATCCCTATGCAGGATCTGGGCCACTCTGAGAAGTTCTGGTGGGTAGGACGAGACCACTTTACTGTAAGAAAGTTTCACTGTATTTTACAGTGTGCTTTCCTGCAACTGCTACATATTTCTTTGATTTTATTATCTTTTGTTTTTATTTTAATATATTGGTCTAAAGCAGTTAAATAATGCTTCCTTACAACTTATCCTGATGAACTAGACTAATATTAGTTTCAATTAAACTTTTCTCCAAGCTTTAGTAGTGAATGACTTAAAAATACTTCTCACAGGAACAGTCACTCAATAGTTGATCTTTTCAGACATAAGGGAAACTTTCAGAAAGAAAATAATATATTTCTGAAACAAACTCATTCAGCAGGTATGTTATAATTACTCTTGGACCACTACATTCTCAATGGTACTTATGTTTCTTTATGAAATGTATACAACTGTAACAGAGCATATAAATATTCTTTATGCAAAAAAAAAAAAAACCCTAATAGAAAAATAAGAACATTTAGTACTGGAAATTAGTGATGTAAGCTACTAGACTAGCATAAGTTTACCAGATAGTCAATTAGTCCCTCTGGGAGTGGAAGCCAGCTTAAAAGTGACATTTAAAAAGTAGAAGCACGGGAGGGGGAACCCGTTGTGAGCTGGGCATAAGCTGTCCCAGCTTGCACCAGGTCCCACACGCTGCACTTCAGCTTTTTTAATGAATTAAGAGCCCACTGGCTCTTAATACATTTAAAAGGCAGAACCACAAAGAGGTTAGCCCCTGGGGCCAGGAGCTAACCCCACCTTGGCTCCCCCACTTATCGACTAGTCGATGGAAATTCCATTGACCAGTCGATTAGTTGATTAAATTTAACATCCCTAATGGAAATATTTAAACACAAGCTTAAGTATCAAGAGAACTTATTTTCTGGACTCGAGTCATTCAGGTTTATGGCACAAAATCCAAGATATATTTGCTTGAGCCATGACCAAATGATCTCTTACTGCCTGTAACTGAACGAAATCAAAATCTTCTAGTGTGTCTTGTTTTATGCAAGTGTAACTCACACTTGGGTGTGGTGTACTGTCCCATCTAATGGCACTGAGACCACATACAGAGAGAATAATCAGTTGGCTTTATAGCCTGAGCTGTGAGAGGCAGCTGGTTTTTAGCTCATGTGGTAGCAGCTCATGCACTAAGCGCCAGAGGTCCCAGGTTCAGTTCCACCTGTTGGTTTTTATACAACAGCTTTGGGAGTAAATGTTGTAAAGAGAAGCATTTAAATCCTGTAAGTCCATAAACAATTGAGCAATCTAGAAGACTGATATAGAAGTGCTATCAATTAGACACTCTTTAAGACAGTATTTACAAGGTGTAGTTCTCAGTAATAAGTATGTGGTGTTGGAGCTGTCAATTGCAGGGTATTAGATATGGTGGGTGAGGTAGTATTTTTTTTATTAGACCAACTTCTGCTGGTGAGAGAGACAAGCCTTTCTCACGTCTGGAAAAGGTAATCCGAGTATGACAGCTAAATGGAAGGTTGAATAGATAATTTAGCATAAGTAATTAGGATATATTCTAACTGACCATTGAAGGTGAAGTCTCCCCTTTATATGCCAGTAGTCATAGGACTGAAAGGGGGGTTACAGATTGTTGTAATAAGTATAAATACAGTGTCTATTAAGACCTTAATTTTTAGGGTCTAGCAATGTTACGAATTTAAGCTCCCAGGCTTGTGTTTTCAGTCAGTGTGTTGTACAGGTTTCTGTTGAATATGAGGACTGAGAAGTCAGATATAGATTGACCACTTTGTGAAAAGTGTTCTCTACAGATGATGGGGGGGGGGGGGGGGAAGAGTTTGGTCGTTCATCAGATTATTCTGAAACTCACTAACCCTCCTTTTTGTCATATGACTACAGGAGTGTTAATGGAACGCTTCACCTTGAATGGTCCAATAGAATATATGCTAACTACTTAAACTATCTGTTCCATCTTATTCATTTAATGTGTGGATAGTCCTCTAGCCAAGCGATGGCATCTCCAGTGGCGTAATGCAGTTCTAGACCATGGCTGCACCTAGACAGAGAGCGTTCATCAACAATGTGCGTCATCGTCTGTTGCATCACAGCTGCACAAAGGGCAGTCACAAAGGCCCCAGCGATATGGCAGGGCTGCACAGAGCCCTTGCTTGTTCCGGAACTGGTTCAACAGGGACCATTGGCAATAGGGGAGGTCAAAACCAGCGGGCCAATTGTGGGGTCAGAAATGAGGGACTGATTTGAGATTATAACAGATATCCATTGTTCTCATGGGAGTGTCTCCACCCTAACATTCTGACATGGCAGATGAGACCATAGTAGGTCTATTATGATCATTCGATCTTGTATTTACCTGTGACACCTTGAGTACCTTTCCCAGACCTGCCAGAGACCACTGTGTATCTGGAAAGCTTGTCTCACCAACAGAAATTGGTCCAATAGAAGACGTTACCTCACCCATCTTGGTTATCAATAAGTTATCAGCTCACTGGTTTGAGTGTCTGCTTATGGTAGTGCTGGGATGTTTACAAAGCCTTATCTTCTTCCTTTACTACTTAAATACTGAGATGTTAAGCCATATTGAAACTTTATATGTGCATTGGGATAATTTGGAAGTAGCATTGCAGGGATTCTTTGAGAGGAGTTCAAGGAAAAATTAAATAGACAAATAATGCATGGTTCAGTGGATGCAGTATAAACCAAAATAATGCTGTATAGTGCCATAATGACACTTGTTTGAGTGCTTTGTTGGATCAGTGCTGAAGTATTTATAATTTGTACATTGAGTGCCTACAAATGCAAACATAAAAGTTCCATTTCTTTTGTTGTCTTTAAAAGTGCAGTAATTACACAGGAAAAGTCGTGAAGCTAATTATTAACATAGAAGCATCACTATTCCATACAGGACTTAAATGCTTTCCTGAACTGAAGTGCTAGCAGCAAAAAACTGTATTTCTACTGTGAGCCTAGAGAGGTTTTTTTGGTTTTGTTTTGTTTTGTGTAGCAGGTTTAAAACTAATCAAATAAAGTTTTCTTCACACAGCATGTAGTCAACCTGTGGAACTCCTTGCCAGAGGAGGCTGTGAAGGCTAGGACTATAACAGAGTTTAAAGAGAAGCTAGATAATTTCATGGAGGTTAGGTCCATAAAAGGCTATTAGCCAAGGGATAGAAATGGTGTCCTCGGCCTCTGTTTGTCAGAGGCTGGAGAGGGATGGCAGGAGACAAATAACTTGATCGTTGTCTTCGGTCCACCCTCTCTGGGGCACCTGGTGCTGGCCACTGTCAGCAGACAGATTACTGGGCTAGATGGACCTTTGGTCTGACCCAGTATGGCCGTTTTTATGTTTGTTTGTTTTTAATTAAAAAGCAAAATAGAGATAAAGTTGAAGAAATAGATGGCAAACTGGGTTCCACTGGATTCTGTCAAATACTCATGAATTGAACTTTAAAACCCCTTTAGGATTAGAGAAAATTTCTGTCTTTCCCTCTCTCTCTTCCCATTCTTCCCACTGCACTATTAAAGATTGTACACTAATATACATCTATTGTAATTGATTCTTTAATAAGATAATTCTACTTTTCTTGAAAGATGAATATAGGCTAAGGCTGTTTGAGGCAATATTTTATATAACCTGAGAACCAGAGAGTCTCCCCAAAAATCAGAGATTGAAAGTTTGTATGAATAACCAGCAGCAGTATCCTTATATATGTTCTTTTAGACAGACTTAGCAATCAGGCACCCTTCCTGCAAGTTGCTCAAGAATCCAACTACTCAGAGATTATCTCTCTGAAGATTTCAGTCGACCTCTATCACCCCGTTCCCAATTACCTTTCTGACACAGATGCAATAAAGCACCTGGATGGTGCAAAGAGGTTGACTTCTAAACATCTTTAACATCTGTATGTCCACACCAAAAACGCTATATGGGACACATCAAGTCTATGTTTATATATTATCTTGGTTTCTGTTATTTCCACTCCAATTCATCTGATGAAGTGGGGTTTACCCATGAAAACTCACAATTCTATATATTTTTGTTAGTCTCTAAGGTGCCATGAACTCGTTTCTAAAGACTATGTTTCACTGTGGGAATGGCTAGCTAACATGGGTTAAGTTGTATAGCTGGCATTTACTCTCAGATTCAAAAAGCTGGGGATCCTGAAGGCAGTACCTCCTACAGGATTACACCTCCTAATAATGTGTATTTTCAATGCAATGTATTTTTCTGGAAAGAAGCTGTTCTAATAATGGACTGGTTTCATACACATTGTAATTGAAAATGAGGGTGTGGAAGGCTTTATTGTGAACAGTAATCCTGTACAAACTATCCCTTGGATCAGTATCCATTCTTTATCCCATCCTTGAAACAGTATAAAGAACAGGTTTTTTCCCTCACTTGATTTACTGTTTCAAGCAAGCAAAGTTGTCATGTGACACTATAGAATTACCCACCCATGATGAAAAAGTATACAGGTAGAACATCTCTAGTCCAGCTGGTGCTAAACCAAATAATTTGTCGAACCCCGAGAGGTCAATATTATCTAACAACATTACCAACCTTTCCACTGCTTACTGTGCTTAGACATTTAGGGTACGTCTAGACTACAGCTTTTGTCGACAGAGGCTTTGTCGACAGATACTGTCGACAAAGCTTCTATCGACAAAGAGCGTCTAGACTACATCCAGCTCTGTCGACAAAGCAAGCTGCTTTGTCAACATGAGAGTGTAGACACAAAGGACAGTATAGATGCAATAACGTCTTCTGTCAACAGAACTCTGTAGACAAAAGGCGTTATTCCTCGTAGAATGAGGTTTACCACTGGTCTGTATAGTTTTGTCGACAAAAGTCCACTTTTGTCGACAAAACCCTGTAGTCTAGACACATCCTTAGAGTTAAATTAGAGCAAAATAACAGGACAGAACACTGAGAGCCACAACTGGTGATTGTAAACGAACTAGGGAACGATGGGAAACTTGGCCATACCCATGATAAGTGTCCACCTGGCTAACTAAAGCCATGCCGAATGTTGCTGGACTAGAGAGGTTCAACCTGCATACCTCTGAATTCTTAAATGAGGGGCGCTTTTCTGAATTAGAATGTTGATTGCTGTGAATTTAATTTCACTATTTTTTTAGTGCAGATACCAATCTGATAAATGTGTTAACTTTCCCATAATCCTACCTATCTTTGTGTGCTGTTAGTACCTTCAGTGTTAGACTGCCACATTGATTTCCATCTTGGGAAGTTTTTACGAGACTGGGGATTGCAACCTTTCCCGACTGCAATACATGCTTGCATAGGAACTAGTTCTGCCGCCGCACCCCTGGCTTGAAATAGTTTTCATCATATACAGGATTTACAGTTTGATTCAAAGGCTCTCAGCACCCACAGATATGAATGACACAGTTACAGAATTTTGACTTGAAATAGATGTTATTAAACTTCATGGGAGCTCTATCATTGTAAATATCAGAAGAAAAACACTTAAGAGACCAAGTTTTATAGTGTCCTGGAGATCAATGTATGTTGTTTACCTTTCTTTCTCAAAGGGGGAAGAGTATTATTGTTACATAAATGATATCAGGGCTTTGTTGCCATATATTACAAATTGAAACAGCAATATTCATGACCTGATCCATAATAATGGGCCTCTGACACATTTGCGAAGGACAAAAATTAGAGCTTTATTTTCTATTAATGATTTATAAGGGAAATATGCCATTATATTAAAGGACAGATATAAATACTCATTTATACAAAACTTCCACCTCAATTATAAAGAAGCTACTATTTTTTTTCCTACCGGGGGGAGGGGAGGAGAAGGAGAATTTGTCAGATCTGCCTGTTATAGATAGGTTTGGCTTTAGTGATTGCTTTATTGAGATGGAAGATACTCTAAGACAGTCAGTCTAGAAATCTTTTATTTATTTAGTCATGTGAAAGATAAACTGTCAATTGAAGCATCTTGTTATGTTGCGTTTGGACAGGCAGTGAGCATGACTGTCAAATGAAAGTACAGTTCCCCTGCAGGAAGCAACTTCATTGCACTAGAACTTTGATGCTATATCTGATGGGATAACTCTGCTACTCTTTTGTTGTATTAAGTGTAGATTATTGTCCTATGGGAAGTTCTAAGTAGCAATACATTGAACTATATTAAGTCCAGGCTTTTTCAGTAGGCCTTAACTATGAGATTTCAAGATCATTAGACTGAGCAGCCAAAATGTGTAAACTTTTAGAAATAAAACTATTAAGCACACATTGGTGTTTAAAATAATGTTTATCTTGACAAATTAATGGAGAGCGAGGACATGCTGAATTAGAGTTGTCATGTTAGCCTTCAGCCCAATTGTATCAAAGCAGTGTTAATATTTCATGGGGTAATACTATTTCATCAGTGCTGACTGCAATTAAAGGTGAAGATGCAGTGAGTAAGCTGTGCTATTTTACAGCCAGTTTGTACCCAGTTTATGTAACCTGGTGTCACATAAAAAGCCGTATGTAGGCGTGCAGGGGTTAAATTTGTGTTCCTCAAGGCCAGTCATGAGCCCTGCTGGCGAAGAAACCAGGTGTTCTTTATCAGAGGGCCTTCATCAGCCGCAACTCCCTATGCTTGCTAGCTGAGAACCGCATATGGGATAAATAACATGAACTTGGTTCTCAGCCCTGTGAGAATGGCATTGGGCCAGCTTGCGCACACTCAATAAACAGCTAAAGTATAAGATCACTGGGAGTCCTGCCCCTCTGGGAGTCTCACCAGGGACCTAGATCTCAAAGGGTGCCCTGGATCCCCCCCAGCTGGAGCCAAGTCCACTGCAGCCTGGTGTGAGGTGACCGGAACGAGACTCTCTGCAGACTGAAGGGGCGTAAGCATTTCCAAGTGCCTGTTACTCTTTTATTCATTGCTCTGCCTATGGTTATTGGCATATTACTTTGCAGTAGCTGTATAACCATCTGGCAGTATTAAGCCTGTAATAGTAGTGACGTAGTGAGATTAATAAAAGCAGCTATCCCTAATCTTGAAGCAAATCAACCACCTGTTGAGCCCTGCCCCTGTGAGTTGACACGTGACATGGAACTCTCTCTCTCGGTCTGATTCTTTTCACATGAAAATGAATTGTAAAACTCCTTTTGACTTCAGTGGGATAGGTAGGATCAAGCCGTCAGATGGCAAACTCTAGGTACTCTGTCACTTAGACCTATCAAGGGCTGGTTTCAAGACTCCATGTGCCAGCTGACAACTGGAATTTTCTTCCTTTTCTGGGCTTGTATCAACCATAGCATAAATTTAATGAGGGGAAGGAGGGAAGAGTTCGCTGAATTTCTTTCTAGTTGTTCTTTGTAGAATAATATTACATTATTCTGACATTATAATTGATTTAGCTCTGTATTGAAAATGTTTAGTTTCCTTTAGACATTTAAAAATTACTTTCATTAGAGACAGATGAAAAAAAATTACAAATGCAAAAATTTCAAAATCACGATTTTCAAATGTTCAAAGGTCTAATTTTGTGTGTGTGGGGGGGAGGGAATCTCACTTTTCATTAACCCTCAAGACTATTTTGAGTGAAAAATGTCAAACTAAAATTTGATCACACCAGACGTGCAAAAATTTGCACGTTTTCAGCACGAGATTGGTTTGCTTCTCTCAGGGCTGTGAAAAATTTCACAACCTGTGTGCTATAATTAAGCCTAATATAATTTCTTGATAAAATTCAGGCCTTGGTTTAGCTGCTGCTAGGTTGACAGACGACTTCTATTAGTCATCTCGCTACCACCTCTCAGAAAGGTGGGTTGACTACAGCGATGTTTGAACCCTTTTCAGTGCAATAGTGTCTTCCCTACAATACTTTGCTACAGCACTTCTGGTGTGCTTGATGAAGTCTTAACAGCATCCGTCACAGCCTTGTTTCATCATAACAGCATTGTGGAATGGTGAAGTGATGATTCATACAATGCTGAGGCAATAAAAGTGTTACCAAGCACAACTATTGTATATTTCGTGCTCAGGAGATAACTTTTAAATGTTACTATTTTGGACACTAACTGATTTTTCCACTATCTTAGGCTTCCTAAATAGGAAAAGACAATTAATTGGATTTAAATTCATTTTTTAATAACCGTACTTATATGCTACATACTTGGCCAGTCATTTGCTTTAGTACTTTCTAAATCACAAATAACAAAAATAATTGTGAGTAAAAACTTTTCTCTGAATTTTCACCTGTGTGTAATCCTGCAAGTGAGTCATCCCCTGTGTTCAAGACACCAATCTATTGCTAGGGAGATGAAGATTATATAAATCATAATCCCACATGATGGCGTGCCACTGATCCTGCAGTGATGTCCTACGTAACTCAATGTAGAGGTGAAGACGACAAGATGAAGATCTTATAGCTTTGATAACTAGCAAATATAGCCAAAAATAGAAAAATATGGAAAAGCTTAAAGAACTTTTGCTTAAAGCCTTAAATTTAGAAGATTGTTTCTACTTAGTAAATAGTTTCTTAAATCTTTCTCTGAACACTGAAGGCAAATATGTGACATTCTTCCATATTCTAACTACCCATTTGTAGCACACAAACAACACCCCACCCCCCCACGCACACGCACACACATCAGGTATTCTTTCACGATAAATTTCAATCCTATCTGATTTCAAATTCTTGACATATTACACCAGAAATTCAATGAACACTATGAAAAAAAAATCCAGACTACTTAATTAGCTTCATTAGTATAGGCTCTACAGTTGACAGGTACTTCTTTAGCTGTTATATATATCTTGGATTCTGTTATTTCCACTGCAACTCATCTGATGAAGTGGGTTTTACCCACAAAAGCTCATGATACTATATATTTTGTTCATCTCTAACATGCCACAGGACTACTCGTTTTTAAAGTTGCAGATTTAACATGGCTACCTCTCTGAGACTTATGAATAAAAGCTTTACTTTCACAGTGGTATAACAGTGTTAAGGTAATATGAAATATACAACACAGGAAATGTATGCTCGTTGGTAATTGTTTATCTTTTTTACTTTAAAATGAGTCCTCATACATTTACCGCCTCTAAAAGAAGAAACATGTTGGTTGTATTGGAAAACATTTATTACTAAGTAATAAAGTTATGACTGTGAATCACTTTGTCAGTGTCTCGGGGTAAGAGAAATGAGAAAAAGTACTAGAAAGAAGTATGTGTTGGCAATAAACTCCCTTACTAGTATACCAGAACCTGGTTAAATAAGAATCAAATCCAGGGAGCTTGCACATGGGTTTCATACTGTGACTTCAATAGCAAAAAAGTACTACATTGAAAATTATGGTCAATCGGGTTGGATCTTACTTATTAAAGCAAACATTTCATTGAGAATTTGCCATATTTTTTTTAAAATTCTATCAAATGCTAATGTAATTGAAAAAGATTTTGTATTTTCAACGTGCTTTGCCTGTTTAAGTTGGCCTTTTTTAGCAAAGGGATGTTTTAAGGAGAAACATCTGTGTAAATAATGTTTGAAGTTGCATATTCCAACTAGTCAAAGGTTAAAATGGTTTGCATTTGGACATATCCATATGGACTGTTTCATGCAATAATCTCTGTACTTTGCCATACTGTATGTGCAAAGTGGGATTAAGGCAATCTGAGGCCCTAGACACAAAGTGACAGGGAAGGTTTCTGTTGCTCCACCCTTATAGGTCCAACCCCTGCCCCATGACTCCTTCCTCATTTCCAGCACCAATGTCCCCTCTGCTTCCAAACAAGCAGAGAGTGGCAGAAGTGTGTGGCCATCCTGTGGCTGGAATGTATCTGCGTGGGTGAGTAGGCCATACCAAGTCCTGTGTGAGGTGGTGTCAGGAAGCCACAGAGAAATGGCCCTTGGAATTGACACTGCCTCTGAGCTGCTGGTTTAGAGGAATTAAAGGTGATTTAGGCTCCTGTGTGCCTAACTCACTTGGAAATAAACTTTAAAAACAACAAATAGTCTGGTAGCACTTTAAAGACTAAGAAAACATATAGATGGGATCATGAGCTTTCGTGGGCACAGCCCACTTCTTCAGATGACCCTGAAATGGGCAGTGCCAACGAAAGCTCATGATACCATTTACGTGTTTTGCTAGTATTTAAAGTGCTACCAGACTATCTGTTGTTTTTTAAGTTTATCCTGTACAGACTAATTCAGCTACCCCCTGAATCACCTAGGAATGTAGGTTTAGGCTCCTAAATCAGTTAGGTACTTTGGAAAATGTTACCTGTAGGTTCTTTGCAGACTTAGCAGACATTGTTACCTCAGTTAAACTCTGTTTCCATTGCAAGATTTTCTTTTTCTCAGCCACAAGGGCTAGAAATTTACTTTTTTTTATGATCATCGTTCCAAGAGCGAAGGCCCTAGGCCAGTGTTTCTTAAACTGTGTTCTGTTCCGTGGAACACTGGTGTGCTGCGGAGAACAACAGAGTTCAAAATGGCTGTCCTTAAAGGGGCAGGCAACTTCCTCCCCCCAATAACTTTTCCCTTGCCTTTTTTCTTCCCCCCTCAATAAAAAATCCTTGGTGTTCCTCATAAAAAAAATTGTTTGGTGTTCCTCGGTCTTAAAATATTTAAGAAACACTACTCTAGACCTTAATCTAGCCCCATGCATGCGTAAGAGTTACATCTCTTAAGGCCAATAACAGCTTGTTAAGCACATGCCTGCCATTCCACTGCAAACTGTGAAAGGGAAGGAACAATTGAGCAAATGGGGGCTGAGGTAGGGCAGAAGAAAAAGGGGTGGGTGTGTGGATTTCAACTTCCCCGCCTCTCTATAGTGACAAATCTGGGACTCACCTACAAGTAAATAGTGGGAGGTGGAACAGGCACTCTGCAAGCAAAAAAAAAAAAAAAAAAAAAAAAAATCTGCTACCATTGCAAGCATACACAGCGCCCGTTCCAGGGCTTTCTCAAACTGGCAGGGAAGGCAGGTAGCCAACTGCCTCCCAATGGCCGCCCAGCAAGCATGCTGCTGGTGCAGGGCCTGGAATGGGGTGGGAAGAAGTCATGTAAGTGCTTTTAAAGTCTGTACCCAGGTGATCTTTTCCCACCTGTCTGCAAAGCACTAATAAATACAGCTTAAGTCAGTCTGTAGCCAAGTGGTAAAATCTTGAGCAAACTGACAGAACAAAGAAGATAACAATCAGTGAGAACTCTTTTTGTGAAAAGCATTCCAGTCACACTCCTATGCCAAGAGGAGAACTTTAATGAGGGGTTAATCAAGTGTTTTTTCTGCGGTCAGGGCTCCTATACACTGCCATGAAACAGCCATATAATTAGGGATGTAATCTGCTTTCTACCCAGGTATTGTATAGATCTGTAGGTGCCACATGTATGAATAAAACGGATCATTTTCTCGACATCTGTCAGCTCTTCAGCTACTCCCCTTGCAATCTGGCTTTTCTCCCTGTCTGTGTTCTCTCTGCAAGTGTGAGGTTAGTGGATTTCCTTTACCAGCTTCCCTGAGAAAGAGAGAGCAGGAGGTTGGGTAGATGGAGATGTTTCACAATTCAGGCCAACGAGGTTAGTGACATAATTCAGGACTTATGTCTGTACTAGTGTTCTTGGAGGTAAGGAGATTGCTAGAGCACTGTTGTACAGGAGCTTGTGATAAGGGCAGGTTGGCTAGCGGGTCTATTAAGGTGTGCAGAGAAAAGAGTTCAGGAAGGCAACACTTGTCTTCTTTTGCAACTTTTGAGCTTAGAGTGTGCATCAGAAGAAGTCTCCTGTCACGTGGAAATCTTAGGGTTGGAAGGAGTGAAGCTCTGGAAGAGTGCAGGGACAGCAGCTAACAGCTGATCTACTAAAATCCTCAAAGCAGAGCTCCCACACATTTTCATAGACTCATGAGTTTAAGGTCAGATGGGAGCATTAGATCTCGTCCGACCTCCTGAATCACACAGACCATAGGACTTCATCTCATTACCTCCCCCCCCCATTTAGCCCAATAACTTGTGTTTAATTAAAGTATATTTGTCTTCCAGACAGGCATCCTTTCTAGGTTTGGAGACATCAAAAGATGGGGGCTCCAATATTTCCCTTGTTTCCCTCCACCCCTATGGATAATCCCCTTTATGGTTATGATATTGTTCCTTATTTTTGTAACCTGGCTCATTTCCAGTCATTGGTTCTTGTTCTGACTTTCTCCACAAGATTAGAGAGGCCTTTAGTACCTGGTATTTTCTCCCTGGAGACGGGACTTAGACACTGTAATCAAGTCACCTCCTGTTCTTCTTTTCGATAAACTAAACAGAGCCAGTTCCTTACTTTCAGGTATATTTTCCAGCCCTCAAATCACCTTTTGGCTTTTTTTTAGTACTGCTTTGCTATACACACCTGAGCTGTGCAGAAGGAGTACGCTGCAGAAGAGATCATGATGAGCTCCTAAGCATTTCACTTAATTAACGTAGTGGTATCTCAGCTGCTAGGATGGATGGATGTTGTATTTGAATGCACTGTGCATTAGTCATAGTTTCACTTTGTGCGGCACTTTTAGATTTTTTTCTGTAAAACTGAATATCATCAAATAATGTTGTGATTGGGTAGCATTGCCATGTTAATTAAAATGCACCTGTCACAGAAATCAGGGCCTTGCTATGGAATTGATATAGAATGTGCCTCGCTGGACAGGGCATTGTTTTTAGCCCTATACGCCTTCTCCTAGGCCATTTTCCAACTGACTCTGTGTTTTGTGTGTACCATAAAGGCGACCAGGGGCAGGTTCTTTCTTTTTTACTTTACTGTTTTTTCTGTATGAAGCAAAATGATCCATTAAGCCACCCAAGCACCTGAAAGTACTGAATGAGGCTAAACATAGCAATGATTTCAGACTCTGTGCTGTAAAAGAAGGTACTAAAGTGAGACACCAAAAAGGATGCAATAATTGTTTTATTATTTGTGTTAACGTGATCCACCTTTAAACTTTGATTTTTCTCTGGGTGTTGGTAGCAGCAAATTGCTATAAAGAGATGCAGAACCGTTATGAATCCATTTCTTTCCATGTGGGATACAAGAGAGAAACTAAAGCCAATCTTTTATTTGGCTAAGTTTAATGCACATTTTGGACCCCTTTAACTATAGACCAGAAAAAATATATAAATCAGGCATGTTATAAGAGGAACTAGAATAGCAGCTGCAGAGGTCAGTGCCCTGACCAATGAAGGGCTGCTTCCGAAGGAATGAGGCATGTTTTGCTTGAATATGATTTTGCTAAATTATTTTTAGATTCCAAGTTAGCTACTGCTCAGAGAGGAGATGAAGAACTAGTAATCTCCTCCAAGATGATTTAACTGAAAACCATTAGTCCCAGAATGCTGAAGGAAGAAGCAGATTTAAGCGTGTAAATAGAAATGAGAGCAAGATAAAGGGGAAAAACTTGCAATTAATATTTTTTCACGCGTCTCCTCTTTCCTTTGAGAGTTCTGAATAATGTCAAGCAAGGTTCCTCTAAATTTCCTTCATCTTCTCTCTAATGATAGCCTGTTAATTAACTTAGTAATTTATAAACATTGTGAAATCACCATCTTCGTACTTTCTTCCGATTTGTGTGGACATGAAAAAATTAATTATGGACACCACCTTTAAAAATGTAATTAATGTTTCACTGTTAGATGCCTGCTGATATTTTTGCGTTTGCTTTCTGTTTGCAACTGGCCTTTTTAAAAATTCCCCTTTTCCCAAAGCTTATATTCTGGAGCTCAGATTTCATTGGTATAGAACAGAAAAGTAGCAAATGACTCCAGAGAGCAGCCAATGAAAGGCGCTCTTATTAAGCACTGTGAGCTAGATTAACTTCACCCCTTCCATTGTTTCCTCCATTGTCCTCCTCCCTTAGTGGAAGGGGGAAACACTGCAGCATCTCTCCTCTTGGACAGTATTTTTGCTCTTATCTTGTTGGTTGGGATGAGGGAGATTTCAGTTAAATTCCTTTCTTTGCCTGCTGAAAAGGGACTGGAACATGGATCTCTACCTACTTAGCTATGGGATTTTCTGATGTGGGTCTCTATTTCCCCTGTTAAAGCATTCTGTTTTGTGTAAATAATTAAATATGCTGTGGGTCAGAGAGTGGGTGAGAAGGACTTTATAGTCCTGAGGAGTATCCTAACCACTGGGCTAAAGATTATATGTGAAGCCACTTTATCCTCCTCCATCTTCCTCTTCCCTGGCTGTTAAATGTAGTGATGAAGTGTGCTCAAAGCACATCTTGAGGCAGCAGTGTGCATGTCCAGATACAAAATCTTAGGCACCATGGGGACTTTTACAGTGCAAATGAAACCTATTACAGAAAGGATGTAGGTGCACTGGGGAGAGTCCAGCGGAGGGCACCCAAAATGATTAGGGGGCTGGAGCACATGACTTATGAGGAGAAGCTGAGAGATTTGGGCTTATTTAGTCCACAGAAGAGAAGAGTGAGAGGGGATTTGATGGCAGCCTTCAACTACCCAAAGAGGCTGGAGAGAGGCTGTTCTCAGTGGTTACAAATGGCAGAACGAGGAGCAATGGTCTCAAGTTGCAATGGGGGAGGTCTAGGTTGGATATTAGGAAAAACGCTTTCACTGGGGCTACCTCTACACTACGAGTTTTTGTGGCAGAAAATATGCTAATGAGAGACTCATTAGCATTAGTTGTGATTCATTTGCATATTTTCTGCCCATCCGTTTTTGCGCAAAAACAACTAGTGTGGACGTTTCCTTTCTGTGCAAAAACCCCGTTTTGCGCAAGATCCTTGTGCCTCAAAAAAGGACGTATACCGATCTTGTGCAAAAGGGAAACCTCTGCAAAAACCCGTAGTGCAAAAACGGATCTGCAAAAAATACGGAAACAAGATCACGACTTATGCTAATGAGTCCTTCGTTAGCATATTTTCTGCCGCAAAAACTCGTAGTGTAGATGTAGCCTAGGAGGGTGGGGAAGCACTGGAATGGGTTACCTAGGGAGGGGGTAGACTCTCCATCCCTAGAGGTTAAGTCCCAGCTTGACAAAGCCCTGGCTGGGATGATTTAGTTGGGGTTGGTCCTGCTTTGGGCAGGGGGGTTGGACTCAGTGACCTCCTGAGGTCTCTTCCAGCCATATGATTCTATGAAATGTAGGTGCAGAGTGAATATGGGTGTCTTCAGGGCTAGGGGATAGCCGGGTGAGGCTGATCTGTTAGGCAGTGGTGCCTAAATCTAGGATTTAGCACTATGAACCTTTGTGAATCTGGGCTTCAATGTATATGAGAAACAAAGACACACACAATTATGGACTTTCCCTCTCCATTTTATACTAAGGCTTGCCCTGTTCGTGTGACTGAAACCTCCTGTTCTTAATGTGAGGAGGTCATGCTGGAGAGATTATACCAGGATCTACATTGCACTTCCTGGATAATTAGTGACGCCATTACAGACTCAGCGCATTTGCATCCGCAGATGCCATTCTCTGTCCAGCAATCTATTAGAATTTCCCCAAACTGGGGATCCCTAGTTCAGTTCAGTCGTTCAGCAGTTTTGCTTAACTTGGTATCAATCAGATCAAGTGTTATTGGGGAAGTGTCTGTTCATGTGATCAGAATAGTTATGGCATCTTTATAGTTTTGCCTCCCTGAAGCTTTCAAGGTGAGGGCTAAACAGATCCGGCTTGCTCTGTGGAGACAGGAATCAGCTTTTTCTTGCTAATCATTCCTTTTCTGAGTCCCACATTCTACCGGTGAAGGCTTTGCCTTTTTGACCAGTCAAAAGGGTTTGCACAAACACGAGGAGGATTCTACACTGGTTGCTAATTAGATCCAAGGGAAATACGTTTTAAGTAGAGACCAGTAAAAGGGATGGAGCTATGTTAGTAGAAATGCTCCAAAACAGCTGTATCTGATTGGCTGCTATCCTCGCTAATCTGCATATGAGATTGCCTCTATGTTGTGCACTAGTAATTCTTGAGAAAATTCTCTCTATTTAGTGAAAGGCTTGAATAAGAGAATAGTTACTGGTTTCTCAGGGGGTTTCTCTGTATTAAACATATTGGGCCACTTTCAGTAACAGTTTCTTTTGAGAAGCTTAGTTGCGCTAGTAACTCAGTACATTGCATGTCTAGGCTTGGAAGAATTAGAAATTTACTGGCAAATATCAGCAAACATTGATTTCACCATACCTGCAAAACCGTAAAAAATATTTCCACCGATAACCATCAACATTTACAATAAGGCAGTAAGAAAAAATGCTTCTTGAACGTATAGGCTTTGGTTTGGGGCTATTTACTTTGTATATTTTGATATTTGAGGCTGATCATTTGCTTTTTCACAGTTATAAAGCTTTTAGTTTTTGAATCTCAAAATACACTCTCATTAAATAATTGTATGATCCCTCCCCCAATAATCTTTCACAACTGTGCACATTTGAATGGGGGTGACGAATTGGGGGGAAAAACAGGCTTCAGAATAAATGTAAAAATGAAATTCTGCCAAACCTGTACATAATACAAAAATGTTATGGCCGGATCAGATTGTGTCTGGAAATGGATGACAGGAGAAAGGATAACTTGATTATTCCCAGTTCTGTTAACTTCCTCTGGGAATCTGGCATTGGCCACTGTTGGCAGACAGGACACTGGGCTAGATGGACCTTTGGTTTGACTCGGTCTGGCCATTTTTATGTAGGTTCTTATGTTCTTATCACCTGTCCTGTGGAAAGCTCATCCAAGAGAGGTGGGGAACATGGAAGAGGAGTGGGGGCAGATTAGTTGGCCCTAGAATAAGATGGTTTATGGGCCTTGTCTGCAAATTCACACGGACTCTAAGGAATCTGCAGGAAGCACCCAATGGACTTGGTTCTCTGCAGTGACTCTGCCTCCTCCCACACCTCTGCCCTCCATTCTGCCTCTGGTACAGCACAGCTCCATTGCATCCTGTTCATATCTAGTAGGTAGCTGCCCTTGGGACCACCAGGGCTTGTGTGTCATCCTTCTAGCACCACCCTGCTCTGTTCCCTTCTGAACTGGACCTCTCACAGCTGGGTCAGGGCCCCAGAATAGACAGTCATCTGGTTGCCAGCCCTCAACTGTCTCCTATGTAGTATGGCGGAGTGCAATAGCCACAGTCCCCTAGCATTGCTAGTCTGGGGGTAATTACACAGCTGTTACTAAAATCTTGCAAGTAGCTATGTGCCAGTCTTTGTCTTTAATGTCTGGAGTTACGGTTCAGGCAGAAAGTATTCAAATGAAACGTTAAAGAACAAGATGATGCCGAGAAGGTGGGCACTATATAAACAAGAGCACTGCAATGCAATCTGTATATGCAAGTACGTTAAAAGCCATAGAACAATAGATCTCAGTGGTTACTATAAAAGCATGAACTCTCCCATCTGATTGGAATCAAATACACTGAGGGGTTTTTTTGGGTGGAGAGGGGTAAAGATTTCAGCTGTCACTTGGATTGCTTTGCTGCAGTCTGAATCCAAGGCAAATGTATTACCAGACGAAAAAGCTTGCTTCAATTTGAAAGGCTTAGATTATTAAAATGGTAAAACCCTGACATTTACTATGCCTCCATTTAAACAGTTAGTTTGAAAGAGAGGAAAGCTGATCAGACTGATTTTCTGTTATCAAGATAGTGTTACAGTGACTTGTTCATTTCCCCAAATGCTTAACCACTGTTTTTTCTCCCCAAAAATGTTGACATAATAGTACTATGGATTAGCAACTGCAGTACCTTTCATCTCTTGACTCCTTCAGTTGTTGGGTGGCAGTGAAGTAGTTCGTATCTAAAAACAAAGAAATGTTACACGTTGATTTTCTGATGTAACACTTGCAATCTGTGTAATTCTGAGACTGTCAAGAATGTCTATGCTAGGCCGTGCCATTTACCAAATTGTATACAAAAAGTATGTTCACTTCACTTTTATATAGACTTTCACCTGATTATTATAAAGTATGTATATAAATGTAATTAAGTCTCACATATTCCCCCTGTTCCCAGTCAGATAATTAATATACCCCTTTGACAGTGGAGGAAGTAAAGACACAGAAAGATGGTGTCTTCAACTCCACACAGAGATCCAGAACAAAGTCCAGGAGCTGTGATATCCGCTCCCTTGCTCTAAACGAGTAGACAGTGCTTCTTCCTGTTTTCATTGAACACTTTATGTCGAGACTATTTATGAGGGAGGCTGTGCTAAGGCTTTTATAAAATAAGAAGGGTGTCCATAAAAAAATAAGGTGGAGATTTGCAGTAGCAGCTGGGGATTGCTTAAGCATCTTTGAAAATCACAATCAATACATGTACCGCCAACCTTTATAGGATGTATGGCGGGGATTGGGTATCACACATGGTGTTTTTGAGTGCTTAAACCGCTGTCCTTTGAGTTTAATAACCCACATGAGCTGAAAGTACATGTTGCCATTCCTCATTCACCCATAGTTATTGTTCATGTGGCACTTATCTTGGCAAGATTTATTTAGGAACTTTGCAACCTCAAAAATTGTACCCCCAATAGTTCTGAAAACAAAACAAGAAATGCATTTTTCTCCAAAGCCCCCAATTCTGTTTGTCATTATTGTGCTTATTGTACAGGTTAATCTTTACACATAGAGTAATAACGAGAAATCTCCCAAGTAACTAAGTTACAGAGTACGCATTCATGTAGAAACAGTCACCATGTTTACCATCTTATTGTGTAACCGGGTGCCTCTCTGGCAGATTGGATTAGGATAGCAGTTAGTCTGTTACACAGTGCTGCATTTAATTGCCTCCCTTTCTCTCCAGTACAAAACATAATTGTGTCCTTGGCCACCGACACTTTAGGAATCCAACTTCATCTATCTCTGCTTTGAACCATTGAGCCATTGAAGCTGGGACACATTCACAGGAGAAAACCATCCACATCTGTAGCTCAGTACTTACAAAAACAGTCCATCCCTATTTTCTGGTACAAAGTAAGAGGTCCCCAATGTCACACGGAAAGAAAATAAGTAAGGTGTTGTCATACAAGGGAATAATTTCCTATTGCTGGCCATCTGTTATTGAACTGCAGCCAGACTCCTACAGGTTGATTGTGCTGTGCTTCATGCGGGAAGGTACGGGCTAAATGTGACTTGCAGAGGCATATCGAGTCTCTCAAACCTGTGCTGCCTGTTCAAAAGCCCAATTGAAGGCGGAAAGACATTGGAGTGTGTCTGTTTATGAAAAATTCCTGATTTATCCTCCAAACCAGACCCGGGCAAAATATGGCCTGCAGGGCAGATGTGGCCTACCAAGCCACCAGATTTGGCCTGCAGATGCTTGCGGGGTGCACCAGGCAGGCTCCCCACTTGCCTTGCCCCTCCCTCATGCTGCTCAGAAATGCGGCTGCGGGGTGGTTTTTCTTTAAAAACTGTGAGTTGGGGAGGGGAGGGAAGCTTTAGGAACTGCTTCCACCCCTAGCACAATCCCACTGGCCGGTTTCTGGCCATAAACTGGCCAATGGGAGCTGCCTATTTCAACAACAGGCAGCTACGAAGCACAAGGGGCTTCACAGCTCACGGTTGCAGCCTGTGCAGGGGCAGGGTAGGCAGGGAGGCTGATTCTGGAACCACTGCTGGCTGGTAAGTCACCTGGCAGAGCCTATATCTGGCACCCCAACTCCTCCCTTCCCCAACCCTCTGCCCCCCACTCCACATACCCAAATCTTCTGCCCCCTCCTGTACCCATATCCCCTCCCAGGTCCACCACTCCAATCCCCTGCCCCAGATCACAGTCCCCTCCTGTCCTAGCTCACAACCCAAATCCCTGCAACGCCTCCTGTATCCCATTTCCCTGCCCTAGGTCACAATCCAACCCCCTGCACTCCACTCCAGTGCCCCAGGTCACAACTGCCTCCGTCACTCAAACTCCCTCCCTTACCCCAAGGTCCTTTCTGCACTCAACCTCCATCCCAGACCCCTCACCTCCTCCATTAATATCATGGAAGAGTCCCTGACCACTTTCCGAATTCTTGGATTGCTCCCCCCACCCCATCAAAAATTATTGCCCACCCCTGCTCTAAACAGAGACTTCTAAGCTGGAGTAACTTACCTGTGAAGTGAATTTGATGCTCTCCGTCCATGGTTACATCATGAGACCATTTCACTTTTGCATCAGCTGGCACGCTTGTTGGTAGTCTCAGCAGAAAAGTCAAGGCCTAAAATGCACTGACTACTCATACACTCATCTATGGGACAATCTTGGAGATACCATGGCTGGTCAGTATGCATTTACACTGCAGCTAGTTCTGCTGCATCTGTTCAGTGGAGAACAAGATAAATTTTGATTCTATTTTGAGAGCCTGCTCGTGTCCGTTCCACATCAGGTGTGTGTGCCCACCATAAACTCCACTTCTGGAAGCTTTTCCCTCCTCGGTATCCCTAAGGGACCCGGCTCTGCTACTCTCTGGAGTGGCAGTTGCATGGGGCAGTATAAGGGACACTGCCAGTTCCTTCCACCTTCAGTTCCTGCTTGCCAGAAACTCCGAGAGAGGGGAAGGAGGGTGGGTCATGGAATTAACATGTGAAACCTATCATGAAGAACAGCAGTAACAGAACAGGTCTGAGTGCTTGCTCATGTCCATTCCATGGTAGGTGACTCCGAGCAGTGCTGGTGGTGGCAGATAGGAATTCACAGCTACGTAGAGCGTAATACACCTTTGCTGAACCCAGCAGTGTCTCTGGCCTGCTGAATTCTGGCATAATGAGACATGAACATATGGACAGAGGACCACATTGCAGCTCTACAGATGTCTTGTGTCACAATCCCCATGCTTTATGAAATCTGACTTATGAATATGCATAACTCAAAGATGCTTTATGCAAAACAGGTCATGTGACATATTTTTAAAGTTACAATGTGCTGAATCAGTATATCATATTTTTGTGCATCTATCATTCTTCTATGTGAATATAGAAATATGAAGTGTGAATTTGCTTTTAATACTAAATGTGCTTTATGAGGGTTATTGGCAATACTTTAGGAACTTAATGGCTCAGTACTTATATCAATGACCCATGAATGGTTTTATTTTTCCTCTAAGCCCAAACTGTGGATAATCCTAGAAAGATATGTGACCATGCTGAGTGGTGCTGGAGACCATCTTGAATCAGGTACTTTTCCATGGGGATGGGGAGACTGAACAAAGGGTTCTTACCCTGTGGGAAAGTCTATTTAAGAGATGGAAACCAATCAGCTCTTTGTCTTCAACTGGCTTTTGAAATGGCTTCCCCATCCTAAGAAGACACACTTAAAGAGACCTGTAAACAAAGAACTGTAGTGAAAGGGTGAAGACAAAGCTGGGCAAAAAAAGATCAGCTATGAGTAAATCCAGATACTCTGGTGCCTGAGGTAGGCTGTTACTACTGCCATGCACTTGTTAATCCTTCTTGGTGCCATAGCCAGGCAAAATGAGAGGACTGCAAACTGGCAATGGGCCAAAGCCACAGTAAAAAAGAGAAAGCATCACAACACTTGCTACATTAAACTTTCAGATCAAGGGAGGCATACCAGTCTCCCAGATCCCAGGAGGGGATAATGGAAGCCAGGGAGACCATGCAAAACTTGAAATTCATTAGGTCTCTCTTAAGGTCTAGGATGGGACAGGGACCACCTTTGGTATTTGGGATAAAAAAATGACCAGGAATAGAAACCCTTATTCCAGTATGGAGGTAGGACCTTCTCTACCACCCTCAGCTGTAAGAGCCCCTCACCCTGGAGAGGGACAAGAAATGGGAGTGTGTTTGTGTGGGAGGGGGCATTGGAAACAAATTGGAGGGGGTAGCTATGTGCTACCATACCGAGGACCCAGAGATCTGGAGTTATTCAGCACCAATGCACATGGTGAGCAGCAGAATGGACATCAGCAACACAGCTTGAAGAACACCACTTCTGGAGTTGGCCAATTGTAAAGGAATAACAAATCCTGAGTGCGGGGGAAGCAAATATGTTAATGTCTGGACCAAATTTAAAATGCAGCACAACTGGTGCACAAAAGACAGAACGTTAAGAAACCTTTGCCTCCCCTAAGCCCTCGCCATGTTCTTAAGCATTGAATTTCATGAAAAGCCCAGTTTCAGGCATATTCAGGTCAACAGGAGCCCTTCTAAAATATATTTCTGAAGATTCATACTAGAATTAGCAGCAGTGAGTGGCCTTGAAGGGAGGATTCTGTCCAGACACTTCCCCACCATGTAGTCAATTTACTTGAGTTCTATGCAGCAAAGAGCATTTCACTCATAAACATGTTTACTCTTCCCTGCTGTAGAGTGCAAATACTATTTTGACATCTATCATGTTTGCAACACATTTATACACAGAGCAACGTTCACCTTTTTAAAGAGCTAAGGGAGTTACAAATGCACATCCACCGGAGAACATACCCAAGCAATTGCAAGCCTTTTTCCAACGTAAGTGAAGCAATCTTAATATTCTTCTGACTTACAGATTGGTTCTTTAAGCACTGCTGTTTCATTGTAAGAGTAGCGTGAATCACGCAGGTAGAAAAGACAATGTTCACCCCACTCAGAAATTCCACATAATACCCATTTCACTTTTTAAATTAGGTTTCGGCAAATTTAAATACAAAACGGGTTGAAGTTCTGATCATATTGGCCTTGAAGTCTGGGGCTTTGGTGTTCAATTCGGCTGGATGGCTAATTCTTCATAATGTACTGCAGGCTATCTCTTTTCTATTCAAATCGAAGAACATGAACTAGTGCTTTCTCATTCTGTCTGAGATGAATGGGAAAAAACCGAAGGCAGACTGATATTTGGTTATATTTGATTCCTATCAGTGTATCTGTAGTGCAATAACTGAATAAACTCAAATATTTGTGCTGCCACTCAGGCATGCCAGCTCAAAACGTGGGTAGCTTCTCAGATTTCATTTCCTGATGTATTGAATGAAGAATATAAACTCTGAGCAGAGTGCAGTCCAGGTTATGGCTGTTCTGAATTTCCATTCGCTAACACAATTGCTCAGGCAAGCAAAAAACTGCTGATGGTCTGAGTGACCTTGCAATTAAAAGAAACCACCCGCACTGCCACACACTTGCTAATAGCCTCTCATTAAATGGCCCAGAACCCTTGCCCTTCAGGTAACTGGCACATGCTACATACTTTTTCTTAGGTGTTACATAGGCCAGCATTTTCAAAGCTGGACATCTAAATCCACATTTAACTTCCCAGATAATGTCCTGACTTTTAGAAATCCTTAGCAACTCCCTCTTGTAAGTAAATGCCCAAGCCATTGTGAAAAACCTTCCAAAACACCATTATTCTATTGCATACACTCTAATCAGAGACCTGATACAGAATTCCCACTGGTCACTCAACAATTCTTTTTCTACCACTTCACCACTGGTTAGGAGAGGAAGTGAAGGATATAAATTATATCAGAAACTGAGGGAGAGTTAAGTAGGTAAGAACAAGTGTCTAAATTGGAATCGAGCCAGGACACTCAGCAAATCCTTTACGCAGGCTAAATATACCATGGGATTTTTAATGAGTACAAATGCTCAGGACTTGGGTTTAATATCCTACCAGAAGCTCAATGCCCTGTAACACTAGGCTGTTTCATGCTTGATTTGATCATGATATGAAGGGCAAGGGCCTGGTCTGCATTGATTTATGAATGCTGCATAGGAGTGGGCGATAAGAAATGTTTATGGCTATCCTGGAGTATTTATTGTATGTAGATGGGGGTTTAGTTTAATAGAAAGCTGTTAGCAGGAAGGAAACAGATCCAGATACAACACATTTTGGTAAACAGACTCAAGAGGCTAAGAACCCCTACCTGCGCTATTCGCTGTGAAGATGCTAATTCCATGTTTTGGCCAAAGTCACACTGCTATTCTGCCAATGCTGGGAACGAACATATCGCAAGGAAACAGCATTTCAAAGGTCACGCTGCAATCGGAGGAGGGTGCATTTGGAAAGATCAGTGGAGTGGAAGGTGCAGTTAGTTCTTGTAACTATGACAACTGACTCAGAAGACTGTTGCCCACTTGCGATAGGTGCATGTTCAAGTAAGACCGGAGTGGTATGGAAGTCCAGACAACCTCAACTGTTTGGGGACATGGGGGTTGACTTCTAATTCAGTCTCACTGCATGTACCTCCTTGGTCTAAGGACCTTGTCACAGGCTGGCAGGCCCTATGGGAGAGCTGGGCTCAGCTTTCCCTGTAGTGTAGCAGGTAATTCTCTCCCTCCCCCCACCCGCAGCTGATCCTGAGTTGGAGATTTTAATTACAATTAGAGATCCCAGCTGCACAAGGATCAGGGCAGACTACGCAGCGAAGAGAATTCAGTTGGGGGAGAGGAGAAGACTTATAAGGAAAGTCTCCCTGAGAGGGGCTTGGTAAAGGCAGGCTGAGAGAACCATGAGGATTAGGTGGAGTAGAGGTGGCTGAGCTAGGACCCATGAAAGCAGGGAGGGCCCTGTGAGAAACTGCCAGAGCCCCTGGTGACGGAGGCAGTGAGGAAACCTGCCAGGAAGAAGGGCCCCCAGGGAAAAGCCCTGGGAGGGAGTGCTCAGCCTCTGGAGAGTGAAGAAGGACCACTGCAGTCCCTGGAAATAGGGTTATAGAGCAAGAAACAATGTAGCCTGAGAGGGTGGAAGGCTCTTCTGTTTAGTTGCCCTTTTGTTACCCTGCAAAGGGATAGATTCGGGCAGGGAGATGGAAGAGATAGCGAAAGACAGGCTGCTTCAGGGCAAGAGATGTGGTTGACATGGTGAGATGAAGACCCTCACAACACTATGTTCTGATGTGAGAGGCTGCTCCAGGGGTGAGTGCAGTGACTTACAGCCCCGCTATGTATCTTCACATACTCCTGACATTGGGTTTTTAGTGAAATTAGAGGTTGGGGTAACATAAGACAGAAATATTCATGGAGGCCAGGGCATAGAAAAGTTCTTAAAGTGCCTAGAACCAGGCCCTGTTCCTGGCTGGGCCCTCTGGGTGGTAGACAACAGTGTTTCTCAACTTTTTTTACAAAGTACCCTTTAACAAAAAATAATAATAATAATAATAATAAATTACCCCCCCCCAATACCTACAGTTTTCAGACACACAATTTTTTTTTCTACCATTGCAACACATTTGTTTAAACAACTTGATTGTAGCCGGGCAGGCAATGACATTTTTGGGTGTAAAAAGTACAAAAATAATAAAGTACTGTAAGACTTAAGACGAAAATTCAGTTTTCTCCAAATTTCAGTTGTTGACGTACCCCCCAGACTTCTCTCAAATATCCCTAAGGGCACTCGTACCACTGGTTGAGAAACACTGATAAACAATATCTGTGCTTGATACTTCTGCAAATGCATGTTGGTGACTGACACATTAGAAACATTCATCCTGGTGGAAAAGTTTTTGGAGTTTATTTTCAATGGTGTCTCTGTTTGCAGGTCAAATATTGCTATATAGACACAGCGTATTCCTGCTCACTGAATATTTTGGCATAGTTCTAGTCCTGAGGTGCTTGGGCCAGTGTAAACTCTTATAAGCAAATCTTATTTTCTGTGGAGTGCTAGATTTCATTGTAAACCTCCCCTCCCTGGTCCTTAGAGAAGACCCTCCACCTGTACACAGACCCAACTGGATTATTTCTGTATCCCATTTGCCTGTCTGATTATTTTGAACTTTCCCCGGCAGGAAAGTGGAAAGGAATACACTAGCCTATTTAGGTCAATTTGTGTCTGCTCGGGTAAATGGTCTGTTGAGAGTTTTCAGAAGACATCCTGCACTAGCCAGTGGCCTTCACCTCCATCGCTGAAAAATTATTTATATTGCAAGAAAGGGAGCCACTGTGTTAATAAAGGGGCATCTTGCCTTTGCATTTGAGGCAATGTAGTTGCCGGTGGATATACTGCACAATGGAATACGAGTTTTAATTTTATCTGACTAGTTTTGTCAGGGACCTGACCTTGGATCCATTCAAAGTATGGAGCCTTCTCAGATATGCTGTTGAAATTGGCCCAGGAGTCTAAGGACAGAAATGGAAGTGTTGTGCGTCCCTTCCCGCCCCCAACTTGATGATTATTGTGACGGGGTGAAGCAACCCCTCACAGACAGAGGGTGCGGGGAGTCCTGGGAGGAGGGGCAACCCAGCGGAGACAGCGGCCGGGAGATCGCTGGGACGAGTGTCCGGGCCCCGCTCAGGGGATCGTACGGGGCTGAAGGGGACGCCAGTGCAGGCACAGAAGGTGCAGGATGAGTCGGCCAGGAGGCGCCGGGTGATGACGTCACCCGTCAGTTCAGCGGGGCATCATACAATGTGCCGGAGTGACAAGGGGAGGGGAAAGAGCCGGCGGGGAAGCAGAAGGCGGGGGGATGCACCAGGAAGGAGTGCAGTTTTGCCCTTAGGCTCCAAAGAACGGCAGGCGCCCTAGGAAAGGGAAGAGATAGGCCTGGATACTGAGGTAGGAATTGGCCCAGGGTGGGGTCGTGTAGCCTGCGAGTGGATGTGTTTAGGGGCAGCTTCCCTGTCTGCTAGGCCAGGGAGAAAGCATCCCTGCCTTAGGGCCCTGGGCCGGGACCTGGAAGAGTGGGTGGGCCCGGGTCCCTCTACCCCGCTGTCCGTGGCCAAGTGTCGGGTATGAGGCAACGCTAACGCGGGCGACGGTTCACTTCTATGGTGTGGACGGTGCCATGTATATAAAAAGGGTGATAATGGTGACGGGGACCACACAATAAAAGGGGTAACTAGCAAAGACTCTAAGCTGGTCCCTCTACAATTACCTTTTGCAGTTGTTTATGTTTCCATGGTATCAGATATTGGTGACTCAAAACAACCCATCTCAGTTCCTCTCATGACCCTAATTTGTTTTAAAAATGTGTCGTTCTTACAAATGAATTCTCTGAAGTTGAATTCTCTGGCTTAGTTTGAAAAGGATCTTGAGGAAGTGTAAAATTGTGAGTCATTTGTACCTAAGCAATTTACCTCAGGAGAGCAGCTGAACTGTAGTTTCTCCTTAGGTGTCAAAAATTAGTGCTGTACTTAGAGCTGAACAAGGAGTGAGAGAGACTTCTCGTAGCTCCTTCTGTGAATTCTGAGCCTTTTGATCTTGCCACATTCAGTCTTTTTTGTTTGCTTTCATACAAGCATTTGTGAGATTTGATAAATCAAGTAAGCTACAGGCTCAGGATTAGGCTCCCCTAAGAGCCTGGGACAAATATTTTATCACTTGCTTTGTACTTGTCCTTCAATAAAAATGATAACCTAGAAATGGTACCTAATCTAGTACTCTTCAAAGGCTTAGTTGGGTTCCTTTGTTTCTCTCCCCCATCACCCTCTGAAGATAAGCACTGTTATCCCCATTTTGCGGATGGAGAAAGTGAGGTGTAATGAGGTTAAGTGAGTTGCTCAGTCTGGCAGAGCAATCAACCCAAGTCTCCAGACTTCAAGTGGCTAGCAATGCCTCCCATGCGCAAGAATTCTGAGCAGAGTTTGCCAGCTGAGTTTGATAGTGGTGTGTGCATGCTAGTGTCAGGAGAGAGCAAATTCAAAATATATGCAGTCTTGTACAGACAGCATGATAGCACTAACAAACTCAGTCCCTAAAACCATTGCAGTTCTGATTTCTTCCTGCTTTGCCATAAATTGGGTGCATGGGCTGATATTCACTGGGTGCTAAATTGAGACCACCAAACCTGTGTTAGTTGTAACTGAATCCAGATATCCACTTGAGTCTCTAGCTGAGAGATGGTAATCCATTGACTCTCACTATCCTCTTTACTTGAAATAGCAAAGAGGTGCTTTAAATAGTTTTTAGTGGTAGAAATTAAAAGAAGCTAGTTTTGGCCCTAGATTTAGATGTTTAATAAACCTCTTATTCCCCCAAAAGTACTGCTAGAAATCCTATGCCTCTCAATTAAAAACAAACAAACCCCTTCACAGCAGTTTTTTGAGCTACATGATCTATTTCCCTGCTGCTTTAGAAACTCACTCTTACACAGAGCTGCTGTGTATTATATGACCAGAGTCGGAAACTGACCAGTCTAATTTCACTGCTCAGCTGGGAGAAGTGCAAAATTGAATAAAAACAGTGTGAAGGGTAAAAATGAGAGTGGTGAGAGAAGGGTAGCATTGTCTAGGATAGGAAACAGGGAACTAAGAGCTCCTTCTTGACAGATCTGGGACTAGAACTGACTCATTTGGTGACCTGGGCATGTCACAACCTCTCTGTCATTTTCCCCATGAATACACTGGAGATGAATTTTTTTTTTACCTCCTAGAATATTGAGTATGAATGAATATTTGTTCACCACTTTGAAGGTGAAAGGCTCTATATGAAGGCATAGTATCATTATTTTAATTTTCTCTGTTTTAACAACATCCTAGTATATGTCAGGAATTTTTTAAAAAATATGATTGTATCTCATCCTTGTTCCTTTTAAACAAGGCCTCTTTTAAAATCTGTGGATTGTGTTTCACATGGGGATAGATGTCCTGTTGATGGAAGGAATATAGTTATAACAGTTCTTTTAATCGGGTATGGTGAAAAACTTTGCTTTTGCTTCTCTATGTAGCCTTTTGATATTAGTAGCTGACAGATTTCCACTTCTTAGCATTTGTTATCTCCTTCTGTATATGCCACTTGTTATCTACTTTGTATATGACAACCGTGTTAGGTTTTTGTGGTAAATATTTTTAATAAAAAAGCCAAAATGTTTGCAAGCTAAAGCGGATATTACTTTTTCTCCTGGATCACAAAGTCTCATTTTGATAGCATAACTTTGACAGTGCAGTACATCCTCTGCTCGTATGTACCACACATTTAAATGGTGCCTGTCCAATGGTTTTCTTTACAATCGATTCAGCAGCGCGGGGATAGAAAGCTGTGGCCATAAAAGGTTATAATTATAGATGGGCCTGAGGTGGAATGTTCAGATCAAAATCCAGACATGAACTTTCCCGGGGAAGGCCTGCTTGGATTTGATTCATGTAGTGAGAGAGAGAACTTGGCTCTGAAATTCAGAACTAGGTCTTAGGGTCTGGGATCCTCATGTCACTGTTTTGGTTGGAGTTCATCTCGAGCTATGGCTTGTTAATAATTGGTGTGAGCAACATGTAGGTGTGTTTTTTTTTTTTTTTTTTAAGTTGGAAGTCTCTCCAGAATCTCATTGCTTGAGTGCTCGATGTTTCTTGAGTTAGACCTGGTTTATATCTGCGCATGCTTTTAATAATGTAATATTAACCTGCCTTGTGAGTGAGAATTTAAAGAGAGGCCCCTTCTCTCTGTTCCTTCTGGATGGTGAAGTTTCAGTGAAATTTTTCTATTTTTGAAGATGTGAAGCGAATTCCTGGTGTCCCGGAATTCTGTGTAATTGATTCTGATATCCAGGGCTTAGCCTATGAGCTATTTATGGCAAGAGGACCGCAAAGTAAGCTTAGCATGCAAAATCTACTCCAGAGGACTTCTTCTACTGTGCTCACCATAGTATCTGAGTATCTTCCAGTGATGCGTTACGCAATGTAAGTGACATTTATCATGTGTGGTTTGATCGCTCTCACATCTTCTTCCCCAGGAAGAGAGTTGGGGGGTGTGTGTGTGTGTGCATGTGTGCAATGGAGTGTTTATTGAGAATGATTGATTGTTTGAATTACCACAGCACCTGGGCACCCTGCCTAGGCCAAGAGGGCCTCATTGTGCTAGGAGCTGTACAAACACAGAACAGAAAGACAGTCCCTCCCACAAAAAGAGCTCCCAATGTAAGTATAAGTCAAGAGACCACAGATGGGCACAACCAGACTCATGGGGAAATCTGAGAAAACAATGAGACAGTAGAGATCAGAGGGCTAGCCAGTGGTCTCAGCACGCTGGGAGCCTGACCACTGTTACAATATTTATAGGTGATATAACAAGGGAGAGTTTTGAGAAGAGATTTGGAAGAGGATCATAGGTGACTTTGTGGCTGTATATAAGGAGCTCCTCCCAAGTGTGAGGGGCAGCCTGGGAGAAAGTATGTAGGTACTTGTTTGAAAATGTAACAAGAGGGGGCGGAGGCTGGTACCACTGGCCAATTGAAGGTGACTGTGAGCAGCATAGCAGTGAATGAGAGATGACATGTGGAGTTGGAATAGGCCATGGAAAATGAAAGTGAGCAAGTTCGATGTGATATTGAAGGGTGAGCCAGCAGCAGGATGTAAAGAGAGGAATGACACAGCTGAAGAAAGTAGAACAGGAAGCAATGAGCTTAAATTGCAACAAGGGAGGTTTAGGTTGGACATTAGTTTTTCCTAATGTCCAACCTTAAACCTCCCAACTGTCAGGGTGTTAAGCACTGGAATAAATTGCCTGGAGAGGTTGTGGAATGTCCATCACTGGAGACATTTAAAAGCAGGTTAGATAGACATCTCTCAGGGATGATCTAGACATGGCTTGGTCCTGCTGTGAATACATGAGACTGGACTTGATAGAACCATTGAATCCTAGAACTGGAAGGGACCTCAAGAGGTCATCAAGTGTCGGGCTAGAAGAATGATGGGAGTTGCAGCATTCTGAATGATGAGTGGGACAAATCTTCATTTGTTAAGGCCGGAGAGAATCATGTTGCAGCCATTGACACGTGAGCTGAGGAGAGCGGGACAAAAGGTTTAGGTTTGCGGGAAGGTAAGGGAGGCTGTACCTTAGGGCTGTACCTTAGGGAGAAAGAATTGGCAAGATTTAGATACCTCTGTCAGGCCTGACACTGAGGATGTATGAGTCAAAGATGATGCCCACGTAATAGGCGTGAGTGACAAGCAGGACGGGGGTGTTTTCCACAGTAATTGGGACAGAGAAGGTGAGGAGGAGGACTCACAGGGGAAAGATTAAGAGTCCAGTTATTGCCAAGCTGAGCTGGATGTCAGAGACAAGCAGAGATTTTTAGTCTGGACAGGTCTGGCGTAAACAGGTAGATCTCTGAGTTGTCAGCTCATAGAGATGTTAGCTGAATTTGTGCTGGTGGGTGAGATTTCCCAGAGATAAAGTAGAGAGAGAAAGGAAAACAGAACCAAGAATGGAGCTTTGTGTTTGGAGAGGGTGTGTGTGTGTGTGTGAGAGTGTTAGTGTACAGTGCTCCTCTGTGTTTACATTAGCTAAGGCACGTCAAAGAAAAGTCCCCTGCACTTAGAGCAGTTGGAGATGTGGGGTAGGATGGTCCTTAGTTCCTGTTGGAGTTCATTCCACTCTCTCATCTCCCTTGAAAAGGTTCTGTCTCCCACACAGGTGTCACCCCGATTTGTAGGGTGTCCTATTGGGTCAGAGGACCAAAGTTGTTGATGAGGGGGGTGGGGTGCCGGCCTTGCTGGGCCTCTGGGCAAGGTGGGTGGGCGGGGACTGGTTTCGTGCTCCTAGGAGGCGTGGGGTCTTGGATGGAAGAAGCGAGCCTGGGAGTAGCAGCCCTCGGCACTGCCCAGACTGCAGTGGGCACCCCCCTCCATCCCTCAAAGCCACCTGGAACATGCCATCTGGCATTCTTCACAGTGCTCAGTTAACCCTAGCCAACAGCCAGGCCTGCCGAGGAAGGGAGGGGCTAAGGGGTGCAAAAGGGGCAACTGTCCCGGGGCCTAGGAGTTCCAAAGGGCATAGGGCTCCTGGGCACCTCTGCTGCTACCGAAGCAGCAGTGGTGCCCAGAGCGCTGGGCCCTTTGAAATTGCTGGGCACTGGGGAAGTTGCCCCTTTTGCACCCCTTATCCCCACCCTTCCTCGACAGGCCTGGTTGTTGGCTAGGGATCCTGGGCCCAGATAATCGAGCTCTGTGAAGATAAGGAGATCTCAAATTCCAATCAGTTTTGTAAAGGGGACTCAATGCAGCAAGCTGAGGATGGGTCTGATGTGCCTGTGATATCCCGTGCTGGTGAGGAGGATCGCTGCTGTGTTTTGGACTAGCTGGAACGTCAATACGTTCTTCTTCGAGTGCTTGTGTCACCCACACGCCTGGTGTGGTTCGCTGTGTCGTGCAGTGGCACCTAGACCACAGCAACAGCTAAGAACAAGAGACGTCTACAACAGGGGCTGAGCGCTAGCTGGCTTTTAGCTCAGAGGGTAGAGGCTCCTATACTAAGCTGCAGAGGTCCCAGGTTCAAATCCATGTAATGGCGGTGACACTTGTTCATATCATTCTAATTAGGTGTGTACGCAGCATGTGTACAGTTGTCCGAAGTTTTACCCTAGCGACTACCCGATCCGCTGTGGAGCCCCCTCGAGTGGTGTAGGTGCGATACTGTCTATATGAATGCCTACTGACTGCCCGCCAGTTCCTCCTTATTGCTAGTGCCACTATGTTTCCACATAGTTTCTTAAAGATGGAAACACCCTCCTCAGATGGATCATTAAGGACACTGCTGTCTAATCCAGAGATCTCGAACTCCCGGCCTGTGGGCCATCCCCAGCCAGAACAAATGTGCAATCCAGCCCAGGAGTCCCACGTTGTTGTAACATTAGTCAGTCTTCTGCCTTGTGTACTACAGCCGGCCCATTGCTACATTTGTCTGTTAAAATCTTCCAAGCGCCCTCTATTTTGGCCATGTTCTTTACCTGCCTTTGTGTGGTGGTTTCACATGGATATTTCTTCCCATGCCTTGCTGTCAACCTTCAGCATTTGCTCCATCTTCTGGTGAGTGCTCCTGTTCTGCTTACCATTTTATGGCTGACAATTTACAGATACTTTGGCAGAGTCCTTTTTATAAGGCAAAAAGCTTTTAATACTACAGGAACATGGGATTTAAAGGGGAAAATAACTTTCTGTTACACAATGCCAGTAAAGCATTCCTTAAGAGAACTGTAAGACCTGAGTACAACAATGACACCTTGTTACCAGCAGGAGAGGCTGTGAATAAGCTGTGAAATCCCTCTTCTACTACATGTTTGTGTCGTCTGTCTAATATATGCATCTGTGTAAATAAATCTTGGTGCTAATTAGAAGCTTTCAATCTGCTTTATCATTTCTCTTCTTGTTTTCCTCATCAGTGCCCTATATGCTGCTGATCCTGGCTGGTTCTTTTCGTATCGGCTGTCTACTTCGGGGTACCATAGAGAGGGGGGTGGGGTGGAGTTCTGGGCATAGCAGGATGGCAGCCTGTGAAAGACTGAAAAGAGGAATTTTTGGTTCAGAACCATTTGAAATCCCATCCCTAGGTTGTTTTCATGGCTGGAATGCTGCTGCCGTGCCTTCCCCAGCTGTAGCACAAACGGCTTGTTGCATCTTGCAGACATCAGCACTGTGCGGTGATTTGAAACGCCAAACATCATTAATCTCTTCAGACAGTTTAATTTTTGATGGTATTTAAATGGAAGACTAACTTTAGCTCTGAAATGTTTGTTTGGGGTTTTTCCCTCCCCTGTATTTTCATATTGTGCTTGTGACCGGAAGCCTTTTATTTTATTTAAAGTGATTTGAGTAACATGTACTACACCACCGGGGATCAGCTCTGGCCGCTACAGTTTCCAAATTAATAGAGTGAAAGTTACTTCTGTTTCCTTCAGATTGAGAATCTCTAGGGGTATGTCTACACTGCCACCCTAGTTCGCTTTAATTCGAACTACCTAGTCCTGTGCCGTGTGTAGCCGTGGGCAAGTAGTTTGAACTACGGGTATTTAAAAATGGCGCCTGCTCGGGAACATGCAAATGAAGCCCAGGATATTTAAATCCCAGGCTTCATTTGCAAGTTCGAATGCCTACATTGGCCACCCTAGTTCGAACTAGGGTGGCAGTGTAGACACACCCTAGGAAAACATGAAGACCAGGAGCAGTGACTACATAATACATTCACAAATACAAGGTCTAGCTTACTTTGTAAGTTTGATTAAAGTTATGATTATCTAAGTGTCCAGAAATTCTATACGGACCTATCTATGAACATGCAACGAATATAGTTATGTTCACTTCCTTAAACAGTAGTGTTAGGGGCAGATGGGTCTCGTGTGGATTGATCATCAGTAGAGGGATGGTTCCTGCTGAAGTTTCCCATTGGGAGCTCATTTTTTCCTAATCTAGGTACCAAGGAGGCCAATAAACTTGCTCCCAGAAGGGGCGGGGCCTCAGGCAGAAGGGGTGGGGCTAGGACTAGCTTCCCCCAGGGAGCCCTCAGCACCATGCGGCTCTGGCAGTGATTCAAAGGGCCTGGGCTCCGCCCACCACTGCTGCCACGTTAGCACCAGCTGGGAGCCCTTTTCAATCACCAGGCCCCTCTGGCAATTGCTCCCTTTGTCCTCCTCTTTTTACAAAGTGATTCTGTCCATACCTACATTCTGTGCACGTCCACGAATGTGTCAGCCCATTTGTCCCTGATTGGTCTAATGTCCCCCACAAACATACAGTGTCCTAGGCCTATGCTAGAGCCCTGCACGGATACAAGTCTCTACTTGGGGATGTGGCTATCCCCAGATAGGCATCACTATCTACCCGCCTCTGCAGGGTTCTACTCCCAACAGAGAGTACTCCAGCCGTGCAGCTATGCAGCTACCAGCCCCATGTCCAATGGTGCTGGACCGCCCCAGACAGGAGATAGGGCTGAGGGCGGTACAGTTGCACAGCTGGAAGGAGGTTCCAGTGTGGGTTGTTGGCACTCAGGAGCAGCAGTCAAGCACTTGTTTCCTTTGGTCACAGCATCTCTTGGGAGATAGAGCCCTGCAGATCAGTGGATACGATGTCTGTTTGCGGATTTCTTCATCCGCAGGTAGGCATTTGTGTCTGTGCAAGACTCTACCTATGGGTTATGTAAGTTCCTTTTATTCTCATTAGTATTGATGCACTGTCTGTGTCCTATGGTCAAGGCTCCTGGTGGAAACAGAAATGCTTTTACTGCATTTTTATGATTTAAAATTAATATCAGCAATATTACCACTTGGTACCGCTCTTCCCATAATCTTGGGGGCATCAGGTTATTCTCCAGTCAATTACTTGTGTCAGCATTCCTTCTCTCCACAGCCTAAAATAACTTAAGGACAGTTTTGCAGACTTCAACCGACAGGCCTTCTGTTCCAGCTTTTCTTACTTCGATCAGTGTTTAGAAGGAATAATCATGTATCTACCTTGTGCTTCTATAATCCTACATACAGTGACTATGATTAATCAACATGTTGTATATAAAACACAATAAATGGACAATAAACAAAAATCATTGGCTGCACAACAAAAAAATAGTTGTGGAGGGTTATACTGGCCAGACATTTGAAACGCCCACACTGGTAGAAGTCCTTCTTTCTGAAACATTAACATTCTGTTTTGTCACTGATATTTTCTCATCACATAACAATGTGGCACCAGCCACACTTAGTGCACATTAATTCTGTGCAGTGAACGGATCTCAAAGATGGGCATGGTTTATGTTCCAACTAGATGACTGGAAGCTAGGAATTAATTATAACCTGTCTGTAACACCGGCTCACTGTATCCCAGTGGGGAAGTCCCATAACCTCTCTGCCTTATTATCTCCATTGTACAGCTTAATACTTCATACCTATGTTGCAGGGGCACTTCATACCTACCGTCTCATGTTGCTGTGCAGATTCACTAGTTAATATTTTCGAAACACTTTGAAGGTTAAAAGTGCTGAGTATTATTGGACTTTCATCTAAAAAGACATTTAAAATCGTGAAACTAGAGACAGATCTGCATAAATTAATTCTTCTGTTGGTGGTTATATCTTGCCTTTTCATCTGAATATATTAAGCGCCAAAAGGAGTGTGGGAATTTGTATCTCTCCCTTTCATCTGAATTTATTAAACAGCAAAAGGACTGTATGAATTAGTGATCTAATTTGAGCATCAAACCAAAGGCAAAATTCTCCTTTCAAACCATTCTGCATATCTCTCGATATCAGAAAAAAGTCCTTGCATATCTCAGGTTCAGGAACGACATTTCATCTCAGGGTTTGATTCTTCCTTCGTTAGAAGAACTTCAATCAATAGCAAGATTTTCCCCCTAATCAACACAAAATCAATTGGGAGTCCCAACTTTCTCTTCTAAGAAATATGTTAATCAAACTGTTCTGCTAGTAGAAATTAGTAATATCGGGACAGATAGTGAATATTTCTGCTCACAAACTAATGAAACTGATTACATCTGAGATTTGTTTATAAACTGATGACATGGTCTAGCCCTGTAGTACACCAACGTTTGCGTGGTATTTCAATCTGATCAAGATAGAGGAGTCGTCACTCTCTAAAGCAGGTATGATAATATCTATTTCTTCTTCGAGTGATGCCCTTGAGGGGGCTTCACTGTTGGTGTCTGGCTCATCCTGGCACCACGGATTAGAGACTTTTACAGCAGTGTCCAGTTGGGCTGCACATGCGCAAGGGGTGTGTGGTGGTCCCACTTTTTAAGTTAGCGCATGCAGTTTCCTCTGATTCCTCTCAGTTCCTTCTTTGCTGCCCTCAGCTATGGATGGAGCTCCAATCTCTCTCTTCCTCATGTCACTTCTGTGAAGGGAAATAACGAAAATTAGCTATTGTTGACTTACCTGTTCCTGTTTATTTTTCTTTTGTTAAACAGCTAATAGTTTAAAAAAGTTCTCTTACTTCAACTTGTATATAATTAGTCACACTTTACTGCCATGCAGCAGCAAGCCGTCACAAACTACAAACCACTCACCCACACACACCCACAAAAGGGAGCTTTTACTCATAAATAAGAGTTACAGCAGCAAGCAGTGTAGTCCAACGCCTGGCGAGACTCTATGCCAGCGTCTGATGGCCACAGCGAATGCATACACTACCTAGGAGAAACTTATGTTTCATAAAAATGTGTTCATTGTTGCAGTCTGACAGCAAGAATGTGCAAGGATAGAAAGCTCAGAATAAGCATGCTGTCCTTTGATAAAGCCCTAGACCCACCCCCACCCGCATAATGGGGGCAATAAGGGTTTGGATGCAACGTCCCCTATGGGGCACCTCTTAAGCCCTTCACCACAAAAAGTGTGTTAAAAAACGAAGCCCTCACCAGCCTGCTCCCTCCTGTCATGAATTAGTAAGGGAGATGAACCAGGCACCGAAAAATCGTGAGCTTCCTGGCTAACAGGCTCAAAAAGTGCTCTAAACAATCTGCAAAACTGGCTCCCTAACTATTAAAAAGGGCACCTACTAAGGGCCCCGAATCCACAAAGGTAATGCCGGCACCTGCAGCACTGCTGGCACCGGCGCTATCCCTGACACCCGGCGAGCCCCCAGAATGGTTTTGTCTCCAGTGCTGAGAAAAGACTAAGCGAACGCCATGGTGCAGACTGACCCCAGATCTCCTGGGGTTCCAACGACACCAATGCCTCCCCGGCTGGCATCAGCAGACTCAGCACCGTAGCATAAAGCACCAAGCCACTGCCATTCCCCAACATGCAGTAAAACACATGCTCCATCAGTGACTGACAGGAGAGCGAGAACCAGATCCCTGGGCGAGTCCTCGGCATGGTATCGCTTGCGCTTCCCGTCAATGAGAGTCTCTCCACCCTCACCACGCTCACCTACATTATCGCAACTCCGTGCCTACCAGGGGGACACAAGGAGTGTGTTCTCGTCACAACACTCGTCCCCAGAGAGAGCACGTGCCTCATACGGGGTGCACAGGCGATGACACTATCAATACCCCCGTGGCACCCTGACTGGCACTACTATACTCAGCATCATATCTGCTGGTTCCTCTATTATTATTGGGCACCATGGCACAGCTACACTGGCCCCCCACAACCACGCAGAGATCATGGTCTTCTACACACTCTAACCCATCACACTCTCCCACAGAGGGCATGGACCCCGAGGAAGAGCGGACCGAGGATGAGCCGACCATCCAACAAGCAGACACGCCACCAAATGATGACTCTTCTTCTGCCCCAATGAAGCAGTTATCCCAGATGATCCCTCACCTAGTGATGACCTAAAACAATTTCAAGATCTATTGAAAAGGGTGGCAGTCAGTCAGGAGGTTGTGCTATCAGACATGCAGGAAAAGCAGCATAAGCTTCTCAAGAACCTCCAGCCCTCTACAAAATCAAAAATGGTGCTGCCTCCAGACGAGACAGTACTTGAAGAAGTGGACGAAGCATGGCAAATGCCAGCTACAACCCTCCCCTCCCCAAGCAACAAAATATTTTGTTTGATTGAAAGGAATGGACTTTTTATTCTTACACCCTCAACCCAATTCCTTAGTGGCTGATGGTGCAAATCAAAGATCTAAAAATCCTCAATGCAAAACAAATCTACAAGACAAAGACCACAAATGTCTGGACTTGTTTGGGAAGAAATTGTACTTCTTCTGAACCCTTTCAACTTTGCATAGCTAACTACACAGCCGTACTCGTTAATTGCGACTTTGACAGTTATGCAAAACTAACAGAGCTCGTGCACCATCTCCCAGATGTTGATAGACCTATCCTCAAAGCCATCATTAAAGAAGGGTATACTATATCTCGTATAGGCCTACAGATGGCCCTCGATGCGGCTGACACCACGGCAAGAGCTACGGCAACATCCATAGTAATGAGACGCTCATCCTGGCTTCAAGCAGCTGGAGTTCCTAAGGACCTCCAGGCTAAGGTAGAAGATCTACCATTTGATAAGGACAAATTGTTTGCTGCAGAGACTGATGAAGCTTTGCATTCTAGCAAAGACTCATGCACCACCTTGCACTCATTAGGGATGTATACTCCCCTCTACCGAAGGAAGCGCTATGGCTATGTCTACACTTGCACCCTCTTTTGAAAGAGGGATGCAAATGAAGACATTCGAAATTGCAAATGAGGCCGGGATTTAAATACCCCGTGCTTCATTTGCATATTCGTGTAGCTCTATTTCGAAATAACAGACACTGTTAAGACGCGGTTATTTTGAGAGAAAACCCTTCTCTCAAAATAGCTGATAAACCTCATCGTATGAGGAATAAGGGTTATTTCGAGAGAAGTGTTTTCTCTCCAAATAACCACATTTTAACAGTGTCTGTTATTTCGAAATAGCACCATAACGTGAATATGCAAATGAAGTGCAGGATATTTAAATCCCAGCCTCATTTGCAATTTTGAATGTCTTCATTTGCATCCTTCTCTCAAAAGAGGGTGCAAGTGTAGACATACCCTGCATGCCCTACCGAAGACATAGGGACACAAACTTTGTCAGACAGCGGCAGCAGGGACCATTTGACCAAAGCCGCTTTCAACCACAAAACCAACGGAGAAGAGCCGTGTAAACACAATCTTCCAAGACTCAAGCCTCTAGACAGCAGGTTTGAGAATTTGGTCGAGGGTCTGCCCGACCTCCCCTCCACACCAGTGTCAGGCAACATTTCTTCCTTCACCACTTGTGCCCTTTTTACAACCAATGGTCAGCAATCACCACAGATTGGTGGGTTTTAGAAATCATCCGCTATGGCTACTCTATCCCTTTCATATTGATTCCCCTCCCCACCTCGTCCTCCCTTTTCAGGGACCATTCTCACGAAACCTTGCTTCACCAAAAAGTCCAGCACCTTCTATAGGAGCTATAAAACAGGTCCCCAAACAATACCAAAGGAGAGGTTTTTACTCAAACTACTTTAGACCGCCATCAACTGAACAGTTCCCTTTGCAAGCAGTGTTTCAAAATGGTTACATTCACCATGATTATTCCCACACAGGACAGAGGGGACTGGTGTGCAGTCCTTGACCTCCAAGATGCATACTTTCATATCGTGATACATCCCATGCACAGACGTTCCCTATGCTTTACAGTAGCGTCAGATCATTTTCGATACGGAGTCCTTCCATTCGGACTCTCCTCTGCCCCCAGAGTCTTCTCCAAGACCCTGGCAGTTGCAGTGGCGTATCTCTAACGAAAAGGCATCACAAGCTTCCCTTATTTGGATGATTGTCTCATTCAAAGTTCCTCCAAACAGACCACAAGGGACATGATCAGATTCACAAAGGTCCTCCTTCAGTCTCTAGGGTTCAATGAGCAAAAACCCACTTTATGCCCCACACAATTCCTAGAGTTTATAGAGGCTCACATAAATTCTATGATAGGTGAGTACTGTCTCCCCAATCAACATTATAAAAAGCCTGGCCATAATCATGGCCACGAGCCCAACTGTTCCCATTCTAACCTGTCTCAAACTCATGGAGCATATGGCAGCTTCCACATATGTCGTCCTATATGCCAGACTGCGATTTCGACATTCCCCCGCACTGGATTGCCTCTGTGTATACACCAACTAGACACCTTGTCCACAGCCACATTTTTCCTCCTCAAAGTCCTTACCTCCTTACAATGGTGGACCCAGGCACGGAACATCTGCAGTGGGATGCCCTTCCACCGAGATCAACTATCCAAACAAATCACTATGAATGCCTCGCTTCTAGGTTGGGGTGTCCACTTCCAGCAACAATACATACAAGGTAAGTGGTCCAGCAATGAGTTCAGGCTTCATATCAACCTGTTTGAGCTTCAGGCAGTTCACAGTGCACGCAAACACTTTCTCCCATACATTCAGGGATCTTCGGTGCGTATCCTCACGGACAATATGACCATGATGCTCTACATTAACCACCGCGAGGGCACCAGATCCCCTTCCCTAAGTGCAGAGGCTATTCAGCTCTAGAATTGGTGTATCTGCCACAACATAACCATTATGGTGGCATACCTATCTGAGGACAAGAATATCATGGCTGATACCTTCAGCTGTCACTTTGTCATGACACGAATGGCAACTGCACAGTCAGGTCACCCATTATCTATTCCAACACTGGGTTGACCGCAGATAGACCTCTTTGCAACCTGCCAATATTCCAAATGCCCCCAATACTGTTCGAGAGCAGGCACAGGGCACAACTCCTTGGGAGATGCAATGCTCCTCCCATGGAATACTCACCTATTAAGTGCCTTTCCTTCTATCCCTCTGATCCCCAGAGTTCTCCAGAAGATACAGACAGACGGGGCCCGAGTAATTCTAATACCCCAGCTTGGCCTCAGCAGATATAGTTTCCATGTCTTCATCAACTGTCTTTACGACCTCTCTGCCCTCTTCCAACCCACCCATACCTCCTCTCCCAGAGCAAGGGTGTGATCCTTCATCCCTAGCCACAAACATTGCATCTGACAGCATGGTACCTATCTGGGTCTCAGAAGCTGAGAAACAGTGCTTGCAACAAGAAAGAACTGTTCTACATAGCAGAAGACAAACTACACGTAATACTTACCTGTACAAATGGAAATGATTTACACAGTGGTGCACCCAGAAGAGAGTCCAACCATCTATTATTCCACTCCATTTCATCCTGGACTACATCATGCATCTGAAACAACAAAATGTATCTTTCATCACTCTGAGTTCACCTGACTGGATCATAGCCTTTCGCCCCCTGATAGATGGACTCTTCATATTTGCCCATCCCATCTCTAAGAGGTTTTGGAAGGCCCTACAGAACCTTCATCCATCATGGATATCCGTTCCTCCCATGTGGGATTTAGAACTGGTCCTCCGCTCACTCACAAAACCACTCTTCAAACCAATGGCAACTTCATCACTTTCCTTTCTCACTATGAAAATGCTGTTCCTGATGGCAAGGAGGATTAGTGAACTCATGGCTTCACCACCATACACGAGCTTTCACAAACATAGTTATTCTACGACCCCCCCCTTCTTACCCAATGTTTGTTCTGAATTTAATATCAATGAACCAATAGTCCTTCACATTTTGTACCTGAAACTGCATCGTTCCAGGGAGTTTCACACTCTCTATATGTGAGAAGGGCCATTGCCTTCTATTTAGACAGGATGCAGTTTTTTCGACTATCAGAGACTGCTCATATCTCTAGCTGAAAGGTCCAAGGGAAAACGACAACACCAGCTACTCGCTCCAGAATAGAATATTAATGACTCCCAAAGCTCATTCCACCAGAGAGATGGCAATGTGAACTGCCTTCCTCAGAGGTATGTCACTCCATGAACTATGTCAAGCAGCCACGAACCTAATCACAGGTTCATGAAGCACTATGCAGTTCTATCATGCTCAACAACAGACGTTGCAGTAGCTACGGCAGTCCTCTCCATGACCTGCAACAAAGCCCACCTACCATCTAACTGGGCACTGCTACACAGTCACCAACAGTAGAGCAACCATGGGGACATCACTCGAAGAAAGAAAATTACTCACTCTGTGCAGTAAGGGTGGTTCTTCAAGATGTGAGTCCCCATGGGTGCTCTGCTACCTGCCCTCCTCCCTGCTTCTTCAGGCATTAACAACTTGCCAGGAGGGCATCAAAGAAGAAATAGAGAAAAGTTGGGCTGTGAACTCTAACTACAAAGGCGGGAACACCACACGCCTCTCGCTTGACACTGCTGTAAACGTCTCTGATCTATGGCACTGGGACGAGACCAACACCAACACAGGACATACATCTCAAAGAACCATCGCTACTGTACAGAGTGAGTAACGTCTCTTTCAGTTGGGTATAGTAAGGCTTAATTTTATATTTGGTTAAAATTCTTTTAACTTCTTGAATGAAAATATGCCATTGAAATGTGAAGGCTTTTTTTGGCATCACAGGTGTATTTTTGGAGATAAATGTATATTGACCACTATGGCAAACATGTGATTGTGAGATTTCTTAGATCACAAGGCCAAAGCTTTGTCTTATGCTGACTCAATGTCATGCTTTTGTCTCCAGTTGACATGGGTCAATTTCACTGGTTTGAATTTGAAACACCTATTGGGTGTACAGAACTACTTGATGAGGAATGTACAGAACTCTGGGAATGCAAATGGGCTGTTGGCTGGTGAGGTAAATCAAGGGTGTCTGAAAAGCCTTCCCAAATGTGCATGTTCATAGTAAACTTGGATGTCCTTCACGGTACTTATGCCACATCTATACTTACCACACCAGAGATTGATCTTCTTGCATTTGATTTTAGTGGGAGTAGTAAGGACCCGCTAAACCAATCGCTGAGGGCGCCTCCGGTTGCTGCTGGTACACCTTATTTCATGAGGAATAAGGGAAGTCGACTGGAGTATTTGCTCCCATTGACTCCCACTGTGGAGACAATGCCAACTCAGCTTAAGGTATGGTGATTCTAGCTACATTATTTACATAACTGGAGTTGTGTACTTTAAGATGACCACCTGGGAGTAGTGTGGACCTGGCCTTAGTCCAGCATTAGTTAAATGCACTCAGGATTGAGGAAGTACCCTGGAAAGCTGCTTAGTACAGGATTTGGCAGCTTTAGTAGGGGCTGATAGGAAGGTTCTCTTCACCTATAATATATCCTCCTCATGGGCTTAGAGAAATTCATCTTCTATTGGTTATCTTCCCCACACCATGGAAGAGCTCCTGAGGCTTGAAAGCTGCTGCTTCCACTAAAGAAGTTGGTCCTCACCCATCTTGAGACCAACATGGCTACAATAGCCCTGCATCCATAACATGTTAGCTTTTGCTTTGACTTCTATTGTCACCTGAATGGATGGTCTTGCCTGAGGCACCTGTTTTGTTTGGATTTTATGGACGAATGCCGTGCCACCTATCTTCTTGACCTGCCTGGGTCTGTGGTGTGCCAAGTAATGGGGAGGAGGGGATAATTGGTTAGGGGGGGTGAGCTTGTGATGTCCTTCAGCCAAGTGTAAGTGAGGCAGGCTATATCTGGTCCTTTATTGCTGACAGGCTGGCAGCAGATCACTAATAAGCATCACTTTTAGCTTGTGACTTTGTGCTGTCTGCTTTGGGCACTGTGTGTCGGTCATAGATGTTTGGAATCTGGTTTCTTATGTCTGCTTTGCTGTCTATTTGAACAGTTCCTTCCAGCCTTCACTGTGATAGGTAGAAGACTGGGCAGTGCCATGGGATGATTGGAATGGAAGAATGGTTGTTTGGTTGGCTCAATGCCATGGAAAAGACGGGTTTGTTGGATACCTTCTGGAACTGTAGCAGAGTCCTGGTAATGGACAGAGCTGCAACAGTATATTGCTTGAGCAGGGTTCAGGATGCTGGACGTATGGCATGTGAGCAATGGAAATAATGAAATCAGCAATAGTAATAATAGATGGGGTCTAGCCCAAGAAAAAGGGAGATGCTGGCAACATCAGGAATCCCTTTTCTTAAAATAAGCCATCTGTGCTCTCATGAGACCTCCCAAAGCAGATGAATCCGACAGTGATGTCACTTAGGGGTGCTTGAGTGACAACAGTAAAATGGCCAGCTGATCAGCGCATGGAGGTGACAGCTGCAGAAGCAGTACTGGAGCTGGGTGCTTCCTCCTTACCGGAGCCTTGGAGCCTAGTTCCTAGGAGAGGTGCCTGTGCTGAAGGGGCAGGCCGGGAGAGGAGTCTCCCTGTCTCTTTTCAGAATGCTTCTCTTGTTTCCGTTTCCAAATTTTCTAACGTGAACAGAGGTCCTTGCTCTGCTGCTCCTGGTGATGTGAGGGCCAGTTGGAATTTGGTTCTAACTGCTGCTGTTACATCCCGCACTGGTGAGGGAGGAGACCAAGTCCTGTAAGTCCCATGCAGGCCCTTCTTGGCTTGTGAAAGAGCCAGGAAGCACCAGTGCGGTTCACAACTGAATGAGCCAATACTTCATTCAAGGGAGGACTCTTCCCTTCTCTAGCCACAGGATAATCCAACCAATTCTGAAGAAACTTGTTCCAGGCACGCCAGTTCTAACTAACTACTGCCTGGAGTGAAACCTCCTATTCCTGACCAACTACAACCTTATTTAGCTGAATGTAATATTCCAGCTATGGCACAGTCTGGATTCATGCCAGAAGGTGGCTCTGAATCTGCTTTAGGAGCATTAATGGATAATCATCTGCTGTCAGTGAATAGAGGGCCGATATCCAATCTCCTCCACTATGACCTCTCTGAAGTACTATTGCTATCAATCCTCTAATGCTGCTGTCTTGCCTGAGAGTAGTGATGGATTCAGGATTATTGCTCAAAAGGAGCATGGTTGGAAACTGCACCTCCATGTCTGGAGTATCCACTCACGGAGTCGCATAAGGATTAGTTCTCTCGCCAAAACCGCTCAACAGCTGTATGCTGGCACTAGGTCAGCACATGGTCAACGTGGACTCTAGTGCCAGCAATAGGCAGAGGATGCATAACTGTATTTACCTTTTGCCACAAATGATCACACCACTACCACCAAAATTGCTGCGTGTTTGGATGAGATCAGCTCATGGATAAAGAAGAGCGGGTTGAATCAGAATCTGAACAAAATAGAGGTGATGTTAATGGACAAGAAAAGAAACTTAGAGTTTATAGCTATGGTGTAGTCTCCTATTGCTTAGTGGTACATACTCGCGATCGGTCAATTCAGTCCTTTCCTTAGGCATGTTCTTGGATTCCTTGCTGATGCTAAGATTGCATAGCAGCCTCTATGAGAAGTGATTGTTCATGTTTTAGCCACCCTTAACTGGAGAGGAGATTCCATACCATCCAGGTGGATGATGACTTGGCCTCAGCCATTCAAACCGGTATCCCTACTTGGCTGGACTACACCAGCGCAATATATCTGAGCATGATGCCTTCAGAACTCTGGAAATTAACTTGTGTAAAATGCTCTGATGCACGTCCTCAGCAGTATGGGCTACTGTGAATGCATCAAACCTGTCGGCCACTCTTCACCATGTTCAAGTATCTTCAAGTTGCCCAGTGGTCTGGGACCAAGAAAAGATCAGCTAAAACTCTGGGATGAAGCTGGTGATCATCAGCTCTGATTCAATGGGACTGTCGTCTATATGGGTAAAGTTTATTTGAGTTGGATGCAGCTTTCTCCGGGCTGGTCCAAAAGTGTGGAATGAACTTTCCTACTGGCTAAGACAATCATAGATCTTCCCTTCCAAGTTCAAGGCACATTTTTATGATCTTGCCTTCTGTAACGCACAAATACACGTTTGGGTAGGGTTTGCTAATATATAGCAACAAGACGCTTCAGTGCACACACTTCTCCCCTCACCCCACATTTCTGGGGAGAAGACAAGAGAACAGCCAACACATGACCAATATTCATCCTGTCCTTTAAGGCAAGACTGGCAAGGTTTCAGGTACTAAAGTGGTAAGCATGATGTAAGAAACTATATAAAGTGGAAGATCACTATTGCTACTGGCTAGAACCTGTAGAAGAAACTTTCCCACAAATTGTTTTAGACTCTTCCTTGTGCCAAAAAAGTTTGACCCTTCTGCAAAAAATTGAAAAAAATCCATCAACGATTTTAATAAAAAATCATTCTTTTTTGAAGGGTTTTTTGGTCCATTAGGACATTTCCAATTTGAAACTTTTCAGGGGATTTTTCTTCATTCTGAAAAACTTGTCAATATTTTGTCTTTGATATTTCAACATTAGTTTTCATGTGGAATTGGAACAATTTCCTGTGGGATGAAAATTCTGTTTTCCAATCAGCTCTGATACAGACCTCCCATCCATCAACCATGACGATATTTGGAATGTCCTGCTAGTCCCAATCACTTGAGGCAAAGCTTATGTGAGGGAATGGGAGGAGCAGAAATAATGGGGCCTTCCAAAGTGCTTACCCTAGATCTGTCACTCTGAGACCTCGTGGTGATAAATATATGACCCCCCCCCCGATATTTAGCTTGTAATCTTTTTTTTTGAGTTGGCAATGTCCTTTTCAGTTGATTTTTTTTTTCATAATTCTGATGTTCAATTGAGTTTTTCCTTTCTGTTTAATTTTCTGGCTGCATTGTCATTGTGAAATGCATTGCATCAAACATCTCTCATATCAGTAAAGAAATTAAAACCATAACATTTTCCATAAAAAGAGATCTTCCTCCAACAGCCACTGGACCAGTTTGATACATTCATGTAGGAGCCTATAAGCTTTAGTAATTAAGGAGGATGGGCACAAAAATATTTGCATGGGCCTGGAACTCTTTGTCTTGTCTTTTTATCATGCTTGTCCATTTGGGTTTCTTTCATGAGCTCTGTTATATTCATCATCTAGATTAACAATATACAAAAATGAACAGACTGCGATGCTTCAAAGTGGGAACTGCATGAGTAAACAAGATCAAAAGTAAATGTAGCCACCGCAATGAATCAAGTGGCCTCTCAATTTATTTTAATTTGCAAAGGTTAACTACAAATGGTATTGGAGCTTGGGCATACAGCTTAAGGAGAGCGTGCAGTATTACTGATGTACACAGTGCCGGACTAAGGGGTGGGCTAGCCGGGCAGCTGCCCAGGGCGCCAACCTCCAGGGGGTGCCCGGCTCCCAGCGGGCTGCAGCGACCGCCCGGGGTGTGGGCTGTGTTAACCCCTGCAGCACCAACCAGTAGTGCCTTTCCCCCCGCAGCCGCAGAGCCCTGCATGGCCGGGCACAGCCCGCCCCGGGTTGCGTGCCATCAGCGGTGGCCGGGCCGACTGGGCAGCTCATGCGCTGTGCGTCAGCCCACATGCCCCGGGGGAGGGCCCGCACATGCATCGTGTACCCGGAGATGGGGCCATGCACTCAGAGGCGGGGCCATGCGCCTGGGGCCCAGGGCGCCAAAATGGCTCGGGCTGGCCTTGGATGCACAACAAAAAGGAAAAAGGATGACCAGGAGCGTGAGACATATTTTTTTAATTGCCTTCTTTTTTTTTTTTCACTTTTAATTGGCTTTATTCCTACCACTACAAAGATGAAGTACAGCCCAATATGATGGAAGGGTAAAGCTAGAAGTGGAGTTGTTTGGTTTTGCTGTTCTCATATGCTGAAGCTCATTCAGCATAAATTTTGAACGGATGAGGGGTGTATGTGTGTGGGGAAAATATATGTATGAGCGTTTGCATGTCTGTCTGTGAGTCCATTTGTTCAAGAGCGCCTAAACGGTAAGAGCTAGGACCATCACATTTGGTAGGCAGCTTCCTCCTCTTCTAACTGAAAGCAAGGTCAGGGTTTGCTTGTGCCAGGAAAATGGGATGTGCCTGAAATGAGATTATTTTTCATAACACGGAAAGGGAAGGGGCTGATAGAGACAATTATACTGCGGAGTGACCACAGGAGAGCAGCCACACCAGGAAGAGTGGCCAGCTGGGGCCAGGGCTCTCCATGTTACTGGCAACCAGCCCAGGTAAGTGGTCCCCTTGCCCCCAAATCCTCCCCCCTTGGCCCTCAGATATAGTGCAAGAGAAGGCGGGGGAGGAGGGGAGAGCAGGAGCCCTACTACCCAGAAGTACCACCAGTGGGGCCAAGGCCAGGTAGCACAGCCCTATCGCTCTCCCGGAAGAGCCCCACCCATGGCCAGGACCGGGCCATGCAGCACTGGCCCACTGGCTGCCCCACTTGGAGGAGCCGGTGGCCAGGGTCAGGCACCACAACCCCCCCGGCTCCTCCTTGGACAGGGGGAACTAGTAGCTGCAGCACCATCCTTGCCACTATGGGCAGCCTGGCAAGCCCCCTCCACACCCAATCCACTGCCCTGACTCCTGTACCTCCCACTACCTGCCCTACGCCCTCCAACACCTGCCCTGAGTCCTGCACCCTCCCACACTACCAGCTCCCTGCCCTGAAGGACCCGAGCAATACCAGATAAGTCTTCTGGTACTATAATAGAAGGGGGAAGGGATTACAATACTTAAACTTTCCCCTAACTGATATAATTTGTAGGGGATACACCCTTGGGAAAACCAGGGATGAGAAGGGAGACAAACCCAGAAATGAACGAGTCTGTGGCACCGGTTTCCTTCTGAATGTATTGACCATGTGTTGTCCAGATGTCCAAAAGTTGTTCCAGACCCAGCACATGTTAGCTTGCTTCCTTGAGCGTAGTCAGATATACCACATTAGTGCCCATTTTAGGTTTTTCTTCTAATCAAATTTCCATTTAATATGAACTAGTATATGCGGAATATTACTTGTTAAAATTTAACAAGATATTGGGGACTGACATGGGTCTCTTGCAACTCCCTGACCCAAAGCTAGACTTTCACTTTGCCTCTGCTAGCATTTTTCCTAAATTTACCACTGTTGATAACTGTGCAGCTTTGCCGCTGGTAAACTGGCGTTTGTGGGCAGCAGCATTTTAACCACTCTGCTGTCTGGACAGGCTCCGAGTGAGCCTGTGTCGGCAGCATTCCTCTTAGAGTCAGAGTCAGAAAATTCTGTTTACATCCAAATGCAATAACCGTTCAGGGTTAATAGACTATCTCTGCAATGGCGTTGGCAACTTTTGTCTTAATGGGTGTTCCCTACTACTACAGAATAACCTTTGATTGCTGAAACCTCATTGTGGACCAGATTTGCTCTTGGGCTGAGTTTCAGAACTCTCAAATTCTGACTTAGACCCACATTTCCCCCAGGTGCAAGCCTTTTCGGTCGATGGATCTGTCTGGGTTCTGCTGGGGACCTGGCTGAGGCACAGAACAACTTACTCAGTCTCAGACAGTGGTTTCCAGGCGATGGGTGGTGACCCAGGACTGGGTCATTGAAGGTCGGGCACTGGGTCTCGTTGCTGCAGAGGGATCGGATGACCAGTGGACGGGCTAAAGCAGCTCCCTGCCTGTCCTGCACCATAGACTGTGCAGCAGGCCCAGTGCTGGGGTGGGCAGGGCAGAAGAGCACATAGGGCTCAGTGCTCTGCCCTTCCCCCAAGCACTAGCTCCACACTTGCATTGGCTGGGAACCTGCTGCTAGCTGCTTCTGTGACACAACATGGTCAACGGTGCCAGGAGAGGCAGGAAGCTGCTTTAGCCCCCCTGCTGTACTACTGACGAGGAGCTGCTCAAGGTAAGCCCCTCCTGCCCCAGAATTGACCCCACCCCCCAAAGCCAGAGAACCCTCCTACACCCCAAAGCTCTCCTTCTCAGCCCCACCCCAGGACCCCCACACAAGTCAAATTATGTTGGGTCATGGGCATGAATGATTTTCAACTGGGTCATGAGGTGAGGAAAAAGTTTGAAAACCACTGGTCGAAGGCATACATGAAAGGCCCCTTCTTAGAAATAAAAACAGTAAAGCAATTGAAAACAGACTTTTGTCAAAGGCAGTTTCAAATTTCACAGAACCACGCTCCCCTATTCAGGGCACAGCAAGCCAGTGAGGGGTGTTGATCTCAGCTAGCAAACTAGGGCACCGCCTGTTCCAAGAAAGGACGGTGACCGCCATTTAGGCAAAGATGCCGAAAGGATCCCCAACGTAGTCAGTGCAAGAAGTGTGCCCAGCGCTCTGCCCTGCTCACTGTTTTCTGAATGAGCTGTGAAATACTGTATGTACTTTCCCATCGATAACTAAGGGAAACACAGATGGCAGCCCCCAAAACGTTTTCTTTCAATCCCCGCACGTAACAGAAAATGAAGCGCTGGTTCGAGGCAGCGGCACGAGTCGCTTCAGGTGTCTGTTTAATATTCACTGCTCGCATCCTGAAAAAGCCACGGCACGCTTTAAAATTTCCCTGTGCGGCCGTGCATCACTGCACACTTTTTTGAAGGCTCTGACAGATGGTGATGTTTAGTTTTGAAGTCATTTCTCTATTAAGCCAAACCCCGTGTTGTCAATGATTTTAATAGGAATGCAGTTTATTGCCACAGCCCATTCGCATCATTAGGCTGTTAGGAGGAATTGGGGTTTTAGGAACAAACACAGGAAATTCAGGGTAATCAAGGTGACCCAATGAATGGACAATCCCCTGGCCAGGCCAGTTTGGCGCACAGTTCATGGTTTGGTGTCTTGAATGGCATATTAGTGACATGGTAAACCTTTCACTTTGTGGTGTTCTGTCACCTACTGGCCTATCTTCGGTTCTGATCATCCGTCTCCAGGTCCCTGATACTCAGAGGTATTTCAGTGCCCTTTGAGGCTCTGGGCTAAGGCATGCAGCAACACAGATCACTGGGAGGAGGTGAACAATAATGCACAAATCTTTGCTGCTGCTTTCCTCCAAGGATCTCAGAATACTTACTGGAGAATTTCACCACAGTTTTGTGATTATAGTGAGGGTTTTTACCTGGTTTACTGCTAAGCAAACTAATAGACTGAGCAGAACCACCAAGGGGGGAGGCAAGAGAGTCAACTGCCTCAGGGCCTGATGATACAAAAGGGCCAGGGGTTCCCAGCTGCTGCTCTGGGCCCTTTCACATCATCACTGGAACAGTGCTGAGGGCAGAATGTGTGGAACTTTCTGGGTTGTGTTAAAGGCTGCTTAGTCCCAGCCCCACCCTTCCACCTGAGACCCCTCCCCTTCCATGAGCAAGAGGCCATGGGGCAGTGTGGTGACGGGTAAGAGAAGATAATTCAGCATCCCCATCTTGGTTAGGGCCTGGTCCTGCTCCTTAGAAGGGAATTCGCCTGGAGCATTCAATTCCTCCACTTCACACAGTGAGATTTTCCGACTGTTTGCCCAGCTCCTCAGGGAAGTCAAAAATAGTAAGGAATGAGGATTTTTCTCAGGCCATGTGGCTAAAAGTTTCTGTAATGGGGGGCAGGAGATCTTGAAGCCTTCTAATACCAAGCTGGCCAGGAGAGAGCTATTGATTAGCAAGTGGTAACTTCATATAGTGCAACAGAACATAGACTTGTATTGGTTTTATTGTAGAAAAAAGTTCTCTCTAATAAAGTTCCTCTTCTGCCACACCCCTTTTCCTCATTAAAAAGTAACATTTAATTAGCTTTCCCTACAACATATTAATGTAGCTTGTTACGCTTGAGAATAAAAATGTCAGTCAAAAGAAATTTTAATTCTACCATTGAAAATGATGTTCTTTTTTTATTTGTTTAACTTCCTATGGGAAAGCAGATACACCTTAAAAAACGAACATACACTCACTTAAATTATTTTGCTTTTGGGGGGTCACATTTTAATCAAAGCCATACCTGCCTCCAGGGGAAAAAAGGAAGTTAAAGTGATTGAATTTAATAACTGAAATAACATAAACTGTCTGCTTTGAAATGTATAATATCACATGACATTTATTTCATAATGTGACCAAATCATATATGTTGTTATGGGGACAGTCTTTATTAAAAATGCCATTTATTTTAACAAGAGCAATAAAAAGAAACACACACTTTTTTACTGTGGCAGTGGAAAGGCTGCTATTAAGTTGCTTTCAGCTAAATGAAAACATATCGCTCAAGATTCGCTCTAAAATATTTAAATAAACTGGTGTGGAATTTATTCTTTTGCTGCCTTCCACCAGCCATAGAAGAACATGAAATTTTCCTAAATACGATAAATGTTACAGAAGAATTTGTTTAGCTTATAAGCTGTGATAAATAAGACCATTTAAATGGAACATTTTAATATTGGCCTGTAATTATGGCCTGGAAGGCCTAATTTAAGGCAAGAAACGAATGTGGGATTTTGTTCCTAAACTTACCTTAGTGGATGCCATGTGGTTTATGTTCAAAGGGCTAGAGACGTGTGGCTCACCCAGAGGAACTGTGTGGCATGAGGAAAATTGTACAGCTGGGACTAGAGCCACCACAGGTTTTGAAGCACTGCAACGCTGACATGAACTTTAGGTGCCCTGCCACGTAATGGGATGCCACCCTGTATTAGGCACCCAGGCTCCCTACACAAGGCATGATGGCTAGAGTTAGGCATCTAAGAATGGAGCATACTCAGCCGGCACACAGAGTGTGGCATTACCTCAGATAATCAGGAGGAAATACTGAAGACAGGAACCTGACCTAAGCTTCATCCCTCAAAGAGCATTAGGTGCCTGTTCATAAGGCAGTAGGTGCCTGGGGGTGTGTGGCCTCACGCTCTGGCTGGCTTCCATTATTTGTATGCAGGGTTTATAGTTTGTTTATAGCAGGGGTGCTGGGGGGAGACGTTCCAGCACCCCAGGCCTATCCCTGCTTGGGTTTTACTGCTGTAAACCTCTGTGGCAGTTAAGTGTTTTGAAGAAGGAGGGGTGGGGGCAGCACTTCTCCGCTTCCCTCAAAATTTTAGCCAGTGGTTAGAATGCTTGTCCAGGAGGTCGGACCCCTAGGATCAATTCCCTCCCACCAGGGGAGCTGACAGCTTCTGCAGGCCCCTGAGCAAGGTGTGTGTGTGGGGGGGGGGGCTGCTCCCTGCTCCTGAAAGGGGCAGGGCCTCAGGAAGAAGGGGAGGGGCCTCAGGAAGAAGGGGCGGGGCCAGAGGCAGGCATGCTGGTGGTGATTTAAAGGGTCTGGGGCTCCAGCTGCTGCAGTGGCAGTGGGCAGGATCCCCGAACCCCCTTGAATCACGAGGACCTGGGGCAACTATGACCTTAGCACACCCATTAGTGGGCCAGCCTCCCACTGCTTGATGGTGGTATGGACGTGAATGCATGTTTCCTGCCTCTCACTCTAACATGGAGCTATGGGATGCTCTAGGATGGTCCAGCTCTTGTGAGCTGTTTTCAAAAGCTGCCACAGGGGCACCCTCTGCTCACATCCCAAACCAAGGAAGTGTTGGATTGAGACAGGCTGTGATGCAGGTACAGATGGGGTGGGGCCAAGAACATTCAAAGATCCCTTCCTTCTCGCCCAGCCGGCCCAAGAGAACAGTCCCTGGCTGTGAGAATTTGAGGGAATGTTTCCTCAGTGCAGTTGTGGCGATGGGACCTCAAGGGGGGAGGAGGCGGGACATGGCTCCCCCTGACCTTTCCCACAGGGGCGCAAGTAGTAGACCGCTGTGCTGGTAGGATCAGGCTGAGCCATCCCAAAGGATGCGGTAGCCTGTGTACGCTGGGCTGCCTGAGGCAAAGAGTTCGATCATTGAGGCCAAATAGAGAGAGAACCTGAGCCCGTGCATTTCCATAGCAACCCATACAGGGGGACTGAGCACCGCAACTTGGCCTGAACTACTTAAATAGCCTGAATTCCTGCTCCCAGTGCCGATATGGAATAAAACTGGCATAGAGCTATTTTAAACACTTAAACCAAATTAGGCATACCAGGACATGGGCAAAGACCATGATTACATGCCCAAATTGAGTATTTGCACGGGCAAATGGCAACGGTCCGTTACTTATATAACTGCCTGAGAGGCACGATTTTGGTGAGGACGGGCTCCCATTGTTAAAAAACAAACACACCGCAGTGTGGGAAGGGGGTAAGGTTGAATTGTGAAACCCACTTTTTTATTTTAATGCCAAAACTTTCCGGTAACTTTTTCTTGATACAGACCCACTGCCCATTTCCCTGTGAAGGCTCTTTCTACCCTTGTAACTCTAATGGACCCTCTTTGCCGATCCATTGAGGGCTTAATGACATCCTGGCCTCTAGAAGTCTGTTTGATCAAACCGAAGAGCCACGTGACTTGAGAGGCATGTGATGATTTGTTCTCCCCTCTCGATGCCTTCCAGGCTGATCTGCCTTTTCTGAATTTGACAGCTGCAGCAGGAGATGAGAAGCGGTTTGAGTCAGCGCAAGAAGGCGGGAGCCGTGCTTCAGTTAGATGTTAGATCAGGGGGCAGATGTTAGTGTGTGTTACATTTGACAATAAATGACCTATTATCACGGGGAGAAGGCCAGACTGTAGAATATCTTGGGCTCAGTACAGCAGTAACCCGGTGAAATTCTGTGGCCTGTTACAGGTCAGATTAGTAGACCCAATAGTCCCTTCTGGACTTAAAATATAGACACCCACTCCCCGTGTATCTGTATTTCTGCAGCTTCCCCACACTTCTTCTGGAAGAAATGAGGGGGGAAGTCAATAAATACACGTAGGGGTCAGAAGATGTTTTATAGAGATGTGTGATATTGAACTTGCTGATGTTTGTAGGACACCTCTTCAAAGCTTCCAGCTGTGCTAGATACTGGGAGCTATACCACTTAAGAGAGGGAAAACCATATGATCAGGGCTTAGGGTGAGATGTACATATGCCTGAAAAGCCGCAGCTAGACTGCAGTGCTAGATATGTTGTAGTGTACCCTGATCTACTGAGTGTCCAATAGGTAGCAGGTTTCAAACAAAAGGAAGTATTTCTTCACATAATGCACAGTCAACCTGTGGAACTCCTTGCTGGAGGATGTTGTGAAAACCAGGACTTTAACAGGGTTCAAAAAAGAGCTAAATAAATTCATGGAGGATGGGTCCATCAATGGCTATTAGCTGGGAGAGATAGGATTGGTGTCCTTAGCCTCTGTTTGTCAGGCTGGGAATGGACCACAGAGGTTGGTTCACTTGATTCCATGTTCTGTCCATTCCCTCTAGGGGCACCTAGCATTGGCCATTATTGGCAGACAGGATACTGGGCTAGATGTACCTTTGGTCTGACCCAGTATGGCCATTTTTATGTTCAACCCTCCAGCTTGTACATTGTTGAGGCAGAGCCAGGAATGAAGATAATGCCTCTGCATTTTACCACGTAACGCCTGCGATTGGCATATGTCCCTAGGCTTATTCACTGCCCACTTTACTTGGGCAGATACCTGAGTAATCCGTGTAGTATGGCTCAGAATGGCCATCAGAAGATGAGCTACAAGTAACTTCTATCCCTATGATTCTAAAAGCAGGTGCTTTTGCTGCTTTAATTTGCACTCATTTAAAGGGCAGCTCAAACGTGAAAAGAGCTAGGATATAGCACTTTATTTCTAGGAGAAAATGTGGGTACATATTTCCATGCTTTCCAGTGACTTTGAGAATGTCATAGAATGCTGAAAATCTTATTTACTATCGCAGAGAGCATACAAAGTAATAGGTTGCTAGTACAGCATTAACATTTAAATAAATAGGGGTAATAAGAAAAGGTAGTGAAAATTCTATCCTGTCTGTCAAAGGAAGAGAGAATGAGAGCTATGTGGAACTAGGTGTAAAATTATAATGCTAATCAAGGTTAAAAGAAGACTCATCAATCAGTGCAGTAAATCAGGTAAACTTTGTACATAGGGAATATGGTCAAGTGCTGCCAAGTTTGGGGCATTTTGTTTTGAGCCTTTGATTCTTTTGTGTGCAGTTTGGGAATGGGTCCCTTGCAAGTGCTGATAATTTGAAAGTGAACTGGGAAATGACTAGTCTACAGCAATGACCATTTTCAGCTGCTGCAAGGAATTCCTTGAATCTGTCAAGGCCTTTTCACCATGTTTCATTGGTCAGCAAATAGAATAGGTGCTGAAACTAAGGTGCAGGGGTGGAGGGCAAATGTTGCCACAGCACCTTGGGGTCCTGGGTGCCAGCCCCCACTCAGGATGGGGGTGCGTAGACAGGGTCAAAGGGGCTGGATTTCAGCATTCCCACGCTTAAAACTGTTGATGCACCACTGGCTTTTCTTGATACTGCAATTGATCATTTTCCTCCAGGCACAAGAGGGCCTTAACTGAATCCAGAGAAAAGGGAGCATGTGTGTTTGTGGAGGTGTCATGACCATGAGGGTTAGCCAGCAACCTGAGGATTAAGGGATTAACTCTGCCCCTTACCTAACCAGGTAGCTGGCAGCCAATAGAAATGTAGGTAGGAAATTCAAACTGGGAGAAAGGAATTTTTTGGTTTTTTTCCCTCCTTTGTCCCTGGGCAGTTTCTGTCCAGATACTGAGGGAGACAGACATGTCTCTCTCTCCAAGAAAAGACTCTTCACTATCTGTAAGTAGAGTAAAGTTTAGATAAATCCTTTAGGTTTTAGGGTTTGGGATTGGGAATCTGATGTCTGTGCATTTAAAAATGGGTTTTCCTCTTCTTTGGTGACTTTTTCATCTAGCCATTATGCTTGTAACTGGAGTATTGTGGTGACAATAGAAGTTCTTTCTCTTTCTTTTTTTATTAACCTGGTATTGGTTAATTTTTTTTGTGTCCTGGTTTTACTGTAGGGCTGAGATTTCCTAAGTGATCTCTCCCCTGGCTTTTTTAATCATTACTTGGGTGGTGGCAGCAGACTTTAATCCCCAAAATCTAGGTTTTTAAGATTTTGAGGGGAAGTTTTATACCAAACCCTGGAAAGATAAGGTTTTGGGGTACTTTTGCAGGGCCCCACTTCTGCATTTATCGTGCCAGAATGGGGATTTAGCCTTGACAGGAGGGGTGGGGCATCTAGAATTTTAGGTATAGAAGAGACGGCAAGGGTAATTTATCTAACCCCTTGCCCAGATGTAGGGTCTGGAGAGACAACTGTAAGCCAGTTACAGGTTTTGCTGCCTGCAGTGGCATTTAGAAAGAAAGTGGAGTTCTGAGTCATAACAATAACCGTTTGGATGGCTTGCAAGGTCCAGAAGTATCTGGATTTCAGCACCCATGAAGATGTGCCTCCAGGCTAACGTAGAGGGGTTGAAAGTGGAGATTGAGTTGTCTCGGGTGATGACTGAGGTAAAAAAGGGGAAAAGTCCTTGGGGGAGGCGGCATGAAGGAAGCTGTTGCCTGCTCATGGGTATTTCCTACTTGCAAAAGTTGGCAAAATCCTGGGCAGAAGTGGGGAGGGATGGGGGGGCGGAGGGAAGGCTGAAGGGAGCCCAATGGGGCAAAGAGGCATTAGAGGCTGTTAGAGTGGGACTCAACAAAGGCAGAGAAGTGGAGCTGTTTTCCAGGAAGTCCAACAGAGCAATCCCATCCGCTGACTCCTAGCACACACGTGCTCAATTGTCTTGGTCAACTGCCATCCCTTCTCTATGTGTTGCTTTGATTCCCTGCCCTACAAACCACCCTCTTCTCTCAAGGGCAGGTTTATTAACATTTGAGGAACATTTTTGGATGGAAGTTGCCAAATAAGCACAGAATAAGCAGGGAGGGCTGCATCCTGCTTTCACTTCTGCATCTGTGAAAGCTGTTGACTTCTGGAGGGGAGAGGGGTGCATGACACTGCCTACCTCGTCAAGGCCAGCGTGGGGGGACGTGTGTGATATTTTAAAACCTCTTGAAATGCAGAAATGGTTGCATGTCCTTGGGCCTATATCTGGTATGTGGGTGTTTTGATTCTCTCCTTTTTAAAATAAAAGAGAAATTTAAAAAAAAAAAAAGGAGGGGGGAAACCCCTGAGCGCTCAGCTCATTTACGTGGACGCCTCGGCAGAGCATAAGGAACATGGTGCAGTAGCAGGAATGTTGCTGAGCTGAGAGCCTGAGAGGCTGCTAAATCTCTGAGAACACCGGATTTACACATCGGGCCTTTCCTTACCGGTGAATCCACAAAGAAACCATCAGGGCAGCCCCACGTCCGCTTGAATCACAGAAGATGCTATTTGGTCTTGGTAGATTGGATGCGGAGGCCTTTAATGATGCAAACTGGATTAGCAGGCCGGGCCTTGGCCACTTCTTGCGGCACTCCATCAGGCTAGCTTCCTTGGTAAGAATCAAAGGAAGTGGTGGTGTTTTCCACATGTGGTAACACGTTGTTGGATTTCCTCCCCCAGTTCCCTGGGAGCTGTAGAGCGTCCGCCTCTCCAGTTCTACAAAGTGCCACCACTCTAGGTCCTGCTCTTCTTTCCCAGTAGGGGGCCGGCTATATACCAGAGGGATAGATGGCTGTTGAAATCCATGGCAAAATGCCAGGCCACAGGGTCAGTATTTCCCCTCCCCGGGATCCCCCAACGAGCATGAAATTCCAATGGGTGTAAAGCTGGTTAGTGCCTGCATCTCCCTTCCTGTGTTCCCAGCAATGGGGGTGTACTTGGTTAGGAAGGGGTGAGGACTGGCATTGTGTCTGACGTATTGTGAGCCATCAGGTCATCCTTTGTGGACCATGGCCAGCTGGTTCAACTTGGAGCAGCCTCCAAAGCACCGTAACCTGAGCCAGAGCCAGAGGTAGGGCAGAAAACTGGGAAGCTCTATGGCTCCCTGACAGTCTTGCTCTCTCTGCTGTGCTCACTGACAATTGGGAGTAGCAGAGAATCTGGTTCTTCTAGTGATAATTGATACATCGACTCTAAAGAACTACACAACTCTGCAATGCTTTGGCCTTGTAGGTGTGGGCCTGTGGAAATGTACATACAGCCGACACACACTTTTACACACATCATCCTCTTGACTGCTGCACAATGGTACAACATTCAGCCATCCATCAGTCTGGCTTCATCCGCTGCTATTAGGCATGTGAGTAGTTTGTGCCTTTAGCCAGCAGCAGGCAAGCAACATCCACTCGTGTCGTCCTTTTACCCTTCTGGGGCTGCTCCAGATAAGATACTCTATATATTCTTCAAAAGGCATTGGGGCTTGGGGGTTCACGGATATAAGTGTGGCCATGGCATGGGCTTAAGTAGATGTCTTCCAGAATGCAGGAGGCACAGAGTATAGACTCCATCCTGGCTGAGGTATGTACTCCAAGAGATAAGGACCATGTGGCAGAGAGCCACGCTTGTCTCTAGCTGACGTATGGGGTGATATAATTGGGGTTGATCCTGCTTTGAGCAGGGGGTTGAACTCCATGACTTCCTGAGGTCTCTTCCAACCCTAGGATTCTACCATAAGAAAATGGTTTCTCTAAGGGTTAGGCCTGAAACAACTACAGAGGGGCTGAAAACCAGCCAAGAAGGGTTCTCTCTCTCCCGGAAGAGCTGGGAGTTAAGAGATTACTGTTAATTAGTTTACTATTCACTAAATATGACTCCCGATAATATTTACTCAGCACTTCAGATGGCACACTGATGGGTGCCATGAAAATCTCCTAGACGACATTGATAGCAGGTTAAGGTCAGGCAAGAGATAAGAAAATCAGTATTTCCTTCCATCATACAGAACTACTTCAGTAGGTTTCCCAAGAGGCATCTGATTCCCGAACGCCAGAAGGTGTGTATTTGCCGAAAGAATGCCGTTTTAAAAAATTCATCTTCTACGCTCAAAGATTTTTGTGATAAGGGAGCAAGGAACAGATACAACATTTTTCAATAGAGCCATTTTATATTGAAGAGTGGCTGTGCGGCTACTTTCCCTAAAATCATTTTTAAATCGAAAGATTGACAGACACGGCGCACTAAGTGAGGGGGGATTGCTCTCTGCTGTCGTTTAAATGGCATCAGGTTGGACCGGGCACAATCATTTCCTTTGAAATTGGTAGTCATTCCCTTTCAAATTGTCAGAGAAGCTTTCTTCTGCTTCGTTGCACTTGAGAAACAGGTGGACGGTAAGCTGCACAGCCGTGTTTGATCCACATGCTGTTGTTCAATAGATACCGCAAATCAAACTAGAAAGCCACTCTGATATAGCTATAATGTTGGCCTATTCAGTGGCTAGATTAACAGTGAAAAGCTGCTTGGAATTCGGACGGAGGTGAACTTTAATCCAGTCTTTCTTGCGACATATTAGACAACTGAACAGTAAATTTAACTCCTTGGTGCCAAGAGGAGTGGGCCTATTTTGGCAGAACATGCCTTTTTGCATTTTGCAGTAGCGTAGTGCATTGTTAAGGAGGGAATGAAGAAATTGAGAACTACAGTGCACACCATACACCTAATAGCTTTGGGAAAAAGGATGGTGGTGTGGTTGCAATACAGGTCTAAGCGCCAGATTATCTAATTCTAGTTTGGATATTGCCACTGACTACATGAATTTAGGCACACGGCCACTCTCTGCCCTCCAGGGGAGGGTGATAACTATTTATCTCAGCATTGTGAGGCTGAAGTAATTAATGTTTGTAAAAGACTTGGAGTTCCTTAGAGGAAAGGTGCTATCGGAGAGCAAAGTATCATTATCATCATCGGCATTTTCTATTGCTTTCCCACTATTATGTGTGACTGAATATGAACAACATCTGGTTTTGCTTGGTTAATCTAATATGCCCGTGTGCTCAAACTTTTTGTGGCCTACAAAGGTTTATTTAAAAGGCTGAATGTTTGCTTATCTTGTAATTTACCCAAGGCTTACACCATAGGTCATGAAACAAAATTAGAAATGAAAGAAAACATTTATTTTCAAAGTAGTTTTGCATTCTCTCACTAATGAGAAATCCACTTACTGCAAAATTAATATTGCATAGAATTTGCTATGTGGCTCTGCAGGGCTTTTCCCCGTCTTGGCACTATTGAAGGCAGACCTGGATTAAAAAACCATGCCCACCCTGTAGCTGAAGCATCCAATTTCGATTGTTGGGTAGTAGCCTTGGTAACTTTTGTGTTGCTTCCATGTATGCAATTACTTACTGAAGCCATGTCTTCACTGCACAGAAGATCGATGCTGTCACAGTCGATCTTCTGGATGTCAATTAAGTGGGTCTAGTAAAGACCTGTTAAATCGAACTCAGAGAGCACCTCTGTCAGCATCTGGTGCTTCTGCTCCTGCAAGGAGTAAGGGGAGCTGACACAAGAATTTGCTCCTGTTAGTCTCCCACTGTGGGAATGGCGGGGAAAAGCGAATCAAGGCACGTTGACTCTAGTTATGTAATTGACATAGCTGGAGTTGTGTATCCTGATTTGACTTTCCCCTCTAGTGTAGACCTGGCTTAAGTGCCTTGAAGTGTTGACATCAAACATGTGGAATTGAGCCATGGGGAAAGGTCTCACAAGGTGTTAACAAGAGTGGCTTGTCAGTGATCATGTTTACTGGGGAACCTCAATGGGTTCTAATCCTCACCTGTCTTTTCTAAGCTCAGGCTTGTACAAAGTTTTTCATAGACAGCAGAACCCTATGGAGTACGCATCATATATATAAAATCTTTATCCTTTATGGCAAACAGCCTACAAAGATTCGTTAGAACAGGATCAACAGGCCAGCTTCACCTCTGCCTATAGACTCTTGTGCATTAGACAGAAATGTTGCATAACCTGTTTCTAGCTTGGCCCCATACTCATTACTGCTGTGTTTCCCTCATGATCTATGTGGCATAGATACAAGGCACACTCAGCTTGGAAATGCAGAGCTAGCACAAGACAACTACATGGTGTACACAGTGTACACTGTAGCTGGGGACTACCTAACTAACTTCAATTCAGAATTTACTTTTCTTGATGGCACTGTATATCTGAAGGCAAAAGCCCGTGCTGAAGGGCACGGATTCAGTGTGTGGAGTTACACCAGCATGAGCAGGCACAAGGATGGAGAAGGAAAGGACACGCCAGTGTGATGAGAACACATAGTGTAGGAATTGATTTTCATCTGATACACTGTGGGATGACTATTGAAAATCAGCAGGAATTCACTGATCAAAGATGAGGAGGAGGGGATTGGAAAATCTCAAAGCACTTCTTATGAGCATAAGAACGACCATACTAGGTCACACCAAAAGTCCATCTAGCCCAGTATCCTATCTTCCGACAGTGGCCAATGCCATATGTCTCAGAGGGAGTGACCAGAACAGGTAACCATCAAATGACCCCTGTCATCCATTTCCAGCCCCTAACAAACAGAGGCTAGAGACACCTTTCCTACCCATTCTGGCTAAGAAGTATTCATGGACCTAATCTCCATGAATTCATCTAGTTCTTTTTTGAACCCTGTTAGTCCTGGTCTTCAGACATCCTCTGGCAAGGAGTTCCATAATTGACTATGCATTGTGTCAAGAAAAAACTTCCTTTTGTTCTTTTAAACCTGCTGCCTATTAATTTCATTTGGTGACCCCTAGTTCTTATGTTATAGGAACAAGTAAATACATTTTCTCATTCACTTTCTCCATACCTATCATGATTTTATAGACCTCTATCATACAAAGGAGGAGACCCCTTTAGCCTCCTCTTTTCTAAGATAAGAAGTTCCAGTCTTTTAAATCTCTCTTCATATGATACCCATTCCAAATCCCTAATCATTTTTGTTGCTCTTTTCTGGATTTTTTTTTCCAGTGTCAGTATATCTTTTTTGATATGAGGCAACCCCCTCTGTATGCAGTATTCAAGATATGGGTGTACCATGGTTTTATATAGAGGCAATAAGATATTCTCTGTTTTATTCTCTATCCCCTTTAAAATTATTCTTAACGTTCTCTTTGCTTTTTTTAATGCTGCTGCACACAGAGTGGGTGAACTAAGGCTTGTAATGCTTCTGTGGGGTGGGTAATTATGTTGCTTTGCAAGATACCATCTGCATGGGATTGTCATTCTTGGCTCATAGACCTGCAGGTGAGAGTCAAGTGGCTCAGGAGACTGTCCCAGACAATGTTACAGAAACTGAGATGTGGTCTTGACAGGGTGTTGTCAGTGTGGAAGTAGAGGGAACTCTTCCATCTCATCTGCTGGTCCACACTCAATCCCTTGGGAAGTTGGGGATCTTCCATAGGCTTGGCCAGTCTTCAGGCTTCCTCAAAGTGTGCCCCCCACCTCTCTCCCTGGCCAGAAGGAGACAAAGCTGAGGAGTAGACAGGAGACAGCACACACGTCTGAGGAAAGGAGCCTTCAGGGAGCTATGGGGAAACTTGTGCTTCTGTGCAAGGAAAGGGAAGTAATGTTATCCTTCGCTGTCATCACAGGATCTGCCAACATCTGTCCATACACCAGAATATTCTTAATTATTTAGTGGGTCCTCTAGCACTGCCACACCTGGAATCTCTTTTCAATCTACTGTAACCCTTGCAGACACCACAGTTAAGACCCCAAATGGATGTTTGTGTTCCACAAACACCTGCTCTATGAGGTGAGTCCAAATCTTCCCTTGCCCAAGGAAGGGGCTGGGCTGTGTTCTGCTTGTCTGCCATTGCTTGTTGCACAACTGCAGTCAGGAGTATCATGCTTCATGCAAATCTGGCAAGGCAGAGCTGTAGGGAATCTCATTCCATCATCTCTTACCTCAGACATGAGGGTCTAATTCTGATCTCAACAAAATCGATCACCGAACTCCCAGGTCCGAGAAAATGGAAAGTAGGTCTGATTCATGTGAGTTAGACTAGTACAAGATTATAAAAGTCTCTTCTAATGTTTTGCAGTACTCTGAGGTTTTCCATGTTCTGTTTTTTTCGGACTGCAGTCTTTTCTAGCTCCTTAGCTTGCTGTAGCTGGTTCCCTTACTGTGTATTTCTATGTAACATTGGAGACGCAAAGCGGCATGCAATTCTTGACACAGAATAGAAGGACATTGAATTTTCATTTAAAATCTCTTTACCCACAGATACTGTGAATTGAAATGGCACAAAATTACTAAATTGCTTTACATTTGGGAAGCCTCGGTTCACAAAAAATTGCTAACCATTTATTTTTGTACTATGTGGTTGACATGATTCTTTCTTTCTGCCTTTCTTTAAAAAAAAATTGAGTGTGTCTATTGAGATTCCCAGGAAAACCCAAGTGTGTCATACAACATTGCCTTCTGATTTGCAAGTTAAATAGTTTACGCAAGCAAAAAATGCGGCGCAATTGGAATATTCTCTACTCTGACACTTAAGGGCTCAAACTGACTGCACATTTAAACCTGGCAGCCCTCCACCGATATTTTTAGCTAGAAAAACATTTTGAAGTAACAAGAAAAGACAGATCCGATCCAGAGAAAATGAAGCTAAAACCACCCCAGGGCATTTTTTGTGTGTGTGAATTTAACTGCTTTCGTACTTAAGTACTATTTCTGTAGGGGTGTATGGAATGCCAGAGGTCAAGGCTTAGAAACTTTGGGCCATTCTGAAACAAAATGTTATAAAGATGCAAGATGGAGTTAGCCTTCTTGCTGATTGATTTAGTCTTTCTGAAACAGGCAAAGCATCAGGAGCTTTCTGCTAAGAAAGATTAGCATTCAGAGCCTGCTGTTTTTTAATTAAAAAAGCCATTTAAATACAGGAGTTGGGGAGTCCGCCAGCAAGCATTAAAAATACCTGTCTTATAATTATCCCCCAAGCCCTTTTTCCATTTAATTCTTTCATTCTATTTTCCCCCTCCCTGTTATATACTTGACAAACTCTCCCCCATTTCAACTACCTGCTATTGTGGCATGGTGCCTTCTGCTAGGGTTAGCAGCTGGCTATAAATTTCATGCCAGCACTGCTGCAAGCAGCTGGCAGGAGGTCTGAGGGGAGGATGCACTCGGCATTTGGTTTCTGGTGATGGAGCGTGTCCCTCTGTCTACTGCTCGGCGGGTTGGGTGCACACATTTATTTCTAAATCTGCAAACACACGTGCATGAGGGTACTTGATTGCAGGTAGACCTTGCCTGCAAGAAAGGGAGGCTGGTAGCTGAGCCCTGCTGGACTGTTAATTTGCCTATTTTGTTGGTTTCTGTTGGACATGACATGAAAAACTTTGAGGCAGCAGTGGGATTCTGAAAGAGGCCTGGCTGGAAGATCAGGTCAGTTTGGTAGCTAAAGACAGTGGGGAAACCGAACTAAACAGTCCGTGTTTGTGTCTGATGTTTGTTGAGCTGGAGATATGTGCGCACACAGTCTGTTTATCTATTTAAACATCTGTAACCAAAGAAACATTAGATCAAGTCATAGTTACACTCCGGTCTTTTTGAAACATTTATGCATATTAACTTTTGTACCCATTGCTCCTTTGAACAGCAACATGCTGAGCCCTAGACCCACACGGGGAAGACTTTTCCATTGAATTTGTTTCCTGCAGACAGACATCTCAGGATTTTCCTCATCTTAACTCACGCATTTCTGGGGCATGTACCACAAAGGCTCTGCGAGGTTTTCTCGGTCGGTGTCTCGGGGCACCTGACAACATGCGGTTTAGTCGCTAATGTAAAGCGTAACATCCAGAATGACCCATTCTTCGTCGAACCTGTTCAAGCCAATCTGCTTCCGCTACCCACGTGTGTTTTGGGGCAGCTACCTACCCTTCCGGTGCATCAGGAACTCTGTTGATTCAGCCTTGTTTCCCTTTGTCCTTGTTCTTGTGAAAGATCCTGTGGTCGAAATCTCAGCTTGGTGGTGTTTCCTTCCCTTTCCGGGAGTGTTTCGAGGTGAAGCTTAAACTTCACCAGGGAGCATTAACCAAGCATTTAAAAACCATGTACAAGAGACATGACTATTCCCTGGTAGCTCTTTGATCCCATTGCATGACTGCAGGGATGTTAGAAAAATCATCTACACTGATTTTTTTTTTCTGAAACTTTCCCATCCTTGTAATAGCATTAGTGCAGACGTGGGGCGCTAGTAATGTCTAGTCACTGATGTTTTACCCCCATGTTGTGCAGGCCCGGTGTATGCTAGTATTCCCACCATCATTAGGACTGGTGAGAGACTTACCTGTGTAGGCACAGGTGATAGAGACAAAGGGGTGCAGCACTCTGCATTCCTCTGATCTTACAGCTTCTCCGCCAGTTGGTCTCTCCAGCTGTTGCTGCTATTCATCTCCTCAAATCACATCCTCTGTGCCTCTCCCCTTTTCCCTATGTTGCTCCCCATGCGTTCCCTACTACTCTAGCTTCATGTTACTAGTTTGAAGAATCCACTTCATTATGGTGAGGAAAAAATCTTTTCCCCTGGAGCGCCATTTACTTTTGACTGATTGTACATAGTTGACATACTTTTTAAAACCCTTTATTTTTTCCTCAGTAGATGTTTACCACTGGACTGCATTTGGCCTCATATGACTTTAAACACCTTAATATATTCTGCCACATAGTTGTTTATCAAAACTCTGACTAGTCTTTCTGAATTCACATGGCAATTTAAAACGTTGTGTTCTAATTATGGCATAATCAATAGCTGAATGAAGACTCAGATTCCGATACCTGTCTTGTTTCATTTTTTTTTTAGCAGCTTGCACACATGGAGAGAGATTTCATTTTAATTTTCTGATAATGCTTTTGAGGTAGGCTCTGAGAGAGGAAATGATCAAAGCACCATATTTACAAATATGCAGATTCAATTCTCAGCTGCTCTAATGGATGTACAACAGTTCACTGAAAGGAATTCCGATTTTGAGAGCAGGAGAGAGATTTTCAGCCTCTCAGTTGCTATTCCTAGGTTCCAAGGTCAGAAGCAGGGGCAGTGGGTATGCTACGTGGGGGAAAGCACTGCCTTCCCAAACCTCCAGACATGGTCCTGCCCCCAGTGCTTACTCTTCCTGGTGCTCTAGGACCATAGCAGCTGGGACCACGTGGTGCTCCACCTTCCCGTGTCTCTGGGGGGCAAGACCTGGGGAGAAGGGGCAGGTTTAGGGGTGGGACTATGAGACTTGCCTCCCCAAGCCCTACCTTCACCTACCATCCACGGTCAAAAGGGACCATTTGTGATCATCTAGTCTGTTCTCCTGTGCAACAAAGGCCAGACAACTTCCTCAAAATAATTCTTAGAGCAAAGCTTTTTGAAAAAAAATCCAGTCTTGATTTTAAAAAGGTCAGTGATGGATTCTCCATCGCATTCCATGGAAACTTGTTCCAATGGTCAATTACTCTCACCATTAAAAATGTACGACTTATATGCAGTCTGAATTTGTCTAGCTTCAGCTTACCGCCTGGATTGAACAGACCATTATTAAACGTTTGTTGCCGGTACAGGTACTTACAGTCTGTAATCAAGTTACCTCTTAAACTTCTCTTTGTTAAACTAAATAGATTGAGTGCCTTGAGTCTTATCAGTAGAAGTCAGGTTTTCTAATCCTTTAATCTTTCTCAGAGCTCTCCTCTAAGACCTCTCCAATTTCTCAACATCCTTCTTGCATTGTGAGTGCCAGAACTGGACACAGGATTCCAGCAGTGGTTGTGCCAGTGCCAAATAAAGAAGTAAAATAACCTCTTTATTCATGTTTGAGATTCCTGTTTATGCATCCAGGGATTGTTCTGGTCCTTTTGCACCAAGACAGCAACACATTGGGTGCTCGTGTTCACCTGATTATCCACCATGCCCCCCCTAAATCTTTTTTCAGAGTCGCTGTGTCCCAAATGAAAGCCCCCCATCATGTAAATATGCCTTATGCTATTTGTTCCTAGAGGGGTATATTTTCAGTTAACCAGATTCAAACATATAGTGCTTGCTTGCTCACTCACTCCCAATTTATCAAGCCATCCGCACAGCTCTGAATCACAAGCAGCCTGTCCACCACTCCCCTAGTTTTTGTGGCATTTACAGACTTTCAGTGATTTGATTTTTTTTAAATCTGGTCATTGATTAAAAACATTAAATAGTGTTGGGGTAAGTAAGACCTGATTCCTTCAGAATCCTGCTAGAAAGACATGCTCAGTGGTGATTCCCCATTGACAATTACTTTCTGAGACTTATGGGTTAGTCAGCTTTTAAACTATTTGGCATGTGCCATGTTAATTCTGGTAACATCAGCTGTGATACAGCTCATGTTGGCTTTGTGGAAGTAGAGGTAGGTGGACAATGAGCACTCCTTTGAAATCCCTCCCAAAGTATGGTGAATTACACTATATGGAGATATACCTATCTCATAGAGCTGGAAGGGACCTTAAGAGGACATTGAGTCCAGTCCATTGCCTTTATGGCAGGACCAACTGCCATCCCTGACAGATTTGCTCCCAATCCCTAAATGCCCCCTCAAAGATTGAGCTCACAACGGTGGGTTTAGCAGGACAATGCTCAAACCACTGAACTATCCCTCCTTCCTATGAGGTATGCTTCTTGTACGGTTAGAGCAGCGGAAGCAAAGTAAGGGTCTTTTGGTGTTCTGTGGAATCAAGGACTCACTGTTCCATGGGGAGAAGAATTGCCAAATGTCAGGTGTGCTGGCAAATGGGAAGACTCTGTTGAAGAACAAAAATGGATTTGCCTATCTGTGCTTTTCTTTGGTGGCCAAACAATAAGCGAACAAATTGAAAGTTGTAGCCTTCCATGTTCAGAAGACAATTGTGCCATTGTAATTAGAAACTAAACAGGTCAAAGAACATGGTTCATCTTTTTCCATGCAGTGCCAAACTCTGTCCATGATCAATAACAATGTTACAGGTCAACTGTCCTCAATACCTGTGTACAGTGCTGGCTTGGATAGTACTGGACAAGAATGAGGGATCCCCTATGGTCTCTCATGAAAATTCAAGTAAAAAAACTTTCTGACTGAATGGATCCAGAAGCTTGTTACATCCAGAAGTCAAAGCTGCTTTTCTTTTGGTGAAAGAGTATCCCAGAGCTCTTATGGATTTCTTATCGGGAAGGCAATTTGTTTACATCACACAGCTCACCCAGGATTCCTTTGTGAAGCCAGAGATCTCAAACAAAACAAAAACCAAGCAGTTAGCTGCTGATTCCCTCACTGGACTTGCTTCTTTTGATGGATAAAGTTCTGGTGTCTATCTGTTTTTCAGATGCTGCTTCGCAGGTCCATTCTTCCATGTATATTACAAGTCTGTCTCCCAGCCAGCTTAATGCCCTTTTGTGCTGTGGCTGTTCAGACACATAGTCAAAGATATGGCCTAAAGAGCTTGCAGTCTGAGGCCCCAACCCTGCAATTTGTTACATATGGGAGAGAAGAATTTGGGAGCTGGTGGTTTATGTTCCAACCAAACCAGTGTGCCCCAAAGTACAAGATGGCAGGTGGGAGGCCGTGATGCAAAGCCCATTGAAATGTACAAGACTCCTTTGTGAGCGCACAGAAACAAGGGATACATGAAGTGGTCAGTGTGGGACAGAGAGAAGGGGAAATGGAACAGAGAAAATGAGGTAAGAATCCTGCAATTTTTTGTTTAAATCTATTATAGACGAGGGAATTGTGAGTGGCTGGGAGATGCTCAGCCAGGACAGCGTCTTTGAATGGAACAGCTAAGTTCTAAGTCCTTTACTGAGCATGTATGAACTGAGATTTTTTTTTTCTCCAAGGCTACGTCAACACTGGCGGCTTCTTGCGCAAGAACTCTTTTGCGGAAGAGTTCTTGTGCAAAAAATCTTCCACAAGAGCGCATCCACACTGCCATGTGCTTTTGCACAAGAGATGTGCTTTTGCGCGAGAGCATCCATGGCAGTGTGGACGCTGTCTTCCACAAGAAAGCTCTGATGGCCATTTTAACCATAGGGGCTTCTTGCGCAAGAAATTCATGTTTCCTGTCTACACTACCCTTTTGTGGAAGAGCTCTTGTGCAAGAGGACTTATTCCTCATGGGGAGAGGAATAACTCTTCCGGAAAAAGCCCTGTTTTACAACGCTAGACTGTAAATTTACTTGCACAAGAATGCTCGTGCACTGTAGACAGCGGGCAAGTTTTTGTGCAAGAATGGCTGTTCTTGCACAAGAAGCTGCCAGTGTAGACCTAGTACAAAGGTTTGTATCTCAGTCCAGGTTTACACTAGGGAGCAAGGTCAAACTAAGGCACTCAACTTCAGCTGCATGAATAGCATAGCTGGAGTTGCCGAACCTTAGATAGTTACCCAGGTGCCTCTGCTGTGATGGAATCAACAGGAGAAACTCTCCTGTTGACTTCCCTTATGCTTCTCAACCTGGTGGAGTAGCAGAGTTAATAGAAGTATGATTAGCAGTTGATTTAGCAGCCCTTTACCAGTCTCGCTAAATCAACCCCCGAGGGATTGATCCCCTCAGTGCTGATCTTACGGAAAGTGTGGATAACACCTATGCCAAGTTTGTGCAGATTTTCATGAGACCGTCAAAAGACACATGCCTGACAGAAAGGCCACCTCTCTGCCAAATTTCTGTTTCAAAACATGGGGCAATAGAACTGATTTTAAAAAAAAATTACCAGGATGTTACATACTTTCAGTAACCTTTTTCTCAACCGGCATTCCCAGCTAAAACATGTCTCATTTACAGACACAGCAGTGAATGTGTGTGTGTGTGTGTGTGTGTGTGTGTGTGTGTATGTGTGTATAAGATGAGAGAACGTTCATAGAGAAATGCCAGCAGATGGCACTCCAGAATATGCAGCATTGTTCATGGGGTTTGTAGGGCCACTGCAACTTCCTCTTCTTGTGCACCAGAGATGGCCTCAGCTCTATGTAGAGGCTCTTAACATTTCAGGGACAGATTATGACTGCCTGAGACTGAGTGTCTGACCATGTTCGCTCTGGGTCAGTGTAACCCTGCTCTGGACGTTGCCCATGGCCCCGATTTCTCTGAGTAATATTCATTCTTGATGTAACTTATTTCTTCAGTCCCTGTTCTGTATTTGACACTTTGGGTGTGTGCAAAGTGCTTGTATTCGTTTTACTATCAAGTTTTTGTAATGACTAATGCAGAAGTATTATTTTTAACATTCTGGACAAGATGTGACCCATAAGGAAGATCCTGAGATGTCACTAATATGCTTGCTATTTCGTTTGAGGTCACCCAGACATGCACACTTAATAGCATTGTTGTCTGCAACTCAAGTGAGTTACATGGCCCTTAAGGAGTGGGGGATATTGAAACAATCCCATTTTTTATTATGCAAATCAGAAGATGCCCATGAAGAATTATGCATTTGTTTCAGAATTTAGCCCCGGGGGAAGATACTGACACCATCTTTGCAACGCAAACCGACAGAAAATTACCAGTGCCCTCTGCACTGAACAACAGAACTTTTTTTTTTTTTTTTTTTTTTTTTTTTTACTGCTAATGTGGTTTTATTTTTTTCAGTTTACAACTCAATATGCAAGACTTTGAACATACTGTCTTGTGGGAAGATAGGAAAGCAAAAGAGAGAACTGGAAGTGACACTTTTAAGTGAGGTTGTAGAATATCTTTGTTTCTAAACATAAAAATGTAACTGCCTTCACGCTATCAGCCAAAGAAGTCCAAAGGCCCCGTGAAACTTAGCATACTCCAGCATTTAGTCTAAGGATTCCCTTGTCACTGTCAAAATTGTTTTAGAAGCCCAAATTAATGCATAGTGCTGAATTTATTAAAATGTGAAATAATCATAAATTTTTCATTCTTTGTACACTTTAGCTAATTTTCACATAAATGAAGCACTTGGCAGTTGAAATTCCACATATGGTTGACACTGATGTTTGATGTCAGAACAATGCCCTGAGCGCCATGCAAATTAAACAGATTTTAATTATTCTGGCTCTCCGTTCTTCCTTTACAGTGTGTCGAAGTAGAATACTAAAAGAATTTTAAGGGTAATGTATTGTCAGTGAATGACTCACAGCCAGAATGAGTTCTTTCGCCATCTCAGGCGCCCAAGAAAAGACCCAAAAATACCTCTCCTGCATCCAGCAAATAAACTGTTTTTTTCAGGAATGGAAGCTAAAATGACTTAGTGAGAACTTCAATATGCTGTTGTCACCACAGCATTGGATTAAGCCAGGATGGAGGCTTATGAAGGCACTGAGCCAAGTCAATCTACAGTTTCTTTATTTAAATGGCAAATTCCAATGCGTGCCATGGCTTCTCAGGCACTGTTTGCTAGTGAACAAAGCCATTGCACTTTTCTCTAGCAAAATGAGTTTGTTTGTTTGTTTAATTAAAAATAATCCATGGTTTTGGCCCTACAATTCCATGGTGTAGTATGAGCAATATTTAAAGTCGCTTACTGCCAGGACATTTTGTATAAACTTGCGGCTCTTCTTTCTCTAATACTCACTCCTCAGCAATTCTCAAGGGATTAGCCAGGAATTTGTGAATTCCAAGGCAAGTTTCCAAGACTGCTGTTCACTTTTGAAAATGGAACTGTGATTTATAATCATTTGGGTGCTTTCTAAGATGTGACTTTGAGGTACTGTTTCCAGAAAGCACACAACCATGTGCCTAACTTCTGAACGTGCCGAAGTCAGGTTGTTGAAAGTTAAGCGCGTCAGTGTTGCCACCAATAGGGATGCTTTCCTAAATGTAGGCATTAAGTGGTGCATTTCTGTACCTGTATATGGGAATAACAATTTACCTCTCTTGCAAGAGTATAATGCGTTAACGTTTGCATCGTGTTCTGAATAATTTAAAACTATTTAATGTGAAATGTTGGGTTTTTTTATCATTCTACTGTTAAACACATTGCTTGTAAGGCTGCTTGGGCCTGTGGCGCTGTTGGGTAAAATCCTCTTAGGACTTCACTGTAGTAGTATGTCTACACTACGGGATAAGGTCGAATTAAGATAAGCAACTTCAGCTACATTAATTGCGTAGCTGAAGTCAAAGTACCTTAACTTGACTTTTGGTGCTGTCCACACTACAGGAAGTTGAAAGGAGAAGACTCACTCTTTGACTTCTCTTACTTCTCGTGGACGCAGAACTACCAGCATCGACTGGAGTGCCCCTCTTAATTCGAATTAGCTGTCTTCACTAGACCCACTAATTTGAACCTGGAAAATCAACAATAGCAGCTTCGATCTTCTCTGTGGTATAGACATACCTTTAGGCTGTGTCTACGTTGGCATGATTTTGCCACCTGTCTACACTGGCGGGGAGTTCTTGCGCAAGAACACTGATGTTCTAATGTGTGAAATCAGAGCTTCTTGTGCAAGAACTATGATGCTCCCACTCAGGAATAAGCCCTCTTGCGCAACTGTTCATGAGGACAGGCAACATGAATTTCTTGCGCAAGAAAGCCCGATGGTTAAAATGGCCATCGGAGCTTTCTTGTGCAAGAGAGCGTCTACTCTGGCATGAATGCTTTTGTGCAAAAGCACATCTTTTGCGCAAAGACACATGCCAGTGTAGACGCTCTCTTGCACAAATACTTTAACGCAAAAACTCTTGCGTTAAAAGTATTTGCGCAAAATCTTGCCTATGTAGACATAGCCTTAGAGAGAAACTTCCACCCCACACATACGGGCAAATATGTGGATCTTCTTAACAGATCTTAGAAGACAATTGTGAGTCAAGTTTGGGGTCTCCTGCCCTGGATGATTTTCCCCTTCAAAACATGACAGCCCAAAAGGAAAAATAGACACCACTCAAGTGGAAGGAAAGAGATTTTCTAATATGCTCTGGAAGTTCTGCAGAAATGATCAGGTTCCTCCTCCAGTTTTTCTTTCAGTAAATGGTGTGAGTGGAGTCAGGGAGGGGAGGGACATGGTGTTCCACGTTATAGTAGATGAAAGGGAAGGCAGAGCTCAACCTGAAAGACTTTAGAGAAGGTCAGGATTTAAGGAACAAGAGAGAGACCGCAGTGACTCTAAAGGTGACTTCAGGTGTGCTCATAAAGCGGACGATCCATGCGTAAACATTCTGTCTACAGCCTGGAAGTAGGTATGTCAGCCTGGCGGGGGGAGGTCGATTTCTTTGCCCATCCTCTTCTACCATGTAGTTATTGCTTAAATCCAGAGCAGAAGTGTAAGCAAATAAAAACTCAGCTGCTGTGCTTAAAGGTTAATAAGGGTAACGCTGGGAAACAATGAAGTCCAAGAAAAATGGTCTTGTATCGATTTGCTACCTTGTAGGCACTTAACTTGTTGCTTCCAAGTAGACGTTGGGGGGATACACAGCCTCTGCCTTTTACTTAGTAGATTACATCAGTCTAATGAATTGGTGGCCATGGCAGATGCTGTTGAGGTTATGGAATGCTAAAGATGGATGGGGCTGCGTCAGCAGGTTTCCCCAGCTTCAATTACATTCTTTTTTTCTTCCCCCTTACTGTGTGTGTTGCTAATTGTTCATTAAAGCACATGGACAGCGCATTGAAACAAAGCGAGAGACTGAATGCGATGGAATAAAACCTACAGTACCCTGGATAATCACTGACAATAAGAACTATTTAAGTGGCTCGCAGAAAGCATGTTTCAGACAATGAATCTAGGCCACAGACTAGACTATGAGCATGGCTGGATTTCTCTTTATCCCGCCGCTGCTGCTTCCCCTGGAGGGTGGCAACAGAGATTGAAAGGCAGCTCAGGAGATGCATGTTGATCTGATGTGTTAAACCTACATTTTCTCCCCCACAATTTTCCTAAATTGTACATTGGTGGATGCTGGTTTACAGTGTCAGTGGCCAAAATGTAAGGTGATAGCTGCTCAATGGCAAAGTGAAATGTTTTAGGGCTAGGTTGGCACGGAATCTTCTTTTCTGGGAGTGCTTTTTTCTCTGTGCTAGGAGTGGAAAATAAAATTGCCTGCTAGCCAAGGAGATGCCTTGTGTAAGACAAACATATACATATATACACAGAACTGTGTGAAGAGGATACTAGGCTTTAAAGTAGAGCACTTCTGCACATGTATTATATGGTCTAATACATGTGCAGAAGTGCTCTACTTTAGACGGGACCTCTACTTATTCAACCAGGAGCAGCAATTTCAGAGAAAGCCCTGTCCAGCCCCTACAGCCAGCACTGGGACATGCTCACAAACCCAATCTTTGGAGAATTTAGCTACCAACGTGTAATAAGTCTTTATTGGGTGGGCCTGTGAAAAATGCAGTTTTTCCCCCCAAAGGCTTATAATTTACCTGTATTTTGGTATTTTTATGGGAATATCAAAAGTCACAGTCCTGATATAAAGGGTCCACCTCTGAAGCCAGGGTGCACGAGAGGTTCTCAATTAAACATTTGTAGAACCACAAAATTTTCATTGGCAAACCAGTGCATTTTCCCCTAATCTTGTTCTTGGAAATGGTTGAACCATTTTTACTGAAACTTTCACAATAATAATTAATAATCTACTTCGGCAAACACCCAACGTGGATTAAAGTTCATCAAAGTTGCAAGCAACCGACAATAGGCTCTTATAATGGAAGTGTATACTCTTGGCCTGTCTTTGTGCAGGACTATTCCATCTAAGGGCATCTCTACACAGCAGGGCTAAAGCTGAAATAAGCTACGCACCTGGAGCTATGTCAATTGCTT
>JANRFK010004893.1:54339577-54356643 GCA_030068395.1 Apalone spinifera
ACCTAATTAGAAAATACCACACATTTTATATGTCTGGTAATTTCTCAGTTTGTGTCCTGGACAAAACCCTCAAATACAGGACTGTGCGGTACAAAACCGAGTATCTGGCAACCCTACCCTTTCTTGCACCCTCCCTCCTAGCCAGATACCCTACCCCCAATCTGCTCTGGCTCCTGCCTCCTGGAGTGCCCATGTGGTGCCGGGTCCTCCAAGCCCTGGCCCAGGCTGGGCGGAAGATGCAGCTGGGTGAAACACAGAAAATTTATTCAGTTATCATTCTTTTTTTTATATGCATTTATATTTTTGGGCTGCAAAAACCAGTACTGAAAAAAACCCGAGTTCCAACTAAAGTAAAAAGTTTGGGAAACCCTGGTCTAGCCAGCTTTCTATCCATCTTACAGTCCATTTAACCAATCCATATTCCCTTAACTTGTTGGAAAGAATATTGTGGGTGACTGTATCAAAAGCTTTGCTAACGCTGGCACTCGAGGCTTTGGGAGGACCAGAAACAATTTATTTGAATATTCATGATTTGCTTAATGAATATGCAAATATGCAAATGAATGTTACCAGTCCTCCAAAAGCTTGTGAATGGATTTACTGGTCCCCATGTCAAAGAGTTTGGGAACCCCTGGCCTAGGGAGGTTGTGGAATCTCCATCATTGGAGATATTTAAGAGCAGGTTGGATAGACACCAATCAGGGATGATCTAGATCAGTTTTTCTCAAACTGTGCTCCGCAGAGCCCCAGGGGCTCCGCTAGACCTCTCCAGGGGCTTTGCAAGGTTGACGAACTGGAAACATCAATAGGTGCAACACATACAATCAGCGGACTGCTGGGGGGCCGCATGAATTTTTACGCATGTAAAGGGCTCCGGAGCCCAAAAAGTTTGAGAACCGCTGATTTAGAGGTAATTGGTCCTGCTGTCAGAGCAGGGGACTGGATTTGATGACCTATGATTCTATGAATTAAAAATCATGGCTATAACAGTACCGTTTTGTTCACAAATCTGGGCTTACAGCAAATGAACAACCAGATTCTAGTATATAATCTACTAAATATATAAAGAAATTCACATCGGCATTCAGTAGGCATAGGAATTGAAATGGCTCATGAGCTGATTTCACCCTGCAGTATTATCGGATGTGGCTGATCTCTGTATGCCATCAGGAATTTTGTCCACATCTTTCAACTCCTCATAAGGAACATCTACACTGCAATAAAAAAAAAGTTGGCAATGAGTTTCGGAGCCTGTATCAGCTGACTCAAGCTCATGCCTTGAGGCTAAAAATAATAGTGTAGATAGCTGGGCACAGGCTGGACCACAGCCTCTGAAACTCTTCTTCCTCACTGCATTTCAGACAGACCCTGAAAGGCTACACTGCTGTTTTTGGCCCTGTCATGCAAGCACAAATCCATTGACCTGAGCTCTGAGACATTCTGCTCAGGATTTTTTATTGCAGTGTAGTCACACCCTACGAGGAGCTGAAAGATGGAAGCAAAATTAAGTGCAGTGTAAACATTCCTAGGCTTGATTTTTCAGCAATACAGCCTTGTTGCTGATTCAAGTCAACAGGAGTTGCAAATGCTCAGCGTCTCCGAAAATCTGGCCCTGGGCACACTCTGTACATGTGGGGTCTGGACAAGGAGCATTTCTTCTGTGCTCCGAATCTGTGGGCAGCACATTCGAGGGGGATCTTTATGCAAAGCATAGTTCTTAGCTCATACAAATTATTCAAGACAAAACTTCCCTGTTGAACCAGCTGTGTTAGTGAAAGCAATGAGCACAGGTCAGACTGCAGCAATGCTGTTCTGGGCTCCTCTCTGTCTGGTATCTGAGTGGGCTGATGGGAAGAGGCAGTCCCCATGACTGATATGTTAAGATTAACCTTAGAAACCTCCCCCCCCGCTTTGTTTTTGCTTCCTTAGAATACCAGCCCATCAAATAAGAAAGCTGCAGCATTATAGATGCATTTAACGAAACATGTGCCAGCTGAAAAATTGTGTTCCGAATGAGATTCCGTTGTCGGACAATGGCAGTCCCATTGCTAAGTGCTGAGTCATGGAATATGAAAATACTCTGTGCTCAGATGTTGAGAATCTGTGTGTCTCTTTCCCCCCACCCCTCTAAAATCTCTGTGCGGTAAAGGAAGGCACACACATTCTTAATAACCCTTGCTTGTCTGTGTAAATAATTAATCAGAAAGAGAAAATAATATAAATCCCAGCTATCATATTGCTATTAAAATTGCAGAAGCATTAATGCATTCAATAAGTATTGTTTTTGTAATTAGACAATCTTGCTGTGCTGCATCACTGCTCAGAATAAAGCCTGTATGCCCAGTTGCTGGAAGGAACCGATGTAAATATCGTGACTGAGAAGAAATCTCTGCTGCGGGCCCTTAGAATCTAAGGCTACGTCTACATTGCATCCCTCTTGCGCAAAATCCTATGCAAATGAAGCACAAATTAGCATATTGCCACACTTCATTTGCATAATTAATTAGGGGCTGTTTTTGCACAAGAGGCTTTTGTGCAAAAGGGAGCCATCTACACAGCTCCTTTTTGAGCAAAAACCTCCTCTTGCGCAAGAGCCGTTTTTCCTGAAAAAATGTGGAAGAACAGGTCTTGTGCAAGGGGGAGGGGAAGTTGCACAAAAAAGGAGCTGTGTTGATGGCTCCTTTTTGTGCAAAAGCCTCTTGTGCAAAAACAGCCCCTAATTAATTATGCAAATGAAGTGTGACTATGTTAATCTGTGCTTCATTTGCAAAGGCTTTTGCACAAGGGGGATTTAATGTTGACTTGTCCTAAGAGTCAGAGGCCTCCTTGAACTAGAGCAGGTGCATGCAAGGAAATATAGGGGAGTCAATTTGTGTCTCTTCTATGCAGATGCTTGTGGGGCAGGTAAGGCCTGTGGTGGAGGTGAAGTGCTCTCGTTCCAATGGCCCTGCTTGGCCACTTCAAGGATACAGAATCACCGGGGTATGATTTCATCTTAGCTTTGCATCTTCCTGCCCCTAAGCAGCATCCTTTCTCCTCTGGCTCTCCTCTGCTCTGCCTCTGCTTGGAACATCCCTTGCACTCAGGTCTCCTGAGGGCTTTCTGCACCAGGAGGTATTCCCCAGTAAGGGCCTTCCGATTCCATACTGCAGTGCTTAGTCTGGCCTGGAGGAGGCGTCTTGTTACAGGTCTGAATCAGTATCCTCCGCAATACTGTAGTAGAACCACACTGATGGGTTGACTATTTGGAATAAGTGCATGAATCCTAACTTTGCATTCCAGGAGCTTTCCCCCAAAGCTGATTGCTTAGGAACATGCCTTCCACAGAGATATGATGCTGAGGGAAAAAGTGAAAACTTCTTAATGCGGGTCAATATTAAGACAGTACTTAAATGTGGGTCTCCATGGGGGAAAGTCTGGCTAGTAGTCATGATGCCACCAATAGGAGCTCTTGTATCATAGTGTCAATTTCATCTTGAATATTTCTATGAATAACGTAACTTTGTATGGTAAATACATAATTATGATATGGGAACGATATGGCCCTTTAATTTTGAAATGTCTATACTAACCCATATTATTATGTTATTATTATATTGCCATAATTGCATATGGTGATGCAATTATGGTAATATAATCAATACCAAATCATTGTATTTTCACTAACCCCCTGAAGTTGCACTGGTATTATAGTAACAGCAAACGTGATTTATGCTGAAGTACTGGGAACTAATTATGCAGGTCACTCAGCTTATTGGGGAATAGTTGTGAACAGTGTTCCCTCTAAACTAGCACAGTTTCACAGGTGATTAATTAGCCACTCCCCCCCTCAATGAGAGGCTCAGAGCCCCACGCATGGTGCTGACTAACTGGGCGGGGCTAATTAATCACCTGTGAAGCTATGCGGCTGCGCAGCTTAGAGGGAACACTGGCTGTGAAGTATAGGTGAGAGTTTATGGTGGTGGCATAACAGTCTCTGAGCAGCTGCCTTGGTGCGGAACCCTGGCTTTCAATTCTATCCCACTGTCTATTTGCCCATGGAAATGAGTCTGGTTGTCTCAGCTCTTTCACTAAGGGGTATTTCTCAACAGGCCAAACTAACTCATGATTTGTAGAAATTAGTAGTGTCTTCTGGAGAGGGATACGTCTGGGTTAGCATGGATATCATAGGTGAGGACTAAAGGTGTATGGACAGAAATACGCAGGGCGATAGATGTGATGCATTCTGTTTTATCCAGGATTGTAGTCCTCTCTGGTAGTGCCCTGATTCTGTAAACAAGAGGCTTCCTCAGAAAATAAGTCTGGGATTTTCAAAGGAACAGAGTGGGATTAGGTTCCCAATCCAATTAGATAGGAGCTAGGCAGCTGTCAGTTCCTTTGAGAATCCCAGCCTTAAAACCAGAACACCTGTTTGATGAAGCTATCAGTTGTGAACAATTTTCAAAAATGTATTCTATATCTAGAGCTCATCTGAAAATGGAACTCGGGCTTCTGAGGTGCATGTGAAAGTTTTACTTGTTATCTCCTTTAAACACCACGGGTCAGGTCAAGATGTGTCTGGATGGGAAATGCCCAAGAGAAAAAGAGAAGGGACAAGAAGGCAGTGCTGGTGATGCTTCTTTTCCCAAACCGGCTTCAAGCAGTGGCCGGTCTGCTGGCAGTGCCGGACGTGCAGCTAAAATGAAAGACTTAACCTTTGGGATCATTAAAGATCCTGCAGCAATTTTTCAGGGGACTCAGGGCCTCACCCCTAATGTTCTGGCTCACACACTTGTTAGAGGTGAACAGAAAAAGAAATGAAGCAAATGAATCTCTCGTGTTTTCTCTGGGCTTTGTGGTGCTTTACATTTTATGGGTCTGGAAAATTTTAGATCAGCCAAATCATTACAAGCACCTACACAATTTTCCTAAGCAGCCTCACGTCTTTACCACCTCAGACAAGCAATTGTTGGCTGCTGCATTTCCAGTAGTTCCATTTTGGTGCGGAAGAACTGATCTTTGGGAACTGATTGTAAAGGTCCCTATGCAGTGTGTAAAGCACCCACAAATCTTTATGCTCTCGGTGAGAACAGGACCATCTCCTGCATAAGTATCCAGCTTCTTCTCTAATACCAAACTGGAAGAAAGTTAAAGGATTGGTTGTGCAACCACTGACCTTCAAAGCATGCCAGATACCTTGTCTTTCCTCTTTCCTTCTTCCGCTCCTTACTGCTCATTCTTTTCTCACAAGCCAGTAGCATAACGAGACCAAGATGATGTTCTGAGACATAAAAACTAAGGAAAAGGGACAGTGCCACAATTTCTATCAGGAAAAGCAGGAGACATTGATGTACACGATGTCTTCTGATTTGCCGCCATATTCTTCTTTAGCTGGCATGTCATCTCTTCTGCAGGAGACATCCAAACTGGATATAATGTATCCAGCTGTTGCTTCTGAGCCCTTCATCATGGACTATCATAATGAAATTTCCTGTATGATCGTTTCTATGGGCAACATGTGGTGTTAACTAATAATCAACTCTCTACATTGCATTTCAGGGCTGCTACTGGGCAGCTTCCAAGGGCAGATTACACTCAAAAGTGCAGAGATAATTTACTTGTCTATGAGGCCAACATGGTAGGTAGCCAACTGCAGACGCGTGCTTATTCGTACTCTGACGTCATTCATTTGCAAACCTCTTCCACTCATCCATAACTACAAGTGCACGATCAAGGAGTACGCTAGCAGCTTTCCAAAAATTGACTCGATGCGGGCTATGAATTATTGATGAAGCTTGGTCCGCGGTGCACATTAGACAGTGAGCTGATTTTCAATGCAGAAATCTGTGACTGGAGAATTTCTGCTGCCTTTGACTTGCTGTTATCAAATGTTTCCCATTTATTGATATTTAAAACGAACAGTAGAAAGATGTGTCCTTTGATGCTAATACATGGTATCCCTTTTTCATGTTAATATTGTTAGTTACTGAGCTATAAGCAAAGGTCAGTGACCATCAGTTGAGATTTGTGCCAGGCAAATCAACAGTGGCTTCTATCTTTGCTTGTTGAAAAAATACGGAGAAAAGAGAAAAATCCTGCACGTTGTATTCATTAAACTTGAAAAGACTTATGATTAAAGCCATACAAATCTGTGGCTATCTGCTTTTTATCTGTGGCTGTCTGCATCTGTGGGTATGGATGCGGATATCTGTGGCTCATTTTTGTGACTACAGATGTGGATACAAATTTTGTATCTGCACAGGGCTCTACATATGATCACATTCTGAGAGAAATCGTCTGGTGGTTTGTGAGAGTAGCTGACAGATCTCTGAAGGCTGTATCCAACTTGTACAGGCCATGGGGGGCCTGAACACTTTCTAGAAGGAGCATAGCCATGGGACAGCCTAAGTGGGCCGTGGCTCACCCGTTATGTACCTAGGTCTGTCTTCTTTCAGCCTGCTCAGCGAGCTGGCTGGGGAAAGTGGGCCAGGATACTGGGGCTTATCCCATGGCTCCTAGTGAGTGAGCCAGGGAGTGGGGCTGGTGCTTGCCCCCATTCCTCCTGTACTAGTCCCCTCACCCGTATTCAAGCCCACCAACCTGAAATCGCAGTCCTGCTGCACCACTGGTTTCTAGCAAGAGAGAGAGCACAGTCAAGATCAGCACCAGCCCCCTTTTTGTTTCTATTGCTGCTTGATGTACTTAGAGAAAACATCCAGAGACGGGCACTCTGCTGCATGCTGTCTGCAGATGATGTAGTGCATATGGGAGAGAGCAAAGAGGGAGTAGAAGGAGATTTATAGCACTATTTTTCAACCAGTGGTCCATGAAAAAAGATGGGAGAACAACTGATCTAGAGAGATGAATTTGCATACTCAAAATAAATGGCATGAAAATCAGTAAAAAATAAAACCAACCATACAATCTGTTGACTCAATGCCACCTCCCAGGAAGGTAACAAGATTCGAAGTCTGCGGGGCTAGCTGCTACCAAAGATACAAGTATGTAGGTTTGATAGACAGGATACTGGCAAACTCAACAACTAGCTTATAAACTGAACAGAAAAGGAAGGGACTAAATGGAGATAAGTGAGTGTCTATCACACTGATGAGTGAGATCTACAAGTTGGTACTTAAACCTGCACTTTTGTATGGGTCTGAATGCTGGGAACTGAGGGAAACAGGACCAGCTCCTGAATATAGTGCCAACAAACCTTATAATAGATGCTTGGACCACCCTTTTAACTCCATGTATGAAAGAAATGAATTTGGGGAAGTATGATGGTGATGCCAATTACAGAAAGGTAGAGGGAATGCAGGTGTAGTGGCTTGATCGTGGGCATGTCTACAAGCAGCATTATTTTGGAATAACTGATGTTATTCCAAAATAACGTAGCGTGCATCTACACAGCAAGTCTGTTATTTCAAAATAAATTTGAAAGAACGGGCTTCTGACTCAGACTTCTGTAAACCTCAGTGTACGAGGAGTAAAGGAAGTCAGAGGAAGAATGCTCTATTTTGAAATAAGTGCTGTGTAGACGTGTTCAAAGTCGAAACAAGCTGTTTTGACTTAAGCTACGTGATTGATGTAGTTCAAGTTGCATAGCGTAGTTCGAGTTTAGCCCTGCTGTGTAAACATGCCTCATGTGAAAAGAAGATCAGAAAAATATTCAGGAAACAATGTGTTAAACCCAAAAGAAGAGGATAAGAAAAGAGTTGGAAGACACAAAAGTAAACAGATCGAGGTAATGCAAAAGGATTTGATTAGCTGCAGAGTTTCTGACTACGTGCTTTCAAGGATAGAGTGGGATGGAGAAGAAGGATTTGACGAGGTGACCCTGTGTAGACAGGACTCAGATAAGGATGAGGAGTTATTTCTGAGCTAGGAACATTTTGTGCACCCATGTTCCTTCTATGATGATTAAAACAATATTTCTAAAGTAATTTTACCCTGGTTTAGGGGCTCAAATTTCATCCCTAAACATTTCTCTGCCAGATTTGGGTAGAGCCTCCACTGGTGTATATTGATGTAGCTCCAACAAAGCTATGCCAGTTTACATCAGATGAGGTTCTGGTCTAACACCACGTAATGATTTCCCCCCTCTCCTTAAAATCACAGAGATGATACTTTTCCGCTCATAATTTTACAAAATAGGCAGTTGTTTTCAATATTTCTGAACAAGCACCACTGCAATGCAAGGAAAGCAATTCATATGTAATACACTGCCTTGTCCAAAAATGTCATTAATACAATAACTAAGATGACTTTGTATCACACTTCTGACACACTTCTGACTCTCTGTCTGCACAGTCTGTTGACCTGTTGGTCATTAATGCAGTTTGATGATTTGCTGAAGGTTTAGTAAGTAAAGTAAAGGTAGAAATGTGAAAAGTGGTTACAAAGAAAGTTGGATGATTTAGTTTAAAAGGACTATAGTCAATTTGGTTTCCAATAACATTTTTGTCTAGTGTTCAAACCTTAAGCATTGGGTTAGCTGTACCAAAATGAAGCACTCTTCCAAATTTTTCGTTTTATCTCTTTTCCATAAGGTTTATTGAGAAACAATCTTATTCCAGGTTCATCCTATTTTGTTGGGTCATCTTGGTTCAGACTTTCAACATTTGCTCAGTTATGTCAGGTTTTCAGGACTGTACTTGATTTGGTGATTTTTAGCTTTCTTCTGTATGGTTTTATGAGAAGCAATCTCATTCCAGGCACATCCCATTTTCCTGGCACAACCAAACCTTTATGTTGCTTTAAGTTATGATAAGAGGAAGTTGCATAGCAAATGTGGTGATCCTAGCTCTTACTGTGTAGAAAGAGTTCTTGATCAAACAAACTCTCTAAAATATGTAGTAGATGTAAAGTACTCTGTGATCACTTGGATTGCATCTGTTAAGATGCTCCAATTTCTCTATACATTTTAAGGAGAAAATCCAACTGTCAGCCAGGAATCTGCTGGTATTAGATCTGATTCTGCAGACAGATGTTTCTGTGCAACCCTTCACCGACAATGATTCTACAGAGGTCTGCATTAAACCATCTGTTTGCAGGACTGGGTCTTGTAACTTTGCTTTGAATCTGTAGGCCTATGTGTGCACACTTAAACACAACACAACATCGTGCACACATAGATTAAGCAGTCAAAATATGTGGCTGAGATTTTCAGAAATTATCAGTCTTGGCCTAACTCTGAACCCGTTGACTTCAGCGGGAGCAAAACTGAACAATTTTGACAATGTCCTAGCTTGTCTATTCTAAACTGTTGTGTCACATTACAGCACGTTCCCTGGCTGATCTGTCAGCATTTCAGTGAAGGGTGAATACTTCATTTCAAAAGCCCTATTGGATGCTTTGGGATGGAAGGTGCTAGAAAAACATACAAGTATTTTCTAAAATGAAGATCCCTCCCCGGTGACATGTAGCACTTCAGGAGGATTTCGGGCTGGACAGTTCCCTGGAGAGAGCTACAGTAGATTAAATTATAGCAATGCTATACTTAATCCCCTCCCCTTCCCCCTTCTCCTTGCTTGATGTTACAGATAGGGCTGGCCAACATTTTGATCAACTTTTTCTGAGGGGGGATTGGGGCAATATTTTTTTTACAGAAGGTGTCATTTTACCTAAACTCCCTCCCACAAACTTAAATGTCTCAGATAAAGCCTAACATTTTCCATTTTCACATTTTTTTTTCAATGAAAAGTTGGAAATTTTCAATGGTGAGGAGGGGGAGGGACACACATTTTTTGGTCAGCTGTAGTGAGACTAAAATTTCAGATAGCCAGTTCTATAGTACACCACTCGGCGCTGGCTAATGGAGCATACTCACACATAACTCATGCTCTCTGTAAACCTCGTAGCTGAACTAAACCCAGGTACTGGTTCCAGGTACTGGTACCATAACCTTTGCCAGAAACCTTTGCCAGAAAGTCAGTTGAGGCAGAATAATTCTGGGACAGCGGAGGAAACCAGAGACAATTTACACTAGTGGAGGATCTGGCAGACCGAGCACAAAGAACTAGCACTGGGTGGGTCCCTGCCTTCTGTGTACCACAGAGTACTACCCATAGGGACTTAGTCTGTCGTTCTATAGAGAGTACTATGTGGGTGGACCAGGAGCAATACATGTGTGTGGCCAGGAGATCCATGGTCATCTAGACAACCTGGCCAATGCTTATAGGAAATTGGTGCTTCAGTACAGGGGGTAGGTGAGAACTGACTTCAGTGGAAGTTGTGTGTATGTATCTGAAAGCACAGTTGAGCCCTGTGAGCTCAAAAGAGAGCCACAAGTGTAACTGGTAGCATAATTAGGCACAATAACTAGATAAAATAAGAAATCCTCTATATTTAATAATTGTCTCAGTGTTCACAATGATATGTATGCCCCTTTAGGGGTAGTGCCTGGAAAATGTTAGAAATATCAATATACAGAGGTGTGTGTTTGTGTGTAAAAAACACACACCATAGATTTCAGAATCAGGCTAACACTGAGTCTTATTGTCATCTCTGTGTACCTAAACACATGCATCCAGACTCACTACCGCCTTTGACTCATGTCTGAGCTCAGTGGAAATCAGGTGTAACCTCAGTCTACACAAAATCAGAATCAGGCATATGCATGTGTGTGTGTATATATATATATATATATAATATGCAGGTATAGAGATATTTATATGTAAATGTATGTGGAAATAATGCTTGCTACAACCTTGCTGTGTGTTTAGGAGCTGTTCTGGTACCAGCATACTCCTAAACCAAAGCTCCTGATGAGTTGATTGGCCCTGAACCTCTCCCCTATTTTTTTCCTCTTCCCATTGTATAGTGTAGCTAGACCTGCATTGTGGTAGAAAATTATTTCCTTGTTTTAAATCTCAGTTGGAAAATGTCAAAGTTCAGGTTTAGAAGAGAGAGACGTCTGGGTGCTAAAAGAAAGAACATTCTTTTTAATTAGAGTTATGCCCTCCAGCAGTGAGAAACCATTATGTTTTTATTCTTCCCTTGTATTTGTTCCAAAACCTTTTACAGGATCAGGTAAATGGTAAATGCATGATGAATAAGCAGCTACAGGAGTAAAGAGGATTCATAAAGGAGCAGGGAAAACTGCAAATCTGGATATTTAATGTTTGTATAATAACTGCCTGACATTTAAAGTTACATTGTATATCCCTTCTGGAGACAAGAGATTTGCAAAGACCATTTCCATACTCAAAAATAATGCGTAGGTTTGTGGTCCTGAACCTAAATGCTATTTGGATGACATTTTTGAATGCTTTAATTAATGTGACATGATTCTAAGCATGTATCTTCTTTTACTGTGAAAACTGATTGTTTCTAAACTGTGGTCCTTAGACTGGTCTCATGGCGCTGTCTCTCTTGTTCCCAGATTCTAAAAAGCACCAAGTGACAGCTGAAACCGTTAAATACGGTCTTAATACAATTTTTCCTTGTAAGCAGTTGCTATGGTTGACAGGGGAATAATATGTGATCATGAATGGGAGAGGCTACCCATTCATAAATGGGATGGGTATCCATTAGGCAGTTCCTCTACTGAGAAAATCCAACCCACAAATGTTTGAGGAAGCGCCAAATGGAAAATCTGATGGATTCTTCCAGCTCTCTGAGGCTTTGTCCACAATGCAGGTGTTTTGCGGAAGAGGAAATGCAAATGGAACACTCATTTGCATATCTCACACTCTCATTTGCATATCTTCTTCCGATTCTTTTTGCGGAAGAGGTTTTTGGGATAAAAAGCCCCGTGTCAATGGGGCCATTTGTCGGAAAACCCCCGTTTTGCGCAAAAGGTTTTTTTTCCAACAAATGGGCCTGTCTACACAGGGCTTTTTATCGCAAAAACCTCTTTCGCGAAAAGGATCAGAAGAAGATATGCAAATGAGTGTGAGAGATGCAAATGAGCGCACCATTTGCATTTCCTCTTCCGCAAAACACCTGCAATGAAGACCTAGCCCAAGAGCCACATCAGCTGGAAAGTCAGCATGACTGAAAAGCCGCACTGGAACCTTTCAAAATGGACGGTCGTTCAGATTGTGGCTCACCCTATATGGACATGGAGAAAATGGAGAGGAGACTAGGAATCCCATCCCCAACTATTTTACATCACTCAGTCCTGGTCCATGCATTACTGGTGTATGGCCTGTGGACATCTAGAATGGTGGTTGGTACTAGACTTCCATAGGGGGTGGGGAAGAAGTGAAGTCATGATCTTTCCTTCCCCCTTTCTCACTGTTCTGTGGTGTTGGGTTGGTGACGAGAAAGTGCATGATACACCTCGTTAAGAGTGTTCAAAACTAACGGAAGGAGTAGCCAGAGAAAGCCATTTGCCATGCACAGTGACTGGTGCTAGTCTTACAAAACTAAAGAACTATGCTACTGATAGCCCTATCTCCTGGCCCTCTCTGAATTACTGACATAGCTACAGCTATAAAACATTCCTGGAACCTCTGTTGCTGTTTGTGCTCCTGGGCCCTGTTATGTGGTTCAATGTACTTTTAGATCTGAGAGAAATCAGGACACACCAGAGAGAGAGAAATGTAAACACTTCCCTATCTATTAAGAAGCTTAAGCAGTTACAACTATCCAAAAAGTTTTGCAGATCCTACTGCCAGTGAAATAGACATAAACAAGGCTATCCTAGTAAACACAGCACAGGTTATAACACGTTTCAGCCATAATTTGTGTCACAGATTAAGCTTGGTTTACTTACAATTCACCCGTTGCCCCCAACAGTGCTCCAGACAGGAAATTCGTGGTCTCTTTGGTTCCCACGCATCGAGACGTCTTGCTCTGTGTGGCTGGATGACCAGGTCTTGACTTCTAGTTACAATGAGGAGGATCTGTGGATCTACCCTGTTCCATACCTCCCAAATAGATGTTTGCAAAAGCTCAATTTATAGCAAACCTTGGTTGCTTACACCCCTCATTGCTACATATTGTCCCAGCCATAGACACTTCCCTATTCTAGCAATCCCTCATACCCTAGCTCCCTGTACTGTATCTATTCGTACCCTAATCTACACCATTATCTTAAGTTGTTTACCCTTTTGCGGCTAGCACTTCTGAGAAACACAAGGTGTGGTGGTCACATTGCCCCCTCTTCTTGTAAGCTATAGCATAATAATTCTGGAAATTTTAGCCATGCTTGTTCATGATCACGCGTAGCAGTTTCAGCATTTTGTTAGCAATTTACGGTCAGGCCTTACCCAATAACTGAGGGCAAGAAGTTGCATTTTAGCCTTAGGCCTGCATATTTGCTAGCACCAGACTTTAACAGGGTCTAGACTTCTTAGCCAGACTTATGTCAACCCAGAGAATGTCATGTAGACTCCTCTACAGGCCCCTCTTTCTCCTCTGTATGGCTCAAAAAACCCTGGCTGGCTTAAAGTGGGGCTGTTTAATTAACTTAAGTAAATGGCTTTTACTCTTTGTAAATGTATTTCATTGCAGAGACGATTTCTCAAATTCCTTTTGAATTAAAACAATCTTTATGGTATAGTTGCTGTGGCCACTATACAATAAAGGTTAATTGTTTTAATTCAAAGTGGCAGCGGCCCTTCAGAAAATGAAGTTGGGATGAGCAGCAGGTTTAGACCAAGTACATGTAGAAGAACTTTGCACGGGAGGTGATAGACTCCTAAAAGCATTTAGTAGAGATTCTCAAGATATGTGCAAGAGGGGAGAACTCTGAAAGACTGGAAGAGATTGCGAACTGTTCTTCCCCTGAAAAAAGGCGACCAAGGAGACATTTGCAATGGACCTATCTGCCTGTTTTCTCATCTGTATAAGGTCTATATGAGAATGATCTATGCCCGTATTAAGGGTGTCCTTGAGGAAAACATGAGAAGGGAACAGGCAGGCTTTTGTAGGGGATTCTCCACAGTGGTCCACATTTTTGTGGTCACCCAGGTGACTGAAAGGTGTACAGAGTACAAGATCCCACGAGGCTTGTTGTTCATTAATTTTAAAAAAGCCTTTGACTTGGTAGAACAAAATGCAGCTCTAAATACTCTCCTTTTGCAGGCTGTCTCCTCTGTGTACGTTAGAATCATGCAAGAACATAAGAATGACCATAATGGGTCAGACCAAAGGTCCATTTAGTCCAGTATCCTGTTTTGCTGACACTAGCTAATACTAAATACACCAGAGGAGGGAACACAACAGGTAATCCTCATGTGATCCCTCTTCTGTCACCTATTTCCAGAAAAACAGAGTCTAGGGAGACCATTCCTACCCATCCTGGACAATAGCCATTGATGGACATAATCTTCATGAATCTATCTAGCTCTTTTTTGAATCCTGTTAAAATCCTAGTCTTCACCACATCCTCTGGCAAGGAGTTCCACAGATTGACTGTGTGCTGAGTGGAAAAAACTTCCTTTTGTTTGTTTTAAATCTGATGTCTTTTAAATTCATTTGGTGACCCCTAGTTCTTTTATTGTGGGAATAAGTAAATAACTTTTCCTTATTCACTTTTTCCATACCAGTCATGATTTTATAGACCTTTATCATATCCCCCCTTAGTCTCCTCTTTTCTAAGCTGAAAAGTCCAAGTCTTTTTAATCTCTCTTCATATGGGACTTGTTCCAAACTCCTAATAATTTTTGTTGCCCTTTTCTGAACCTTTTCTAATGCCAATATATCTTTTTTGAGATGAGGCGACCATAACTGTAGGTAGTATTCAAGACGTGGGCATACCATGGTTTTATATAGAGGCGATAAGATATTCTCTGTCTTATTCTCTATCAATTTTTAAATGATTCCTAACACTCTATTTGCATTTTTGGCTGTCACTGCACATTGAGTGGATGTTTTCAGAGAACTAGCCACAATAACTCCAAGATCTTTCTCTTGAGTAGTTGTAGCTAAATTAGTCCCCATCATATTGTATATACAGATGAGATTATTTTTTCCAATGTGCATTACTTTACATTTATCCACATTAAATTTCATTTGTCATTTTGTTGCCTAATCACTTAGTTTCGTGAGATCTTTCTGAAGCTCTTTCCGGTCTGCTTTGGTCTTAACTATCTTGAGCAGTTTGGTATCATCTGCAAATTTTACCACCTCATTGTTTACCCCTTTCTCTAGATCATTTATAAATAGGTTGAATAGGATTGGTCCCAGGACACACCCTCGGGAGATCCCACTAGTTACCTCTCTCCACTCTGAAAACTTACCATTTATTTCTACCCTTTGTTTCCCATCTTTTAACCAGTTATCAGTCCAAGAGAGGACCTTCCCTCTTATCCCATGACAACTTAAGTAAAGTTAAGAGCCTTTAGTGAGGGACCTTGTCCAAGGCTTTCTGGAAATCTAAGTATACTATATCCACTGGATCTCCCTAGTCCACATGTTTGTTGACCCCCTCAAAGAACACTAGTAGATTAGTAAGGCATGATTTCCCTTTACAGAAACCATGTTGACTTTCCTCCAACAAATTATGTTCATCCATGTGTCTGACAATTTCTGACAAAAGACTCCATGATGGACGCAACTATGGAAATTATGTTTTTTGATGATCCCTTGATCATCAAAATTAAGCGAGGCATAAAGCAAGGGGACTTTTGTTCACCGAAGTTGTTTGCCAGTGTCCTGGAAGACATCCCGCAGAGGATCGAAGTAAAGGATGGATATTTGATTGATGGTGAGGTTCTTCAGATGCTCCTTTTCACAGGTGACACCATTCTAATTGTGTTGAAACCCAAAACATTGCATATCCTCCTCAGTGATATCAGTAAGAATGCAAAGGAGATTGGCCTAACTATCCGCACTGGAAAAAATGAAGTGGATAAAAAATGCACACTGTTCAGAGTACATCATGAAGCTGGATGGACAGTCTATTGAGTTGGTGGATCAATATGTATATCTTTGACAAACAGTGCAGATGGACAATGAGTTTTGCCCAGAGTTGAGCAGGAGGAGAAGGTCGGGTTGGATTGCCATTGGGAATCTGCGCAGTGTTTTTGCTGAGTCCAAACTTCCCATTGCGTGAAAGCCTATCTCTGTAACACCAGTATCTTTCCGGTAATGCTGTATGGCTGCAAAAACATGGAGTTTGATGCTTACAGAAGAATCAAAGCTGCAAACCACCCAAAGAGCAATGGAAAGACACATGGTGGGTATAAACAGGCTACAGCATGTTACTATTGATGATCTGCGTGCAAGAAGCGGTGTCAATGATATCATCCGAATTATGCATGATTAGAAAACTAGATGGGCTGGCCATGTAGTGAGACTAAGAGACAACAGATGGGCAGCATGCACAAGTTGTGAAAAGAACAAGAGGAAGGCCTCCAGGATGTTGGAGGATTCATGGAAGGACGTGGACGAGAATTGGGCAAAACAGGATGGCGTGGAATAGTTTCGATCTGCATTGGTGACAAGACTGTCCACATTGATGTAATCACAGATCTTCCAAGTATTTAAGTAACCATTATTAGATATGTTTTTAGGGGGGGTGTATGGGGCACATGCAAACCATTTGTTCCTCCAGATAGGAAGAGAAGATTTAATACCAACTGGGTAAATTATTAGACAGCATGGGACAAAACATTGCTGAACCAGGTAATTTTAAAGATGATTTATTCGAGACACATGCATATTGGGGAGTTTGGAACTCCTGAGTTCTAATCCAGTTCTCTCACTAGGTTAATAGCATTAAGAAGGTAATTCAATGCCAGCAGCTTTGGTTTCCCCTTAGATAGGCAGGTTGATTTTTTTTTCAGGCTAATAATGAACTTTGGGAGCAAAAGCACAAGCTCTGTGTGTTTCTGAAAACTGCAAAAGTTTTGAGATTTCTCTCTGGTGTTGCCTTGCTCATCTGCATTCTGCAAATCTGCATATCTCTCAACATTTCAGCAAAGCTGTTGCTAAGACCTTTCAAAAAAACCTATAACTCTATGCTTATGAGTGTAGTTTAAAATATTCAAAATAAATAGTGAAAATGGAACTATAATGATCAAAATAAATGTGCCTCTTGCAATGCAGTTTCCTTCCTAGAGTTTTCCAATTTGCCATAGCTCTTCTAGCCATTGTGGCTAATTATCATTTGAATTGTGGTAGCCACCTAGGCT
>JANRFK010004893.1:54366636-54393675 GCA_030068395.1 Apalone spinifera
CTCATTTGCATATTTCTGGCGCAAGAAGCCACGAGTGTAGACATAGCCCTAGTGTGGTTCACTATCCAATGTAGTGGCACTTAGACCACTTACAGCAAGAGATAAGAACAAGTGAGCTCTACAGCTTTCACTCAGAGCCAACTGGCTTTATAGCTCAAGCTGCACAGGTGCCTATATTTAAGCTCCAGAAGTCCTAGGTTCAAATCCACCTGGTGGTAGTTACAGAAATTCTACTTTTTGTTTTGCTTTTAAAATCTGCTGTCTATTAATTTCATTTGGTGACTCCTAGTCTTTGTGTAATGGGAAAGAGTAAATAACTCTTCCTTATTCACTTTCTCCACATCGGTTATGATTTTATGGACTTCTATCAATATACTCCTTTAGTCTCCTCTTTTCTAAACTGAAAGTCCCAATCTTGTTAATCTCTCCTCATATGGAAGCTGATGAACCCCTAATCATTTTGTGTTGCCCTGTTCTGAATGTTTTTTGAGATGAGGTGACTACATCTGCGCACACATTCAAGGTGTGGGTGTATCATGGATTCGTAACGAGACAATAAGATATTCTCTCTCTTCCTATGTATCCCTTTTTAATGATTCCCATTATTCTATTAGCTTTTTTGACTTCTGCTGGATGTTTTCAGAGAACTATTCACAATGATTCTCACTCTTGAATAACAACAACTAATTGAGACCCCTTAATTTATATCTATTGTTGGGATTATGTTTTCCAATATGCATTGCTTTGCATTTACCAACATTAAATTTCATCTGCCATTTTGTTTTCCAGTCTTCTTATGAGTACAACTAATGCTCACTTGATTGTGGATTTAGAGCATTGGTCATCCAATGCCATTGAAATTCAATGGTATTTGAGTCTACCTCCCTTTGGTGCCATTGAAAACCTGACCGTGCAGTTAACACTTTTTGTTTTAGGTGAAGGGGGGAAGGGGTTAGGATTGTTGGCACAGAAGCCAAATGTTCAACTCCTTTGGCGTTCCTGACAAGGACGGGCTGGAAAACGAGACTTTCACTTCACAAAAAATGTTGAGATTTCAACTTTTTATTTTTGTCCCAAGGGAGAACAAAAGCAAGACCTTTTGCAGAAATTTTTTCCTACTAAAGAGAGAGAGAGGGGGGCACTAGAATGGCGAAAACTCCTGTGGTTAGGACACTTTCCTGAGATGTGGGAGACCAATCTAATTTGGAAAAGGTACTTGAATCGGCATCTTCCCCCAGTCAGAAGTGAATACTCAAAGCACTGGGCTATTGGCTATTCTGGGCTGGATGCTCTCACAAATTCCATCATTGCCCCAAGAAACCTTTCTGACAACTTACTGAATCCAATATGATGCTTCAAAAACCTTTCCGTTGATAGACCAACACTTTCCAATGACAAATAAGTGCGGAAAAACTACGGTGGCTCAGATGTGATGTGAAGGGTTTATAGCACTTTGGGGGCTCAGAAAGTAAAAGGGGCTATAGGGGAGCCCGAGGTCTTTATCTTCCCTCCTGTTTGAAGGAAGGTCAGTATATTTGGTAAATGCAGGCCCCTGACCAGTCCTGATCGAATTTGCTTCCCATAAGGCTGAACTCCGCCCTACATTTCCTTCCTCCCCTGTGTTTGGAAGGAAGCGAGCAAAAGAGGAAGACACAGCGTCCTCAGAGCTCAGATTAAGACTACAATGCACCATGAACGGAAAGCCCATGAAAGGAAAATAACATTATTACGCTTCATTGCATTTCAAAGCACTGGGTACAAGGCATTCTGAGCATAAACTACAGTTCTGGAGGAGGGCAGGAAGGGTCTAGGGTTTTGTCTATCCAAAGTTCCAATGTTCAGCCAGGGTGGTATAAAAGAGCACCAAAGTTCTGGATTTCTTTAAGTATTTACAGATTGCTGGGGCGTTTTTTAAAGCAGACATTGGTGCTCTGTTTATAAGCTGATTTCTATTCTGTTGTCTAACTGATAGCAGCAGCACCAGAGGAAATCCAAGGAGAGAATTATTGTTGGAACATCTCGGCTATTCATTCTTCTGATGGCCTTTATCTGCCAGAATGTTTCTTTTTCTTAAAGCAACATTTCACATAAAAATAAAACCTTTTTTGGTAGGTGTGCTCTATGTTGGTGCTTTGAATTTTTGGGTTTCTCGATGACAGATGGAGCTTTCTTCCTTTTGAAAATCTGGGGTCTGCATTTACATACTATTTTGAACTGTTTGAACTCTTTATTGGAGTGACGCAACAGAGAGGATGTGGGAAGAGAATATTTATTTTGTATTCAGTAGAGAAGGATGTGCACTAAAAAATTCCTTCTGGACCTCATAGCGTGGACTCATTTTGACATTTTAAGACGTCTCCAACCTTCCTCCTCTCTAAACCATGGTGTGTTCATTATCATTTGCAGTATTGAGATTTGGGTTTGAAGGATTCTTTGCATGTAAAGCGCTTGTCTTCACTGAGAAAGTAACATCCTTTTAATTAACCTGATGCTTATATTATAGAAACATGACTTAGCATCCAATCTGGACCAAGACTGTTGTTTGATAACCATATTAGTTTAAAATGGGATAAAAGAAATGAAGGCCAAAAGGGACCACTAGATGATCAGCTCTGACCTACTGTATGTCACAGGTCAACAACACCACTCAACACTTGCACACTAAACCCAACAACTGAAAATAGACAACGTATTTACAGCCCCGAGGAGACCGAACTGTGATGCACAACAGGTGAAAGATAGGAGGCACCAAGGTACTCCAATACACTAAGCATTTACCATTAGTATAACTCAGTGAGATTTCCTAGTAAAACCCAAGATACGCTATACAGTGGGCATTTAAATGGCTGGCTTCTTAAGGAACCTTGGCTGACCTGTTTGAAGTCAGATGCAGTTTGACCTTAAACCCATGGCTGTCCATGAGCTCTGAGAACACCTTGATGTGTCAATTTGCCTGTCGTCTTTCCGATGTTACCGGTCTTGATTAGTGACCGTCAGAGATAGGCCTGAAAGCAAATTTGGCCTCAATTTTGGAGAAATTTACACCTCGATTTTGAGGCACGGTCTGGGATATATTTCTACTAAAGACAGCTGTAAGGAGCAGGCCATTCGTGTAGCTGAATGTAAGGGGCATTGGACTAATTAGGCACAATCCTCATTCCTGATCTGCACTGATGATCTTTTTCCTATTGAAATCATACTCCTCTTGAGTGTAATGTGAGTTCAAGTGAGTTGGAAAATGGCATGGTGGAAAGGAACATTCTGGCCTTAGAGCAAAAAATGTCCAGCACACCATAAGAAGAAAGCAAAGCAATGGGGGTAAGGCACAACATGAGATCACTAAATTAGAATAAGTGTGTGTGTAAGAGAACGAGAGACAGAGGTCATATATTTTGGGACTCTTTCATCTAGGAGGATCCCAAAGGAATTCAGGCTGTAGATACCTGTATGAACATTCACTTCACCGGTTCCTGAAGTACAGCTGCCTCTGGGTGAAATGTACAGCTGTTTAAGAGCAAAGAGCAATTCTGCAGAACTATGTTGGACAGGAAGTGAAAAATCCTTGTATTTAGTTAAGATTACAGGGGATATCAGTAGACAGGGATGCAACTGCTTCGATTCCAAGAGATCGGTTTTAGACCTCTGCTCTTTCAAAAAAAAAATCCTAAAGAAACTTTAATCCCCATGAATGATCTGCGAGGATTTCAGGGTTAGATCTTATCCCACATGGTGGGTCTTTATGCAGAGCTGGCCCAAGGTACGGGCTGACCGGGCTACTGCCCGGGGCGCCACCAGGCCAAGTGGGGGTGACACCGCGCATGCCCAGGGTGCACAATGGCTTGGGCCGGCCCTGTCTTTATGCCTTGCTGGTGGTTTGGCTCATTGAGTCAGGGAGAATTGTCTCATATATGAAATGGTTCGTGCCATGACTTCTGCTATTCAGGTTTTCCTAGGAGGTGTCTTGTGATAGTACTGATCCCTCCAGATGGCTTGGCCTTTCTGGTCTGATGGGATCAAAGCCCGAGACAGTAAGTGGGTTGAGTATTGGAGCTTTCACAAAACAAATCTCGCAACAACAGGTAATTGAATAGATCTTGTCTGTGCTTATTTCAGTTTTGTGAGCTCCAGAGACACAGTTTAAAGTACTTCATTTTACCCCCAATTAACTTTAATTCATCTTGTCTAGAGCTCTCGAGACTGGAAACCCTGCCAGATTGGTTGCCCAGAGTCCATCTGAAAAAATAAAAATGATGAGATTTGCACTGATTGCTCCAAATTCTTAAAAATAAGAGCACTGAAGTGAACTATTAAACTTTCACCTCTATGGAAATGAGGTTCTATGTGTGAAGTGGAGAGTCTGACAAATGATTATTACTTTCTATGCATGTAATGGCATTGAAGTACAGTAGGAAAAAAGCTATCACTTCAGCTCATTCACTTTGTGTGATCTAATGAGTAATAAGTGCTCCTACCAGAAAAATCAACATATTGGGGGCACGTCACTGTCACCCCATTTTGCATTTAAAAACAACATATGCTAAATATAGGAACATGATCTTGTGTTGTGATATCCATACAAGCAGTGTCATTGAACTGAGAGAGGATACCTAATAGACAATGTGTCACCCCCATGGAGGGAAATGATCCATTAGCAAAGTGGTATAAACTAGCTAGCAGGAGGGCAGCTTAGTGTTTTGACCCTCTGAGCTGGTAGATAGGAAGTCTGGTCATCCTAAAAGTGATCACGTCAATGATAAGTTTAACTGCAGAAAATACTAGAACGGCAGTGTGGCTGCAATGAGTCCTTCTATTTAGAAAGTGGGCATAGGAGGCAGTAGGATCTAGTGGTTAGAGAAACAGCCCCTCAGTCAGGTCAGAGGCTTAGTCCCTTACTTAGCCACGTTTGCTTCTCTGTAAACAGGATATAAACTGTCTTGTCCCAGGGATTTCTGGTATCCTCTATTGGAAGTGCATTTCCTTGCTTCCGCTATGTTCTAATTTGGTACCCACTGGTGGTATCTGTGAGCCTCACAAAATCATGCGGTGCGCGCAGGTGTATATTTTTCTCTCTCCTCTTTCTAATCAGCAGGGACTCCAAACTTTTTTGGTGGCGTTCGTGTTTTGATGAGGCTTCAGAGTGGCTCAGTTAGAAGTAGGCTGGCGATTATGCTTTTGCAGGCACTGTTGTCTGTAGCCATGCATAGCTCTTCAGGGGAAGGGTTTCAGATTCACAGGCCGCTTACTGAGAAATCGGTCTCTTGCAGAGAGCAGTTACGTTCCTGAATCTGGCAGCACAATGGTTCTAGCAAAATACAGCTGTTGTAGGCGGTCGTAATCACTCTGAGTGAGTGGGTACCTTGGGCCTGAACCATGTAGAGTTCTAGCAAAGCCCCAAAGCAGGAATCCAACAGGAAGCATAGTGCTGAGATGACTGGCTTTTGGTAGACTGTATTATCGAGATCTAAATTAGTGATGGGTAACCTGTGGTCTGTTGGCTTCATGTGGCCCACTGGGGCTCCAGCTGTGGCCATGGACTCCCTGGCTGCCCCCTCTCCCCAGCACTTTTGGAGCACATGAATCATCTGATTCACGCTTCATCCTCACTCTCCCCCCTCCCTCCCACAGCTGGAATGCTGCAAATCAGCTGTTCACAGTGTTCCAGCTTCAAAAGGGAGGGGGAGGTGCGGGGACAGAGTGTAAATCAGGCGATTTCCATGCTCTGGAAGTGCTGGGAGGGAGCGGGGAGGAGCAGGTAAGTGTGGGTTCCAGAACTCGGGTGCACAAGGGAGGGTGTGTGTGCAGACAAGTGGGCCATGGGGCTGCAGGTGGAGCCCCAGCGGGCTGCTGTGGCCCATTAAAGTGAAGGAGGATCATTCATGGGTACCAGGTATGCTAGGCAGGAGAAGGCATTGCCTTCCCAAACCGCCAGCTTGGCCCCGCCCACACTCCGTCCCCAGAATACCGACGATAGGTGTTCTGGGGGCGGAGTGTTGCTGCCCCTAAGCGCCTGCCCTTCCTATGCTCTGGGGCTGGAGAGGCTGGAGCCATGCACTCTCCTCCCTTCCCATGCTCTGGGGCTGGGAAGGCTGGGGCCACGTGCCACCTGCCCTCCCTCTGGTGTTGTGGGGGTGACAGCAGCTTGGCTTCTGTGGATGGCAGGGCCTGGACAGATGGGGCGGGGCTGGGGGCTTGCCTCCCCCACCCTTACCTTCACACACTACCCAGGGGGTCACCATTGGAGCCCACAAGCTATTCCAGGTTGCCCATCCCTGATCTAGACTATGCGCCACCTAGACATTCAGGGATAAAGATCACACTCTTGTATTGTTGCTTCCTGGTGCCCCAGAGGCTGCCTGAGATGCAGGTGACATTTCTGTGGGCTGTAGGCAGTTAGCTGTAAGCAGCAGTGAAAGGAGGGTGTAGAGATGGACTGCAACTACTCCAGGTCTCATGGACATAGTAATTTGAAGGGGTTAGTTAACGCTGTGTAAACTGGGGAGAGGACTCCTCAGAAACACAGATTCAACAATGGTTTGTTCTCAGGAGTAATGTTTACAGCCAGAAACCACTTCTTGCTCCAGAAGGTGAAAAAACCCCAAACAACCACGGCCCTGAATTTGCCTCAAGCCATTGAGAGTGGGTTGGTGCGTTTACCTGGTGAATAACCTCCATCTTCTTTTTGGATGTTCTCCTAAGCAACTAAAAAAAGTCTTTCCCTCAGCAAAGGAGCTGGGAGGCTGAGCAGAAGTTAACTCCCTGTTCACTGGATAACAGGAAATGCTCCTGTATCCTGTCACCAGATCATGTACAAAATGGCAGGGAGGAGCAGACATTTGAAATAAAAGCGTAAATGTTAGTTGACCAAAATGGATTGTAAAACAACCTTTCTATACTCCTAATAGCTGGAATTTGAAGTGAAAAAAAAATCACACTGTTAGCGCTTTTGCTTCATATGAAAATGAGTTAAACCACACTTAAGAGTTAGGCACCTGAAAAATGTCAGTGTTTTTCACATTAGGCTGTGGGTACAAAGTAAGCCAGCTAAAACCATTTAACGATCGAACTTTGCAGTTAACGTGTTGAAGATACTCTGGGCCTGAGGTGAATTTCAATAGGGGAGTTATAAAACCCTGGAAAAAAAATTAAATTGCTAATTGAAACAATGGTTGATTACTGGCAGGTGCTGCATTAATGCGATGAAGGGAAAAGGAGCCAATGAGTTAGACATAATTTAGGAAGGATCAGGGAAGAGGAGGCCGGGTACACACAGTGCTGATGAGCTTAAGCAAGAGTGATTCTTTCTGTCAGCCCTCGAGATGGACTGATGAGCTGTGACATTAGGAGCTAATGTGAGACCACTGTAAATTGTGGCAAAGCAACTGACTCCACTGGTAGCTGGCTCTGCTTTTCAGAGGCTTCCTGTTTTTTTTGTTTGTTTTTTCACGCTGGGCTCCTTCAAAATGCCTCCAGCAAATTTAAGAGTTCCTGAAGACCAGATGTGAGAATTTCATTTTAATGCACTGATGCTAAGCCCAGGGTCACTGGTAATATCTTGAAGAAGTAACAAGCTATTGTGTAAATATGTATCCCCCAGCTGTCTGCTTCTGTTAGACAGGACTGGGTATTTTATCACAAATTAATCATGCATTCTGACAGTAGCCGGAGTGGCATTTTTCTGCTAAACGTATCCCTTTAATTAAATGTAGATGCTCCATCTTTAAACTGACAGTCTCTGGACACCTGTTTAATTTTTTAATTGAGGCCAGTGGCTTGCTGGCTCCCTGTGCCTTTACTTTGTACATTTTCCCATCCCCAAACATGCTCACATAATGTTCCAAGCTGAGCTCTGGATACTGAGCAGGGCGGGTGAGGCTGACAGTTAAGGTCACTTCAAGGCAGAACGTGAGCTCTTGTGTTTGAACTGAGGAGGCTGCTGTGTCTGCTAAATACAGATTGACAGAAGTATCCGAGGGACAACCTTTCCCTTCTAGAAGAAGCAGCATTTAATTACCACTTTGCATGCAGTGGAAGTGTGGACCTCTCTCCCTGCCCAGTCCCCCAAGTCAGAAGGACATCAAATGGCATTTCCTCCTGCCTAATTTGCCTTGAAAATGCTCTGGAAATGTATTGTAGGGAACAAAATGCTCCTTTGTACGTAATGCAAGCTCAAAAATGTGAAAGTTGCATTCCATTAAGAGACCAAAGATCAGGGCTGGGCACATCTTTTGGTTTGAGGGTCACATCTGAGTAGGCAAATTGGGTGGTGGACCATACTATACTCATTGGCCTGCTCTCTTAGTCACTGGGCCACACCCAGGGACCCAGCCAATGGGGGAGCCCTGGATAAACGAGTGGGCTTGTGCCAACAAAAGCTCTGCTGCCCAACCCAGCGTTCCAGCTGGGGAGCAAAGTTGGGGGGAAGGCTCTGGCCACACTCCCTGGTGGGCTCTCGAGGACCAGATGAGAAAGTCTGATGGGCTGCGTGCAGCTCTCGGGCCACAGTTTGGTCACCCCTGCCCAATTTGCGCACAGTATAAAAAGGCAGGCGGAGAAGTACAGTGAGCTGGTGTATTTCATGCCAGTCTGAATGCAAAGCCTTGTGTTTCACTGGCTTTAAATGAGTGCTTTTGTACTTCCACCTGATCCAAATGGCATTTTAATACCACACTGCGAATCTCCAGCCCCTTTCAGCTACTGGTAAGTGCAGCTCGTTACAGATGGGACTGCCGCATTGGCCGTGCGGTGCAACCGCAGTTCGGATCAGCAGAGGCACTGGAGTTGGAGCCCACCTCAGCATAAATGACAGGGAGCCGTTCCCTTTGGATTTCACATCGCAGCGTGGGAGCTGGGGTTCCTGGGAGCGGCTATGCAGCGATCCAGCGAGCCGCGGCTTCTGTCAGCCATGGTTAGGGTTTAACCGCAGGTCCCTCAAATCAAAATTCAGAGTTAAACCCAGTCTGAAGTCCACATTAGTGGGAGACTGCAAGGAATGGCTTGGCTCATACAAAGCTATTGTAAGAAAGCATTGTCCTGGTTCTGTGGATAGGGAAAAAGAGGCACAGAGAAGTTAAAGATCAGATTTGCAAAGTTTGTTTAGTCTGCAGAAGAGAAGAGTGAGGGGGGATTTGAGAGCAGCCTTCAGCTTCCTGAAGGGAGGTTCCAAAGAGGACAGAGAGAGGCTGTTCTCAGTAGTGACAGATGGCCGAACAAGGAGCAATGGTCTCAAGTTGTGGTGGGAGAGGTCCAGGTTGGATATTAGGAAAAATTATTTCACTAGGAGGGTAGTGAAGCACTGGGATGGGTTCCCTAGGGAAGTAGTGGAGTCTCCATCCCTAGAGGTTTTTAAGTCCTGGCTTGACAAAGCCCTGTCTGGATTGATCTAGTTGAGATTGGTCCTGCCTTGGGCAAGGGACTGGATTTGATGACCTCCTGAGGTCTCTTCTAGCCCTAGGATTCTATGATTATTGGGCATATGATCCACTCTAGGGAAAATAGTGGGTTAAGAGGACTTCCAGGGCCTGATTAGCCTGTTCAGTGGCCTGGAGAGGAGACAGCCAGTTAAAGATTAGACCCAGCTGGAGAGACTTAGACTGTGTGATTCCTGTATAGGAAGGCCTGGGGGTGGGGAGGAACTGAAGGAAGCTGCAGCAAGTTTATTCCCAGTGACGGGCCCTGAGGGCAGTAAGGTGAAGGGTTCAGAGCCCCCAAGGACACTCCTTAGCAGCACACTGGGAAAGGCTCACGCCGAGAGACCAAACAGCAGGGGGAGAGAGCTGGAGAACGTAGCCATGGGACAGATACCTGCAAGCAGGCAAAGGTAGGAGCAACGAGGGCTTGAAAGAAACACACCCTCACTGCCTATCACAAGGGCTCTGAGCTGGACCCGGAGGAGAGGGGTGGGCCCGGGTGTTCCTCTGAGGGGTAGTGTAGGCCTCAGGAGGAGAGGGGCTGTTGAGCTGGGAACACCAAAATAGTGAGAAGCCTGGACCCCAGCAGCACCTTGGGATGGAGGCAACAGCTTGTGTGGCCCAAAGATGCAGATAAGCCTAATCAGGTAACTTGAGTTCCTCTGAAAATCTGACCCTGAGCGTCGTGCCTATGGCGACCAACTGACCTGACTTCTAGTCTGCTGCTCTAACCAGTTTGCTTTGCCAATCTGTCATCTTTCAGGGGCAAATCCCACGCTGTCAGCTTGGAGGGAGATTTTTCGAGTGGCAGGCAGACACCTGGGCCACTGGGCTTTCTGCTATCACCCTCTGTCATTCCATCCTATCTTCTTTGAATACACGGTGGGGGAGGGACAGCAGTGTTGGGAGCCCACTCCTGGCTCCCTGTGGGGCAAGAGTTCCCTTACAAGTTGGTTGGTTTGTAGCTCCCACTGCTGACTCCAGAGCTTCTACTGTGAGTTCTCCAGGAGCTCTTGGCTCTCCGTGATCCATGAGCAGATCCACTCTGCTTTGCAGCGGGGAGAGGATCAAACCCATGTTGCAGTGTTACCCACTCCAGGTGAAAAGGGAGCCAGTGGGGCAGAGTGAGGGGCCCATCTCCAAAGTAACATCTAGTTATTACCTAGTCCTGGGCATGTGGGCTAAGGTACTCAGTCTGAGCCGTTCCCCAGCAGGGCCAGGTTCTGAAGGGAGCAGGCTGACCTCAGACCTCTGCTTGTGGATTATGGGCCAACAGGAAGAGTCTGGGCAGGGGAGAGGCCCTCAGGACTGGGGAAAAGGATAAGAGCGTGGAGACCTTGCCTGACCTAACACCTGGCTTTTCATGGTAAAGCCTGGCCTGGCTTCAGTTCAGCACAGCACACGCTGAACAGCAGAAATGGCTTTGGCTCGCTTGGCAGCTGCTGGCACCTGAAGATTTGCACATCAACAGCTGTGGGGTGTCTGCTTCTGCGGATGGGGCTTGGACTAGCAACCCCAGTATTTGTACTCAGCGAGAACTGATAATGGGAGCAATGCAGTACAGAGCCAGAGAGGAGATGCTCCTGGCCTTAAGGTGCTTGTGATCTTAGAGCCCAGTTCTACCGACCTTGTTGGTAGTTGTCCACATGGAGATCTTTGAAGCTAAAGGGAGATGTTTCCTGAGTAAAGGCTGCAGGACTGGGCCTGAAGTCAGGTGCAAATGATCCATTCAAGACCCACAAAATACACTAGTGATGGTACCAGCTGTCAGAAAAATCTTAGTGGTTGTAGATGAAAGGCATGTGGAGAAGTCAGGTGTCTTCAGGCTTTTCTAGGGGGCAAGTTACAGCTGGCAAATCTGCAATGCACTCCTTGCTGCACAGGCGTGTAACCTACACATCTGCTGGGTGTAGGGCACTGTTCCATGTAGTGGCACTTAAACCACTTACAGAGAGAGAGACCGAGCATGCGCTGAGAGCCAAATGGCTTTTAGCTGAAGCTCATGCACTAAGCTCCAGAGGTCCCGGGTTTGGTTCCGCCTGTCGGTGTTACAGTACTACTCTGAACCCTGACTAGGGTGACCATAGAGCCAGTGTGAAAACTGGGGGTAGAGAGCGGGGGATAAGAGGCATCTATCTCCCACAAACCCCCAAGTGTCCCTATGAAATGGGGACAGCTGATCTCCTAAGCCTAATCCAGTGCTCAGAGTTCCAGCGCAGTTTGTCCAGCGGTGCTCCAGGACTTTCGTGCCCAGAGTCAGGGGGTCTACTTGGGAAGTGACTGTATGGTGAACCCATGCTCAGTGGAGTCACCCGAAGGGCTTGCTTATGTTGCAAATTCCCCCACTGTATATTTACACCAAGTTTGGGAGGTGTAATTGCAGCACGTGTAAACATACCAGAGCCAGCTTTGATCTGGATAAATCCAAATTAGTCACCAGGGCAGTGACGTGCCAGCTGTGTGGATGCTGCGTGGGCTAGCCCTCCTGCCCCCGATCCTGGGTCTAAACTTGAGCAGTGTTGTTATTACTTAAGCTATCTCATCATCAAATATTTGTTCCCTACATATGTACTGGCAGGCTCTGAGGAGGTGACCTCTTCACCTTCTTTGTGCTCAACTCCATAGATTGAGCTCCTGGAGGCTATTGTTGTTAGTCATGTTTTCTACACCTTTAATCATTCTCTTGGCTCTTCTTGCACTCTGTCTTGAGTTGTGGGCACTGGCAGCCATGCCTGTGCCAAATACAGAGGCAAACTAACCTCTCTACTGCAATCGATATTCATCTGCTCCTGTTTGGAGAAGATGCTGCCGCTTTCAAATGCAGCAGGTTTGGATAAGGAACCGCAGAAAATATCTTGATCCCGATTTGTATTCCTTTTCCCTCCTCTCCCCCTCCACTTCAGTTCTCAACTCTCACATGTGCTGCCCTCCAGAACTACATGGCACCGTGGAGATGGGCACAGCTGGCACCGTTCCCTAAGAGACTGACTTTCACAACGTGCTTGGACTCCATGTGCCTGCCCCCAGGATGGGAGACCGGCTGTTGACCTCTCAGCGTGTAATACCCTATCACATTTTGCAAAGCCAGCTCCAATTTATTTACAGACTGCATGGTGGGTTGTGGGGTTTTTTTTTTTGCCATTTAAGTTTGTTTTAATCCTGTCAGGCCCTCTAAGATGTGTGTTTTATGCGATGCCTTCCAGGAAAATACTTGACAGGAGAGAGAAGGAAGTTTAGCTGCTTTTACAAAAATACAGGCGTGTTTTTTTTGTTTTTTTTTTAAAGCAGTTGGGTGTAATACCTCTCCGGTGGCTTTCTCCTCTATTTATTTGAACAGTCAGTGTCTAGGAAGGCTTTTTGGATTAGTGGGGTATACTCCCAGCAAGTGTCCCTTAGAATTCTCCTAATGCATCAACTTTCAGGATGAGGTTGGTGTATAAAACCAAAGTGTCATGGGTTAGCAATGAGACCTTTTGCCTACGGTTTCTGGGTCAACCAAAGAGCAAGCCGGCTGTTACTGAAAACGGTTACTAAAGCTGGTCAAATAGAATGGCAGGCCTTGTGAACCCCTTGTGAGCAATTCCTGAATCTCTTTTGAATTTGCAAATATTTCACAACTTCTGTGAGCAAACTAAAATCACGTTTCCACCATGTAGGCGTTCCCTGATCCTCACCATTCTATCCTCCCCTGCCTGCCAATCCCATTTCCTATCTCCAATGCATTGTCTGGGATGCGCCTCGCACACTTGTGTGTTCTCTAAAATAAATAATAATACAAAGCATGGTGTTTTGGCACCTGGCTGAGCAGGGTGAATGCTGGCACATCAGCATACAAGAGCCTTACACGTGTATCAAATCGTGCAGACGTTTCTAAGCTTTGTAGATGACAGAGGACTTCAGTGTGGTGGAATCAAACAAAAAACTCTAATAATAATGAAAGTTTCAATTTTGCTTTTGTCCCTGCTATTCAACGAAACGTGGTGTTTAGTTTGTGTGTATGAGCTGCTGGTCCCAGTACAACTCAGAGTTTGTCTACACAGCCCGGTTATGTGGGGGTGTGATTTCTAAAGTTCACACACAGATGTTTCATGCTAATTGGTCCATGCAGATCCTACCGGTGTGCGGTGAGGATTCCCTAGTGCAGGGGTGGCCAACCCATTCTGGGCAAAAGCTAAGATAGCGGTGGATCCAGCGCGAAGAGCTGGGGCAAAGTTGTCGAGCAAAAAAAAAAAAAATAAAAAGCTTTGCCCCTTTAAGAAAACGTGTTTAAACATATTTAGAGGATGTTAGGCTCCCGCCGGCTGATGACATCTTTAATTCTACATCTTTCATGGCCGTGCCAGACAGCTCTCCTGCCCAAGTCAGCACAGGGAGCTGGGAGGAGAGGATTATTTTTGTAGGCACGGGGGTGGCTTACGAGCCATGGGGAGGAGGGGTCTTTGCGAGCTGCACCCTGGGGAGGGAAAAGCCGCATGCAGCTTGTGAGCCTCGGGTTGGCCATGGCTGCCCTAGTGTGCATCAGCAGGGCAGATCAATTAACATGCAACATATTAGCGCCCTTTAGAAATCACACCCTCCTCCCTGTACCATTCATTACTGCTCCATGTGGACAAGTCCTTAGTACAGAGCAGTGTACACTTAAAATTGATGGTCTACATCAGACACGAGTCTACAATACTGGTAATCCTGGTAGAGCAACTGAAAACTGCCTGCTTGAGACTGAACTATTCCTCCTAACTCATGGCTGAGGCACTTTGGCAGGACAGCTGCTGCCTAGGTTGCGTGTGTCTGGTGGATAGAAAGAAGACCATCTTCAAGGGCTGTTAATCCAACCTATTTGGGGCTAGATTCTGATACCATTAACCCACATCAAGGAGCATCTTACTTCACCAGTATCCTTGTTGAAATCAGTAGAAATACCTGTGTAGTAAAGAAGTATTCAGAGAGTAGAAGTGGCAGAATTGGGTCCTTAATAATCAATGTGGAATCTCCATCTCTGCATATATTTAAGAGCAGGTTAGACAGACATCTACCAGGGATGGTCTAGATGATGCTTGGTCCTGCCATGAGGGCAGGGGACTGGACTCGATGACCTCTTGAGGTCCCTTCCAGTTCTAGTGTTGTATGATTCTATGAATAAGAATAATAAAAAACCAGTTTTTTTTAAAAAAAGGATTACCCTACTAAGCACATTTGATTCTTTCCTGGTGTCATGACTTGTGAAAGTTTGCAGACATTCTGTGTAGAAGACCAATATCTTGGTTGCATATTGCAAAGTCTTGTACACAGCTGCCAAACGTACAGCAGTCTTAACTTAAATGAATCTAACAATGGCAGGCAGATACTTATTGCATTTACCACTTCTGCCTTGTGCCAACTCATCCATTCAAAAAGATTCTGTCTGAAATCCGTTTCTTCCATGCTTACTCTCCATCAGTGAATTTCCATATCAGGTTTGCTAAATTTTAAAGTCAAAACATGCTTTCTATCCCTGCCAGCATTGTAAGCTCAACCTAGTGTCTAAAATTTGAGTCATGCTATCGCTGTATCATCAACCGTAAAGATTCCGGAATGGGAATGTAGCTGGTAACTTTGTGGGTGATGCATGAGGTAGCATAACATTTTGCTGGCTATTCCACATGATTCCTCACCCCATTTACACAGGGTCTGATCTCCATTGACTTCACCAGAATTACTCCTGTTTTACACAGCTGTAAGGAAGAGAAGCATCCGTTCTTGACTGTCAGAAGACACATGGAGAACAGATACAGATGTTAAGAAGGTGATTTTGGTCCAGTGTCAGTCTTCTGCCTACAGCATCCCTGTAACACCTGGTCCTGATTGTTTTCTGACACCACAGTCTGGAATACTGTCCCGTGTGCTAGGAGTGATGTATTTGTGTCAGTTTGACATCTGTTTTCTCAAACAAGGTTCTATTTCTTGCTCTCCAATGAGAATGATTACATTATAGGTTCTGAATTTAAGTGGCTAAGTATCCTATATACATACCAAATAACACTCCTAGGATATTAATGGTCCCTATCCAGAAGAGCTCATAACTAACATTTTCCGAGGGAGTGAAAAATTAAAACTGGAGCCAGGCTTATTGCCTTAACTGAATAGGAACCTTCTAAAGATCTATTTTATGGATACCCTTAACCTCAGATAATGGACCAAATTAATACTTTAGTAAGAAGGGGAAAATTCTCCTTGACTCCTACCAACTCAAACATCATCTTGAACAGGGCTACTCGACTTTCGAAGCCCCGGGAGCCACAATGATACTCATAGCACGTGCTGAGGGCCGCAACTTAAGTGTGGTTGCATGTACATGCAAATATATATGCAAATAGCTTCTTTCATGCTGATGGGCATGAATACAAAGATTAAGCCTTAAGCTGTGGTGCTGGACCCAAATGTGACCATTGTGAGCCAGTCAGCACCTCTCAGACTCTGCCCACAAGGCTAAGCAGCCAGCGTTTCCCACAATGCCCCAATGCTCCCAGCACGTCCTCCCTGGGAGCTAGAAACACTGACACCCTGTACCCGTCTGTTCCAGCCAGCCCATTCACTTGCATCTTTCAATGCTCACCCCACCTGCGAGACACCCCACCATTATGGAGCATGTTCCAAGTGGAGGCCATGTTCAAAGGGCCATGTGTTGAGCACTGTGTAAACCCAACCCACACCGCAGGCTGCAAACCAACGAGCCATGTGTTGAATAGCTCTGATCTTGAGTAATCTGTTGTGTAAAGTGGAACCTACACTCGGGAGCACCAGAGAAAATGTGTATAGTGGATCTTCAGGGATAGTTTGTATCTACTGGTATGTTGCCCACTCATGCCAGTTTCAGCAGTCCTCTTAAATTTCTGTCTTTTTCTTCAGGGTCTGGTATTTCAGCAGTCCCATTCCCTTGTTTTCCTCTCCCTGGTTGAAATGCAGAAGTGCCAAGGTTCCTGAAAGCATGTCTGGAAGGCAGGGTGGAAATCAACTTTTCTGAACCTTTCACAAAATGTTTTGGTGCCAGTTTGGATGAATTTTCCATATGGTCTTTTGCTGACATGGCTTAATCCTTCCTAATATTAAACTCGATGATGCCTCCTTATGCCAAATGAGGAAATTTCCCTAGAATAATTTTTGAGCTGGCATGTTTTCCAAGGCTATCTCCACATAAGCCAGATACCAGTGCCAAACACATGAGCGTAAGAACTTCTTTCTGTAATTAAAGAGCTTATTTGCCATCAGTGTTACTGGTGTTTTGGTTTCATGGCAAAATAGAGCAATGCAAAGTAAAGAGCTGCTCCGTCCTTATCAGCTCTGACGTTACAAGCTAGTTTATTGTACCTTTTCAAACGGATTGTGAAATTTCTCTGTGTGAATGGCAAAAGGTGATTTCTTTGTTTCCTGAAGCCTGTGCATGCCGGAATCTTGACAAGGTGAAGCCCCATGTAGTATATTTATTGACATTTTTTCTTGCCCTGCTAAAAATCTGTTTTTGATTTTTTTTGTTGATTCTCCATCGAAGTCCTTCAAGCTATAATTCAACTTTAAAAAAATGCATGTAAAAAAGCCCTTTGCCAAAGAGCCACTGACATGTGATGCCTTGTCTTTCCTGCTGAAAAAAAACTTTCCTGTGTACTCTACCGCCACACTCCGTTGTACACTGATGTATAATTTCCCGCATTTCCTCCACTTAGCTGTACAAAATGTATATAAAAGAATTCTAGTTTGCTCATCAATCAATATGCATGACTTCAGTGAATAATACTCACTAAAGCTGAACTGCGTCTAGCTAAGCTGAACTGCAGTGATCTAAGTTGGTCCTGCCGTGGGGGCAGGAGACTGGACTTGATGATCTCTCGAGTCCCTTCCAGTCTAGCATTCTGTGATTAATTTACACTTGGAAAGGGAAAGGCTAATGAACCAAACATGGACCATTTAAAATTATTTAGCAGAACATCTCCAACCCCACTGCGTGCTCCATGGAGCTTGAATGAAGCACTCAGGATTAGGAAACAAAATTCCCACAATTTGCATCTTGGGTCCAGTGGCTTTTGTTCAAGGCCAAATTTACCAAATTATTGGTTTTCAAACTATGGCCAGGTTCTAAGGGCTTTTTAGATCTTAAGCTATTCTCTGAAATGAATTTATTTTAGAGATGAAATCCTGTCCCACTGATGTCCATGGGAATTTGGCCACTAACTTCAGTGGACCAGGATTTGGTGCTAACTTTAGCAAAGGTGAAGTTAAAATACCATTTAGTTTGTCCTATGGGAGGAGCCTTCGATGTTCTGTCATTAAGCAGGAAGCGGAGTAGCCTATTGAGCAAGCAGTGGAGAACAGAGTTAGAACTACTGTTTCAAACTACACCAGGCTATTGGACAATCAGGAATGTGATTGGGTTAATCTGGAGGGTGCGCGAGGTTGTGGGGTTTTTTTTTTCCTTTTTGTAAGTCCCATCTGAGTCATCTTCAGACCGGAAGAAAGCAAAAGCCACTAGGGAATGTCCACAAGTGGAACCCAGGATGGAGAGGCTCAGAAGGGGGGAGAATCAGAGTTCCTGGGAGAGGAACCATGAGGAAGTTGTAGGAGAAGAGCTGGGCCTGTAAAAGGAGCAGAGCTCCAGGGCAAAAGCTGGAGGGGCAGGGGACTGTCAGTACTCCACAACAGGAACAGGGAGCTAAGGAGAAGCCAGGGGGTCTACAGTACTGAGCTGGGATGGCTAGCGTGTGCTTTAGTCCATTTTTTTCAGGTTTTGTATTCTGTTGTGGGACACTGGTTGGAACCCTGGGAACACACTATTCTGAGCAAAGGCTGGGACTGCAGAGGTACTTAGAATGTGTGGAGCCGTGTCTCTGTAGGACACTGATGCTTTGGAAGGGTGACAATTTAAAGTAACCCTTCTGGAGGACAGAGGTGTGAGAAGAGAGAGACCATCGCGGTGATGGGGTGGCTGTCAGCAAGAGGACGATAGATGAGACGTTCCACCACCCCAACCATGGGGCACACCAGTAGGGAGTCCGCTCTTCTACAAGAGTTGTAATACCGTTCATGCCAGACTTTCTCTCCTGGTTTCTATTCCAAACTCTGCTACTTCAGCCTTGGGTAAGTCACGGAGGGGTGAGCTGTAACATCGCTATATCCCAAACAAAGTGTAACCTTTCAAGCATGGTTTTGTTTGCATCGCATTGGAGATTTCAGTTACTATTTCATCTGTTGGCTGGCTTAATTCCCCCCACCTCACCCTCTTGCAGGTTTGATTCAGCTACCACACACACACACTTAGATGTCAATTTAACCCATCCAAGCCATTTAAACCTGTGAAGTACAGTTGAAAACCTCATGATGACAAGCTTTTGTGTGAGCTTCTGGATACATTCCGCTCCTGGTCATAACATACTTTTGGGCACTCTGGTCCTGACATCAGACCATTCAGTGGGATGGGGTGATGGAGGAGAAGAAAACGTGGCTGTCCAAACTGTTTCAAATCCCTCATGTTTCAGCTTAGGTTTGTTTCTTACCAGTTTAGCCACAAATCCTCCTTTCTCTTTACATACAAATTCGAATTTCCTTGAATTTCAAACAATATTCCTGGAAGCATTGGAAGATAATGTACAAGAAGGCCTTTCTACATACTTCAGTTATGCATGTCACTTAAGCCTAAGCCTAAGTTTTTCCCCTGATTCAGCTAGCTCAGTTTCTTAGCCCTTTGGGGACCGGCTTAGCTCCTTTAGGTATGGGAGTAAACAGCCCATCACAACTACTGATCAGATATTCTGGAGGTATTCCTAGACCATGTCTACTTAGTATTGAGAGACATTACCAATCATGCCATAGTCTTTAGTTGCTTTCCCTCACCAGTCCTCATCAGCTCTGTCTTACCAGCACTGAGCCCATAACCAGCTCACTGTTGTGCATGCAGTTTTATTGCCCTGGTGTGAAGAATGTATAGGCAACTGCAGATCTGGGTTTAATGAGAAAGATGTACGGCTGTGTCTTTCTTGTCTTCAGGTAACATCACAGCCCAAACTTCCTCCTTCTCTTCCTCTGCATCCTTGCTTACTTGTTGAACGGGATGATTTGATGAAATCTGATTTACTCTCAAAGAAGGCATCTGATGCCATGAATCTGGAGTTTGGAGGAAAACTAAACTCCAGGTTGGTTGTACTACATTTATATTCGTATGTTTCCTAATGACGTTAAGTCAGGAGATGGGCAGAGCAGTGCTGGCAGGTTGCCCAGAATTCTGTGACTGATCTATAACAAGCTCTGACCATTTGTCCGAGTATTGGCAGTGTTCTGAACAAGACACGCATCATGCCCTACACCCTCGTTTCTTTTGGATCACACGTTTTCTGATTTTTTTTTTTAGACAAGAAGGAAGTAGCCTAGTATAGTGGGTCTTCTGCAGATGTGAACTGCGTGATAATTTCTCAGTAAATCACATTGAAACAGCGGCCTGGATCCATGTCGCATCCATTCAGTGTGTTTTTTATTCCAAGTGTGTTTAGATGGTGATTTGCATGATCATCATTTCCAGAAGTGTCATCAGCCTTGGACTTCCTCAGAAGACTCTGGCATTGCTGTCTTTTACTCCTTAGCTCTTTATTCTAGGGGCTGGATCTCCTGTAAATACATTGTCAGTAGTAATGTCTCTTTGACTGTCTAACCTAGACCTAGTGATATAAATGTAGTCGTGTTAGTCTGGTGTAGCTGAAACAAAAAACAGGACTATGTAGCACTTTAAAGACTAACAAGATGGTTTATTAGGTGATGAGCTTTCGTGGGCCAGACCCACTTCTTCAGATCAAAAAGTGGTTGTGACAATTTTCTTCCACTATTTGATCTGAGGAAGTGGGTCTGGCCCACGAAAGCTCACCACCTAATAAACCATCTTGTTAGTCTTTAAAGTGCTACATAGTCCTGTTTTTTGTTTTAACCTGGACCTAAGGAACCTTTTCAGGTGGCAGTTGAGTCAAACCTGGTTGCATTCCTTCCCATGAAAGTTTCGATTTCAATGGAAAAAAACACAAAAAATTGTTACCTTCTTAACAAGCTCTAGTAGTGTGCGTCTCTCTCCCAACTTGCTGGTTACAGAACATACCCACTTTAAATGTAAATAGTAAGGATGCCCTTTCTTCATTTAACTCTGTCTCTGGACTGACTAACTGTTTTGGCACTTAGTGAAACCAAAAGACATCCTGAGGGAAACAAGACTGAGATTGTGAGTGGGGAAAAATGTGTGTAACATTTCACATAGTGAAAGTGGGAGGTGGTTTTCCCCCCACTTTTTTTGTAAAGACCACAACTCTGGGGAGAAGAGGCTTCAGTACATTATTTCCCCTTGTGTATTTGTCGATGATTAGGGCCCCTTGTTATCTCCCCTGACCCTGAACATGGTTTGGGTTACTTCTCTGGCACCTATAAATCCTTCCTCCGGCTCTAACTTTTTCCTTTCCGTTAACTGATCCTTCCTGTCTACAAGAAGGGGAAAGGAATAAAGTACAAAAGGAAGGAAGAAGCAGCAGGCAGGAAGTGAAAAGCTGCAGTCTCTTACTTCTCCTTCTGGGGTTTGAATATCCTGTAGGTTTATTCATGTCCTGATTAGGAACAGAGTCCATCTTTGGTTCTCACCCTTTTTCCTGTATCTCGTCCAGGCAGTGTCAGAAGCAGCAGGGTCCATGACTGTCTCCTCCTTCATTGATCTCATCCTGTAACCAGTTGTCTCCTGAAGTGGAACAGTCTTCTTCCTGGAAAGTGCATTCCCTCCAGGCAAAGCAAGACTTTCAGGTGTGTCTGGCTTGTGCTAGCTGAGCCCAGGAGAGCTCATTAGCTTTCTCCTTAGTTGGGTCCCTATTACAAAGCCCATAATCCCTAAATTAGAGCCATGATGATGCCTTTGAGGATGCTTTGTTCTTAAACATTCTTCAACTGCTTCTTCAAAAGTCAATAACAAAGCATTTGACAAAGACCAAAAGAAAAGTATCCTTTGCGTTTGTGTCTACTTCTTTGCCTCAATGTGTCAAACAATGTAAATAATTATTCGGGAAATGAAGCACTGCTGGATTGCTAATAAATACTGACATTGTGGCTGCTGTTGTATGGAACAGGAAATCAAATCTCTGCTCCAGTGATTTCCCCATCTACATAGGACAATGGATATTGCGTTTCAGAGAAACAATGTCTGGGTTGAGTACTGTTGGGAGGAGCCAGTCTCCAAGTGGTGCATGTCGTTTTGTGTGTTCTACTGCTCAGGTGGATTATGTTTAAAAGGCGTCACAGAAGAAACCTGTCTCTTGAGAGATGTGGCTGGTAGGCACACATGAAGAAGCGATTGGTGTGCATGAGGTGTGGCATGGAAAGTGACTCAATGACAGAGTAGTGAGAGAAAGGAGCAAGTTGGGAGGCTCTAATAGAGCATACGGAGGAAAGAGGGAAGTAGAGTATAGAGAAGTGAGAGCAAAGACGTAGGCAGGATCAGCGTTAGGCAGGTGAGCCCAAGACACTGGGATTCAACACGGTAGGTGGCCTGAGGTCCCTGAAGGGATTCAAAGATGGCTTGAGCAGCAGAACAGGGAGACAGCTTGAGCAGCAGAGTTTTGGATGCACAGAATGTGACCAATGTGGAAACCAGGAAGGTCAGCACTAGCAGCACTGGAGTCCAGCGAGGGGAGGCAGGGAATATGAATTAGCCTTGAACCCAGAGCCGAACGTAAAATTCAGGGTTTGCAAACTGTACGTGGCCCAAAGCAGATGCTGAGTGATGTGAGCCTCTGGGAAGCTAAACCATGGCATTTGGTTCACGTTATTTCAGCAGCCTCAATAAATCCGAAGGGAACACTGAACCAGTTCATGCGACAAAGTGCCCAGGTGTGGAAAAAGATTCTCCAAACACTATTTAGGCCTCTATTGCAAAAGATAAACTCAACAAGGGATGCAACCATTTTTTTCAACTGTGCATCATATGCCAAAAAATATCCCCCCTGTTTTTGCTTGAACATGGAATCTTTTCCACATAGCTCCATTGGCTGCACCTCAGAGAGGCTCAGTCTTGCGGGCACTCAAAATCCCGCTTCTTGCTTGCAGTCGGAGCTGCCCCTTGTCAGACTGACACCTGCAGAGATTGTGTTCCGTTACCTGATAACTTCATTGTCTTGGGGAATGATTTTCATAACGTAATGCAGAGGCGGTATAGAGGCACGTGGCTTCTATTGAGTTAAACTTGGCAACAACTCGTTGGCATGAATGTCAGATGACTGGCACTGGCATTATTTGAAAGAGGGGAATCTCCCGGATCTCTGCTAAAACCTGTTTAGCTAATCAGTGGTGTTTGCTGCATTACAGAGTCTCTGTTATTCTGTTGTCTGTGGACTAGCGAAGCAAGGAAAACAATATGTGGGCAGACGCTGCAATCAAAAGGGAATGTTTCATTAATATGCTCGCTCATAGATTTTCAAACGACATTAATATCCATTAAGCTGCTGTATATGCCACATTTTTATCAACCTCATTCTGCTCTTATTAACAAAGTTCCAATAATTGATTCAAAACACTATGACATACCTAATTCCTCCCTCCCTACCCCTCCCACTTGCATCAATTCTTGCATGATACCTTTTATTCAGGATGCTTCCTGGGTTTCTGGCACCCCTATCAATTACTTTTTGAATTGTGCCATGTAGTCCAGGCATCACGTACTTCATTGCTTCTGTAAGGCAAGCTGTTCAGCCAATGGACAAGAGCAGCATATTCAGCTGCTGGCTCCGGTATGTCTATGCAACAGCAGGGGGCGTCTGGGAGTCGTATGACTGTAGCAACTTGGGGCTGATTTTCCTTCCATATAAGCCAGCGGAGAAAAGGTATTTTCTGACGTTCACCAAAACCATAAAGTTTTCTCTATTGGTGCCTAAAATGTTCCCAGAACTTTTGGAATTATTTCCAGTGTCGTTCAAAAGTCATCCCATTACAGACAGGTCTACAGAGAAATGGTGAGTCGAATGTGGGGCTCTGCTTTAGTTGGCCAGCTGCCTGTAGTGAAATGTGACATACAAATTAATGCATACAAATAATTAAATCCTCCATTGGCTACTCATCAATAATATAATTATGTCATGTAGCTTAATACCCTTATACCTCCTTTCATAATTCTATAATCTTTTGGTTTGCTTCTCCCTCCCTCCCCAAACACTATTCCCCCCCAGCACTATTTTCCCTGTCCTCACCTCCCACATGTTCTAAGGCACCATATGCTAAATGTAAGAAAAGAGTTTTATAGCTTGCTAGAGTAAATGAGTCTTCCTGGAGTATTTCTAGAAGAATCAAGCCCTTGAGAAGAATGGAGAGAACTCAGCCCTGCATATGGACAACAGACACTGTAAAGAAATGATTGTGCTGTCTGGTGAGCGGGATGTGCGGTCCCGCCACGTATCAGATGCCCGAGCATAGACACAAAACAATCTGATCCAGATTGGAGAAAGGTTACAAACATATGGACTCATTCATTTGGATATCTCCAAGCTAGAAAATGAAACACATGTGTGCAATTTACCAAAAATGTCCCGAGGAGATTGTATGACTTGTTGGAGACCTAATTTAGAATCTGATGATGGGGAGGAGGGGTGTATGGAGAATGCGGACATTTTAATCTAAAGTCTGCTAGTCTCTGCCCACGGGGTGACTGTACTAAATAATCTGCTGTCTTAAAAAAAAAAAAGTAAATATGCATCTGTCGCACCGAATTTGGTGGCTGGAAGGACAGCAAATGGGGAAAAATGGAGGGCATGATTTACAGCATAATAGCAGGCTTTATTTATACTGCAAACATGCGAAGACACAACCAGAATGTTCATGTTTGGGGTGACGGGGCACATTTTGAAAGAGGGGAAGGGGTGAGAGACTGGGCAGGCGCTCTCCCCTCCCACCAGAGAGACCAGAACTTGAAGTGGAGAGGCAGTGTGAGAAGATGGTGGCCCAGGGTTCTTGGAACTGGGGAGCAGGGTCAGAGACTAGTTGGATCCTCTTATGTTTCCCCTCCTACCAGAAAGACAAGGAGTGGCCAAAATCTCTTCCCCTATTATGTAGCCCCCAAACCATCCCCTCTTCACTCAGATAACCTACCCTTTAATACTCACAAATCGCCCTCTTTTCCCCTGAGGCCACCTCAATCCCTCCTCTCCCCATCCCCTACCCCACACAACCAGTCTCTCAGCTAGCTATCTCCACTTGCCAGGTAACTCCATGTCCCCACCCTTTCAGCTTCCCCCTCCCCAGGTCCTTCCATGCCAGCCCCCTCAGCACTCCAATCCTCTGGGGCCCCTGCTGCCTCCATCCCTCAATGCTCCCATCATTCACATGCCTCTCTCCCATCTCCATCCCCCCAGGTTCCCAGTTCCCCACCCCTTTTCTTCCGGCCCTCTGCCAGCCACACTTTCAATATCCCTTGAAATGTGTGTTTGGGGGGTGGAGGAGCTCCAGTCCCACTCAGTAGGGCCTCCCTGAGACTGTCTTAGGTGATGTGTTTGAGCAGGAGCCATTGCTGCTCAGTGGGCCTCACCTGTGCACCTGGAGGAGACAGAAAAGCCCATGGACAAAGTGTGAGGCCAGCATCAGCCAGGTGAAGCATAGGCACTAGCGCTGGCAGCAGCGCCCAGCATGGAGCTGGGGCATGAGTAGGCTGAGTCCCCTGCACAACCCAGCCCCAATCTGCAAGGGTTCCCATTGTCCTCCTTGCCTGGCTCTGCCTGGCCACCTTATGATGGAGTCTCACTTGGCCCAATTTGAGTGTGTGGCCTTGAGACCTAGTGCATGCCTCATACCTTTTGCTAAAATTAGGGAATTATCCACCTCCCATCCACCAGAAAGTTTGATGTGCCCCTTCTGCTCCGATTCAAGATTCCTACATCTAAGGTGATCTGCTGTATAACACAGGCCAGAGAACTGCCACCAAAATACTTCCTAGAACAGCTTGTTTAGGAAAACATCCAGTCTTTTGATTTGAGAATTCTTGGTAATGGAGAATCCACCACAACCCTGGGTAAATTGTCTCCTTGCCCCTATTAGGCTGTGTCTCGGAGGAGGTGCAGAATCAAATTGGTTCTTATAATCATTGCATGGAAATGAGACTAGTTCTTTTTATTTTGAGCTGATTTGTTGACTTTGCTCACAATTGATAGAGGCTCACATAAAATGGATATCTGAGGCCAAGTCTTCACTAGACAGAAGATCAATGCCGCAGTTGATCTTCCGGAGTTCGATTTCGTGAGTCTAGTTAAGACTCACTAAATCAAACTCAGAGGGTGCTCCTGCTGGCTGCCAGTTCTCCCGCTTATGTGAGAAGTAAGGGAAGCTGAAAGGAACATTTGCTCCCATCAGCCTCCTACTGTGGGGATGGCAGGGAAATGCAAAACAAGGTACGTTGACTCCAGCTACATAATTAAAGTAGCTGGAGTTGTGTATCTTGCTTCGACATTCCTTATGAGTGTAAGTCTGGCCTAAGTGTTCTGTAACATCAGAACGCATGGTCACCAATGTGCAATAGTCAGTAATCAGCATGTTCATAGAACAGTCGAAAAATACATTTGTCAGATTTATTGCTTTTTATATTTAGACCCTCGGTATTTCCACTTTTTAAATGAAAATATCAATTCTAGGCAGTCATCAGCTAAAAACATACCTAGAAGTAAACTACACTGTGCCAGGTACTGTATAAAGCCACACTCTTTTCCCAGCACAACAGCTTGTGTACTGTAAGATCCATAAACTCGATTTGCTAATGTTGTATTTAGTGGAGCTGGGAGCAATGTATTTATTTGGGAGCTTGTGTGCTCCAAACTTCCTTTCAGGGACAGAGCTTTAGGTGGCCCCAGAAGTTTCAGTCTCTAGTGGCTTGGAGCAGGGCCACAGATTTCCATGTATAGTTTAAAATAAGATACCACCAACATATATGGAATTTAGAATGACAATATTATTGCAGAGTTCGGGTGACATTGACAAACCAGTCTCGATGTGGGATGTCACTAGAACTTTGTGATCGGATTAAATTAGATTACATTAGGGCTAAATCAGATTTACTGCATGGTTCTTAAGAAAGCATTTTAGATGAAGTATTGTCTTGACTGAAATGTGCAAATTGTAATTTTTTTCAGGGGGGGAGGGAGGAGGATGCTTTTCTATCTGCACCAGCTCTGCCTTGTAGCTTATGGATTTTCAGAGCTAGCATTGTTCGGTGTCTCTCTGACTGTGTTCGGTTCTGGTCACCTGCATTTCACAACCCTTCATGTATTTATCCACAGAATCCCCCTGCAAGGTGGGGCCAGGAAAGTTATTCATTCTCTCACACACACACGAGAGAGAGAGAATAAGGAACTAGGGCATAAGCAGTTATGCCTACGGTTAAAGTCAGGGCTGTGGACATGGAGACAGGAGTCAAAGCTGAAGTCAGCGCCAGAGGTAGGAGCAGGGACCAGGAGGTAGGACAGCAAACAGGCTCTGGGATAAAGAGGCCAGGAACAGGTACGAAGGCAGGGCTCAGGCACCAGGCAAGTAGCCGTGCTCCATAGGAGCAGCTAGCCAGAGACTGAGGGTATGTCTAGACTGCATCCCTCTGTCGGCAGAGGGATGCAGATTAGGAAGG
>JANRFK010004893.1:54428287-54469324 GCA_030068395.1 Apalone spinifera
ATAAAGTATCTGGAAGAGGAGGCCTGTGGAATAAGGTTCTTAGCTGAATAACAGGAGTGGGCAAACTTTTTGGCCCAAAGGTAGGGAAACCTTGGGAAGGCTGGGCTTCCCCAAACAGCCAGGCATGGAGCGGCCCCTGCCCCCATCCAACCTCCCCATCCTCTGATCCCCTGGTACTCCTGACCCCTATCCACTGCACCATACCACCCAGAGTTCCTGGGCTGGTGGTGCTGCAGCCATGCCACTCAGGCATTGAGGGAGCTGAGGCAGAAGAGGAAGGGTGGGGGGGGAGGGGGCTGGTGCCCCGATCTCCACACTTGCAAGGCTGTCCTGACCCCTGACCCCGCTCGGGGGCCAGACTGAAGAGTCTGAGGGGAGGATTTGGCCTGCGAGCCATAGTTGACCCCCTGTGCCCTATTCTTTCAGCCCCACTACCTTCCTTTAGACACGGACAACTCTCTTCTGGGGTCTATTTGTGTCAGCATCATAGGATTATGTAGGGTCCTTATTTTGCTGGACATGGCACATGCATATCTGCCACTACCTGTCTCAAAGAGTTTACTGACTAAATATGAAATAAATAAGATGCAATGGGCAGATACAACCAACAGGGAAAGCCCAAGGTAACAATGAGGCCATTTTGCCCTTGATTACTCTCTCTTTATTACATACACGTTGCTTGGGCACAGATCCTCATCACTTGGACTGTTATTGTAGGGTTGTTGTAAGTATTGAGTTGTGAGATGGGGGTGGCTTTGTTTCTAAATACAAAATAGTACTGAAGGATAAATCCACTTCCCTCTTTCCCCAGAGAACGTTAGATGTGTAAAGGCTTTGCACACAAGGAGAGCAGTAAGAATACCTGATGTCAAATGTTGGGTTTGCCATCCTTCACAGTGCCCTGTTGAGATGCATCGCAGTGTCTAGAGAACTGTACGCTAACTGTGAACGTTCACAACAGCTCTGTGGGCTCTACTGAGGCCTGTGTAAGATAGGAAGGAAGAGGATGAGCATGGGGGAGGGTAGAGGAAGTTAGTCACAGTTGTCAAATTCCCCAGAAATGTCAGTGGGTACAATCCTGTTACAATACCTAGAGTTTAATCACTTAACTCCAGGCGTCAATTTGGTCCCTATAGAGCCAGATGATACCTTTCTTCACCTCAGAGAATGAAGGATCTGTCCCATAATGTGGGAGATGTAACAGCTCTGTGTGCCAATGCATTTCACTTCTCTCCTGTCTCTGGCACTTCAACGGGGAGTCTAATGATGCATCTGTTTTACACAAACAACTTGACTGGGTTAGGGTCTTTCCCCTGAGTGTCGGTTCCACCTTCAGAGGGTTGGCATGTCAGTGTGTTTGGCTCAGGACACCTGGGTCCCTTCTGAAGTGTGTCTTCCAGCTCTGCCTCAGTTGGTTTGTTTTCTTATTGGAGCAAGAATTAAAAAAAAAGGCCCAGGTTAGTCTGTTTTCCAGGGCTTAAAATAATCCAGTTTCTCTGGCTCCTCAGAAGATGTTGTGGGTTTCTTTTTTCCAGAAAAAAAATTACACACTTTAATAGAAATACTTTTCCTTCATTAAATTAAATCTCTAAAGCCCAATAGCATTTTCAGTGCTTATATGAAAATGCCAGTGGGGATTTGAGATTAAAAGTGGTATTTTTATACAAGTCAATGAAGATCTCAATAGGAAAGAACACTCTTCACATATAAATTCCTCCAGTATCGGGGAAGACAGATTTTCTACTTAGCTCCTTGATAATACTTCTCCTAGCCTTGTTATGAAAGTCTCTGTTTTCACATATCTGATATAATGCTGTTACACATTAGCTCTCCATTTAATGGAATCTTATTAATGGTGCCTGTTTTATTAGAGAGATATACCAAACCATTTGAATTCGTGTTTAACAGTAAACATGAGGTGTTGACCCATTTGTATGCAGCTCAGCTTCTGTATTTTTCTATCTGATAAAGGAGCAAATAATGTACCAAAAATGAAAGCAAAATATTCCTAGTGCACAATGTTATATTAGCACGATCTGGGCTCACATTGGCATCAAAGATCACCATGCCAACATGACACTGCAGTGTGATCCAGAACCACATAAGTAGAAAAGAGCTAGTTTTTTTTTTAAAGAGAACTTTATTTTTCTCCTTTCTCTCATGTCTCCTACCCATTCAAGCAACAAACACATACTGAAGTCTGCATTTTTGTAGATAAAATATGAAGTGAGCAAGCTCCAGATTATTGAAAAAGGCTTTCAAAATTGTCCCTAGAAGTGTAGAAGAAGACTTTAATTGTTAAGAGTGTATTGAACTTTCAAGGATTGCAAAGCAATTTTTAAAAGGTGAATGAGTCTCCCCATTTTACAGGTGAGAAAATTGCTAAGGTCAATGGAAGATCAAGAATGGAGGTCTCCTGGCTTACACAATACTATACCACACCTTTAGTAAAGGAGAGTAACACCAAACTTTCTGGAGAGTACCAGAATACTCACAATTTCAGAGCCTTATTCCAAACACCTGAACTAGACAAATTCAGCTGGGAATCAAATGAGACCAGACTTTCATTAGAGATTTCCTTTCTACTTGTTGTTGCTCTGGAAATACTATGAGCATGTCTTTATTTCATGGGGTTTGGGCTCTCTCCTTCTGTACTACAGCTATGATTTGGTCTCTAACTTGAATGCTAATTTAAATCTGTTCATGATTCAGATCCAAACAACTAAATGTGGTTCCAAACCTTGACTGGTAGGGGACTTTGTTAAATAAAGCTAATGGTATGAAAGCTTCATTTCCCCCTATTTTTCCTGGGAAATGTGTGGTATTACATTACAGCAATTCTGTCTCTCAGAATCTAATTGCCCTTTTGATTCTAGCATGCTTCCCATATTCTAATTCTAATATAATCTTTCTTCCCTCAATTCAAAATTATTATAGTCAACAGATCAAAAATGAAAAAGCAAAATGAATTGGAGAAGGTTTGCGTGTCTTCTAGGTCAGTTACTAAACTTAGGTGGCAGTATTGTTGTAGCCGTATCATTCCCGGGATATTTGGGTGACGCAATATCTTTAATTGGATCAACTTCTGTTAGTGAAAGAGATATGCTTTTGAGTCACAAACAACTCTTCTTTAGATGAGTCACCTGAACCTCCAAATAATTCACTGTGAGTCTTCCTTGAGAAAGGACTGCAGCATCAGGTCCTGTATTGATTTTCTTTGCTGTTCTCATTTTAAACTTTCTTTACTATAAGTATTTTTGAAACTCTAAGGAATGTTCTTGATTGGCATGCAATATGAACCACAACAATAGGGTTTATTTCAAACAGTGACATGTATGAGACAATAGAGAGGGAGTAGGTTACCTCTTAGTTAGAGCAAGGATGCTGTGTTCTAGTCGTAGTGCTGTAGTTTGACCTTGAACCTGTACATTAATCTCCTTCAATTACTTGTTCAATTACTCCTATATTTAATGGATCTAATATTGTCTACTTCCTAACAATGGAAAGAGGATTAACTAGTGCTCTACAAACATTAATTAATCCTCTTTGGGCATGTCTTCACTATGGGGTGAATTGACAGGCAACTGTTGTCCAGCGAGGGTCAATTTATTGTGCCTAAGATAGATGTGATAAATCAGCCACTGAGAGCTCTCCTACTGACTTTGTTACTCCACTGAAATGAGAAGAGTAAGCAGTTTCAGTGGGAGAACGTCAGCTGTCAACTTACCTCAGTGAAGATACCGTGGTAAGCAGACCTTGTTATGTCGACTTCAGCTATGTGAACAATATAAATGAAGTTGTGCAACTTAGCTGGGGTTGCTAGCACAGACAGACACCTCTACCGTTGGGTTGTGTTTGCTGATTTTTAAACTCTACAAAGACCCTGACGTTGGCTGTTAACTGACATATCTACTTTTTTGATAAAGGAAACCCATCTCTGATTCCGTTTTGGCTGAACAGCATTAACATTCTCTTGCCATATAACATGCAGATTTCCTTGGTTTGCAAGAACAGCATTACAAAGACACCATGCTGTACCAGCAAGAGAAACACACATGCAGGATTACAGCCAGAGTTGATGAGACTTATTAGAAGATGTATACCTGATCCTCTGTGCCCAGGCTACTTTCTTATGGACTTCCTCTAGCTGTTTCCCCTCCCCTTATTTTTCTCTCTCATTTCCTTTCATCAGAATGGGTCAGGGAAGGTTGTTTTTACTTTAAATTATTATCAGACTGCATTTTAGTCTTTGGTCCATCTTTGTTCTGTACCATATAAGAGGCAACACTGCACGTAAATCTGAGCCAAATCCTCCAACATATGGCCTCAATTATAGTATGATTAGCTACCATGTAGAATGAGAAAGAAATGCTCTTTAAAGATATAGTGATATATTTGTAAGGGAGAGGTAATTGGTATCAAGATAATGTAACACGCAGAACTTCATTTTCAAATGTAAGCAACCTAATCAGTCAGTGCTGGCACCAATGTCCCTGTTTTTTGACATGATCTCTGCCCTCAAGGAGCTTAAAGCATCTGAATATATGGGATGTTGTTATTTATGTTTCTGTAGCATTTAGGAGCCCCAGTCATGGATCAGGACCATATTGTGCTATGGGGCAGTACAAATACAGAACAAAAAGTCAGTCCCTGCACCAGAGAGCTTACAAACTGAGTACAAGACAAAAACTAAAAGATGGATACAGCTACTCGGGGTGGGGGAGGAGGTTGAACCTCTCTGGTCCAGCAACATCCGTGGTCCGACATGGTTTTAGTTAGCTGGATGTCCACTCTCATGGGTGTGGCCAAGTTTCCCGCAGTCCCATAAAGTTTGTTTACAGCCACCAGTCCTTGCTCTCCATGTTCTGTGGTGTTATTTAGCTGTAATTTACCCCTAAATGTCTTCCACGAGCCCAGTAGACAGTGGACATTTGAGCAATGCTGCTAGACAATATTGTTCTCCTGTGGTTTGGCAAATTCTCTGGCTCGGCATCGGTCAGGTCCCAACGGTGCTGGACTGCAGAGGTTCAACCTGTGTAAAGAAACAACGAGAGACAGCCTAAGCAGACCTGCAGTCTCTCTATTGTCAAGTTTTCTGTAGGCCTCATGGCAAAGGGACCTGTAGGAGTCCTGTTTTATTTTTTTAGGTTTAGGCATTTTTTTTGGTGATCCCTGCCCCTATGTTTGAAAAACTCCCATGTTTTACTTCATGTGCTATTGATGCTGTGGGTTGAGATTCTGAATAAAATTGCTGTGAGTAAGGCAGCATTGTGATGGCATAAAGTATCTGGAAGAGGAGGCCTGTGGAATAAGGTTCTTAGCTGAATAACAGACCAAACTGAAGATGAACATAAGGAGGTGAAGGTTTTCTATTGTAGTAGCTTTATTGCAACATACTGTAAAAGGGATTCTCCTTCCCTGTTAATTTAAAAAAAAAAATCTTTGTAGTGCCAAGAGTGTGCTAGGTTGTCAAGTATGAGGCAGGATCCTGTGCCCGGGCGCTCACGATCTAAGCGCAGGTGATGCCAGGGAAATGGGATGTTTGCAGGACAGGAGGGAGTTACCTAGATACCATAATCATGGACTGAATATTAAATATCGAGAGTATCAAAGATGAGATGATGGGGGCAGGCAGGAAAGTTTAAAAATGTCTTGCTCAGTATTTGAATGGTATGCACTGCTTCCATACCGCCTTTAAAAGACCGTAGATAAAACCATCGTGGTGAGGTTTAGGTTTTATGGGTCTCTTGGCATCAGATAGGTCCTTTAGGCCAAACCATTTAATAAAACACCACCCGCCACTGTGGCGATATTGATGGAAACAGCGACACCGATCAGATCCTGGAACCCTCCTAGGAAGTCACCTGCTGTCTTCAGTTTCTTGCCGTACTCCCCAGCGTGAACATGGGCTCACACTTTATATTAATGTGAAATGTGAGGCTTTTAAGAAAACAATGAAACAGCTGAACTGTAGCCTTACTCCTACAAAAAATCCATTACACAGGAGTCATTTGTCAAAGCCTACTGTTTAGTTGCAGTAATTTACATATTTATCAAGTTTGATTAGAATGTATTGACTTTGACTTTCATCGTTTTCTCAACCTCTCTAACCCTCTTTCCCTGAAGAGACCTTTGCTTTATTTTTTCTGTTGGGAAGGGCAAAACATAATTCAATTTATATTTGCTAATAAATATATTAAGGCATTTTGTCACTTCTAGAGTGGCTGGGTTGGAAACTGGGAGTTACAAGTCTCATGTTCCTTCCTGGAGATTTATGTGGGATCTTACTGACCCACCGAGGTTTCCGACTTTGCACTTATCTGGTATAGCCATGCAGGCTGGTGTTGGCCAGTTGCACCAAAGCACAACTCAGAGCTGTGTAGAAGGAGTAATGAATGTCAAGATGTGGTTAACATCGGGTAATCCCAGCTCCTATGGTTGAAGAATCTGATGCGCATGGGTGTCCAGCATTACCACATGATTTATTACCGGTGATTACTTTCATTTGTGTTCTCTACTGGGAGATTTGTGGTTAGGTGCCATCTCGGAGCAATAGAGCCACTTAAATTCCAGTTTAGAGTCCTAGGAAATTTCTAAGGACACTGACCCATGTAAAGAGTCAACTGCCCCATCATCATCCCACATCACTGAGCTGTTATGAGATGAAAACATATTGCAAAGATGACAAGAACTCACTCTAGCAACAGATACTATGCATGGCTGAAATTGAGCACGGTGGCACTGCTGGTCCAAGACAACTCTTGTGCAAAGGAACTTCTTTCCTATGTAATGGAAAAGGCTAGAGAATATAATGTCACAGCTAAAAGAATAACGTGCATGGTAGGAGAAGAAAGGGATGCTAGCTCTGGCTTAAGCGTTGAGCCTTTTATGGAGGGTTTAAGGATTAAGTTTGCTGTCAGAACAGCTAAGAGAAATCTGAGGGAAATGACTGAGCAGTTCATTAAAAAGGGCAAGCTGAGGCCAACTCGCATCAAAAGAGAAGACAATGGAAAAGCCCCAGTCACCAGAACAGTCACATCTAGCAACCAGTGACCTAGGGGGAGAAAGATTTCCCTAGCTCTCAGCAGGGAAACTGAGTAAAAACGTCTGCTCCAGGACAAAGGACTGGAAGGCGTGAGGTGGGGGAGCTAAGAGGTTTTTGGGAGGAGCCTGAACTTTCTCATCTGGGAACTGATTTAGAAAAGAAGACAAGAAGACATAGGGCCTGAAAATGAAGCTTACTACAGCTGGGTTGGTGAATGGCTGTGGGTTGAGCAGAATTGCCTATGATTTAGCTGTGAAGTCTCTGTGGACTCCCAGAAGTCTCCTCTGGATTTGTTGAGCAGAGCCTGTGGTGTGAAGAAGTGCCGACGCCTCAGAGGTTCAGTCTCAAGAGGTGATGAGGCCATGAAGACTAACTTAAAGAGAGGTCTGTACGGGGTTCTGGCACATGGATTGGGTTCCTCTGAGAGGGTTGCAAAAGAGGAGGTGCAGGACAGTTAGACCTATTTAAAGGTATAAACATCAAAGAAGGAGAAGACCGTGTTGAATGAGAGGATACAAATCACAGCAAGCTATTAATAGGAGTAATGGTATGAAATTTGAATTTAGGAGAAGTTTATCTTCTCAGGAAAAAACATCCTCAAGATGACACTTGGAACTTTTTTCTAAGGACAGTGGCCTGAGGAGGATGCACTAGAAGAGCTAAAAGGTCTCTGCCAGGTCTATTATCTATACTTTCATGTAAAGTAACGTGCAGTTTCCTCAGATAACTTGGGACAGGCACAAAGATGATGTATGCAGCACAGTAGGTCTGCTCCAGAAATTGCAGTGTCTGGTTCTCCAACTCCTTTCCCATCCCTGGGGGGTTCCAAAGCATCTCTCACTTAGCATTCCTGTCTTTGGCCTGTTCCGTCTTTTAGATACATGATGGCTGAGAGTAATCCACTCAGCTTCAAAATGGAGCATTTTTGAAACGTAATTCTTGCGGTACTAGATGTTTGTCTCTTTCTCACTGTTAAAGAATCCTTTGACTTGAAATAAAACCTCTCCATGGGTCTGTGGGAGATTATATATCTATTTCTATTTTAAATACGACTTGCTGTCAAGGCAGGTTTTATAATGCTCATACAACTTTTAAGGGATGTGTGTTTGTGCAGTATAAACCCATTCCTGTTTATATACACAGTGTGCTAGTCAGACTAAATGCCCCTCTGAAAGATATTGCTAACTAATTGTGGCACAGAAAAGGCAGTGGGGTAGAATTTGGCCTAAGCACAAAGATGATGTTCTGTTTCCAACCATTGGAAGGAGCAAGGAGCCGTTGTTAGCCCAGTGTGAGGAAGATGATGTAGTAACCTGTAGGGCAGCCCGTTTAGAGTAGGAAAAGATTCCATACAACGCGGTGGAATTTCAACACCTCTATGGTGGACTTGGTGTAAAAGAGGATAGTCAGTGAAAAGAGCATTTGAGGTGAAGAGCCCTGTCACATTTCTCTTTGGATCCTTGAGGGGTCAGCAATACACCCTGTCCCTTTCAGGACCGTTTCATTTGCCATGTTAATGGGCAATCAGATATAACAGGGCTTCCCTCAGCCAGAGTCTGGAGTAAAGCTACCAAGCCTGGCTCATTTCAGCCCAGGGCCAGACAGGAAGGGAAATCCTCTTTCTGGTTCTCATTTCAGCTCTTCCCCTCTCTCTAGAGAGCCTCCATGACTGTCCCTGCCAAACCCAGTGCCGCATCAGAGGTGAGTAATTTACTCACTGAGGAAGGGAGCTGGAGAATGTTGTAAATTAGGCCATTCTGAGACTTTACGATTATTTTAAACATGCCACAGGTGACAGTTCACCTCAAATTGCCCCGCCATCCCTCTGACTTAATGTATTCCCTTAAGCCAGCCTAGCATTATATTGTCAAATAGCTGTAGAGAACAGTCCCCAATCTGTGGGCCCGCCCCCCTCCAGGGGTCACTAAGGATTGTGAAGGAAGAGTGTGGTTGGGACCTGGGCCAGCCCTCACAGAGGGCAAGGAGGTAACGCCACCTACTTTGCTGCCAGCCCCAGACCAGGACCCTGACCGCTAACTACCAGCTCTGGCCCAGCCTTGGCCCCCTTACTGCTGTTCATGTCCTCCCCTCCTACAGGCATAGGCAGAGGTAAGGGGGGGGGCACAAAGTAAAAAGTTTGGGGACCACTGCTGTAGCTGGAAAAAGCTAACCCCTTCTCTGCCAACCTTGGGATAGGAATCGATAAAAATTCCGATATCTGCCATATATAATAAAACTGAGGTTTGATCCTGATTCTCCTGTTTTACATTGCTGTCAATCAGATGAACAACCAATGAAGCCAATGCAATCACACTGGTGTAAAAAGGGGAGAAATGGGCCCTTCCAAAATGTTTCATGTTGGGATAAAGGCACATGATGAAATCTGGTTACTACCTCAAGCTCTCTTCAGAGAGCAGAGTCTGTGTATGGCTAAAGAGAGCAAACCTACTCTGGTGGGGGCAGTCCCCATGAGATGTTTTTAGTCCTGGATGAGGATGGTCTGCTGTTTTTCTTGCTGAGTCACTTCATCGTTGGGCTCAGCTAACGAGACACTATCCATTGAGCACTTAGTATTCACTGCTGAACATTTAATACTTAATTCCTGTTTGAGTAAGTCCTAAGCACAAAAGAGAATAATCTTTTTCTAGTGCCTTTTTTTTCTTTGTGCTGGCTTGAGCCTTGGAAGAACAGGTCAGAGCTTCCCAAAAGAGGTCAGCCTCACATTTTGAGAGACACTGCCATCCATGAATCTAATTTCAGCAGGTAGTTTTTTTTTTTTTATTGACCATTCGCTTGGCTAGCAGAGAACATGAAGTCATAGTTCAAGGGAAGCAGAGGTCTTTTGCAGCACACCTCTCACTTTTGTGCCAGGGATTGCTGCTTTCTCCCGGAATCGTGTGCAGTGAAGGCTTTGTTCTGCTTAACCCTGTCCATACCACTCATTCCTCACTAGGAGCCTCCAGTACGAGACAAAAATAATTAGCATACCACATCTGCCCCACGCATTAGCATGCAGGTGCTAATCTTGCAGATGTGCAGTTGTTCATTTTCCTTTGATAGGTCTGTGTTCCCACACTCACTATGTCATTAAGTGCACGCTACGTGTCTGAAAGGTAGGAATACAGAAAGCAATTTCAGCTATTGATGGCAATATAACAATGATTTTGCACTGCCATGGTCTCTTCTGGAGCCCTGCAGTTGGCTTACCTAGATGTGGGATTTTATGTGGATTTTGACCACTTTTCCTCCTCTCTAATACTGGGGACTGTGATGGGGGAGAACTGTAATGTTACAGCAGCTAACCAGCTAAAGACTGTCCTTGGATCCACCTCCCAGCATTGCAGGAGCACAATCCTCTGGCCCAACCCTCTTCTACACATGATATACTCCCTGCCATTCCTAAAATATTCCTTTATATCAGGAGGGTTAAGGACTGCTCCTCTGTCATGGGAATCCTTAGCAGCTGTCTTAAGGCAGCTTGAAGTGTCTTTCATTGCCCCCAAATGGCACAGAGGCCTTAGGAATGGCCCATGCCCTAAATCTCAGAATGCCAGGGGGCTTTTGAGCACTAATTAACCTGGCTTTGGTTTCATTACTGTGGTGGTATATTTATCCCCATTCAATGCATGTGAAACTTCAAGCATTGTAGTCCTACAGTAAATCAGTGGGAGTTCCTTCCATGTATATCTTACCTTTGATTACCTTTGTATTGAGGCAGGTGTGGAGAACCTCCAGCTTCATTTGGGGGAGGTTGAGTGTGGGTTCCCTTAGTACAATACCCCACCTTGGAAAACTAAAAATGTAACTAGCCACAAGTGAGGTATTACAGTAAAACTGTTTGTCAGGGTTAGATGCTGGTGGGCCGCCAGAAAAGTTTTACCTCCACATCCGCAGGCATGGAGTCTTGCAGCTCCCAGTAGCTGCGGTTTGCTGGTCCTGGCCAATGGGAACTGTGAGAAGCAGTGACCCAGACCATGCAGCTTCCTGCTGCTCCCATTAGTTGGAAACGATGAACCGTGGCCACTGGAGTGCGGGACTACGTGCCTACAGATTCCCAGGCAAACAAGCCATCTGGTGGCCTACCAGTAGCTAACCCTGATGAATCATGTATGTGCCACACAACTTGGCACCAGAGTTTCCCTGCCCCTGCATTAAGGGAACTTAAGGTCCTATAGGGTCAGCAGTTGTGTGTAGAAAGGGGAAGGATGGCCATGTGTTTAAGGGACAGGGCAGGATCTTGAGAGGTCTGAGTTCCATTCCCAAAACTGTCACAAGCATTTTGAATCTGGGCACATTCCCATTGTACCTCAGTTCCTCTGTCCAAAAAAATGGAGCTTGTAATACAAAACCCACCTCACTGTGCGTTGTGAGGCTTAGTTTATTATTATTTATCTATGGGATTTTCTGTTTGTGTTGCTGTCGCACCTAATAGCCCTAGTCACAACCCAAGACCCTGCTGTGCTAGGTGCTTGTACAAAGACAGAAAACAAAAAGGCTCTGCCTAGTTAAAGTAGATGAAGCATTTTGGGATCTTCTCAGGGAGCGAGCTGTTATCAGCGGTAACACGAGTGGTACGCCTACACTAAAGGGGCAATAGAATCCTGGGTGATTTTTTTTTTTTTAAATAGGAGAAGTGTTGTTTTGGTTATTTTGTAGTTTAATGTTACAAAAACTGTCATGTATGTAAGTCATATCAGTGTGTCCATGCAGAAAAGGTGAAGACCCATTGTGTCATGCTTTAGGGAACAATGTCTAATGGATCCCATGTGAAATAGAGTTTTTTTTTTTTTAGCAAAATATGGCTAGACTGTTTTTCTGTAGGTAAACTTAACTTTCTTGTGCTATAGCAGATGAAGGACACCTCTGCATTTTCTGTGATTCCTGGAATGATTTCTGGGGTTCTGGGATTATACATCAAATTTAACAAGATGATATATGGCTTTGAGGAGACACATTTGATGTACCACTTAGCCTTCCCATAATTTACTGCCTTCCCACTGTCTCAGGAGAGGAAAGGGTTTATCTACACTACAACCTGATTTTATAAATATCAAAGCAGGGAAGGGAAAAAAGAAAGCAGGCTGCTAACCTGTTATGAGATGATAGTGATGCAGGTAGGTGATATTAAATGCTACTGTCGTCAACCTTAATTGCAAGTTGCCATCACCTTGGCCATTTGAGTCAAGTAACATGCTATTCATATTACTGTTTTCTATCCCTATTCATGGGATTTTACATTCCAAAGTTGAGATGCTGAGGAATAATCTAAATGCAAAACTCTGCTTTGAAAAAAAAAACAAGAGACGCAAGTATAAACTAGGCATCTTTGCAACTTTCGTTACTAGGGTGTCAAGCATGACACTGTCAGCAAGCCGAGATGGGAAAATGTTTGCTTCCGAGACTTCATGAAGATTAAAAACAAACAAATGGGTTTGGGGTCAGTGAGGAGAACCTGCTAAACAATCTGCTGCCATTTCTGATTTTCCAAATAGCTCAGTGGTGTCCTTTGAACTTGCTTCAGAAAATTTTTTTACCAGGAGATATTCCTGGCCTTTTGCTTTATGATCCTATCCCCTCACCAGGCTATTAAGTCGAAAATTCAGTCAAGCATTAACATTTAAACAATTGTACACAGCTTCCCCTCTGTTCAGAGCCCCTCCAAAATACCTTGCCATTTGGAATAAAGGGACGGGGGAGGAAGTGTCAAGAAAAGGGGTGGTACTGGTGCCCTGATCTGGATTTTAATAGGTCAAGTCATTCTGGTAAATAGAATCCAGGTGGTCACAGCATCTTTGCCTAGTTAAACTGTCAGTGAAGTTCATTTGCTGCATTCTGGTGGAGATCATTGGCTGTGAGAAGGGATGGAGGGGGCATTTCTGCCAAAGACCAAAGAGTCAAAGAAAGAAAGAAGCATCTATGCAAAGGGATCAGATATGCTCTACATATTTGGAGTCATCCTGGCGCAAAGATCTGTTGATAACTCGTTCAACCTCTGCCTTCAGAATGCTTTGGGGAGGGGTCTTTTCTTTTCCTCTGAGTTTGCCTCAGTACGATTCTCACACATAAGATATCTCTGAACACTCCTTTTCTTTTTTTCTAGCTAAACTATATTGAATTCAAGCAAATGCAGCTCCCAGCTCTGTGTGTCGGGGGAATAGGGAGGGAACAACCCAAGGAAAGTGTTAATCCTGTGTCATCCTGGCTTTGAGACACAGTGCTATATGAAATTGATTTGCAAATGAAAGCGAAAAGCTAAGCAAAAGCCACCAACCTATTTTGCCTAAAGATGATTATAATGATAGTTATGTTCCCCTAAATGACAAACCAATTTGTTACCTGCCTACATAAACATTTGCTTAGATGAGCTCCCAAAATGTTTTATTTTTATTAGCCCCAACTTTATCTTTTTACGACGACACAAGGGCACAATAAAAGTAGCATGCAAATATAATACCCAATTTACATTTTCCCATGGTCAGCAGAATCCATTTGATATTAGGTCAGTGTGGACATCAATAAAGCACACACTCACACAAACCTTTTATAATGGTCCAGGAACTTCAGAATTGCTTTGATTTGAGCAGATATGGGAAAAGTAGTAGTGTTTGGCTATACGGGATAAACAGGCGAATGCAACAACATTTTAATGTTGGGAAAGCAGTAATGATCTCTGAGGTAGCCTTTCCTATGCAGGCTCCAGTTCAGCAAAGCAGTTAAGCCCATGTTTAAATTCAGAGCATTCTTAAGTGCCATTGAATTCAACTGAACTTCAGAACATGCTGGTAGGCTTAAATGGATTACCAAACCCAGGGTCATAGTAATCTGAGAGAGCTCTGAATGAAAACTTGTCACCTAAACGTTGGGGAGGATGGGTCAAGAGCCACGCTTTGTAGTTTGGTACCATCTTTAGGTGCTCGGTTGGGCCGTGATATACCATGCAGGTCCCAGCATAGTAGCAAGACCCAATGGGTGAGATAAAAGGCTTTTATTGAACTCACTTCTGCTGGTGAGAGGGAGAAGCTTTCGAGCCACACGAGGCTTCACTTCAGACCACACGACTCTCTCACCAGCAGAAGCTGGTCGAAAAGGCATTACCTCATCCATCTTGTCTCTGCTAGGTGAAAGTACACACTGAAGGGCCTATCACCCATCTTGTCTCTGCTAGGTGAAAGTACACACTGAAGGGCCTATCCATTGTCATTAAAACAAGAGAGGGCCAGTGTCTCCAGCACCGAACTGAGTGTCGAGGAGGCTTTGGGGGAAGGGCAGGATTTATTCACGTTCAATGCCGGTTTTATAAAATGGCTTCTCATCAGCATAAACATAGACTCTGCTGGGCTCCAGATGGGGGCAGGAGTTCTGAAAAAGCACGAGTTGCCATGGTATTTTGGATCTGACAGGAAGCAGGCAGCCCAGAAATTGTCCTGAGACAATGAGGAGGTCTTGCTCTGGCTTTGATTTGCTCTAGGAGTACAGAGAACACCACCAGAATGGCAGGTGAGCCTGGGGAATATGGGCAGTGGGGAAAAGCACCTTCACGCCCAGAGGTGGGCAACCTGCAGCCCACAGCAAAGGTGGCCCAGTGGGGATCTATGTGTGGCCCATGAGACCTGTTGTTTACCATTGCCCATGCGCAGGGTTGCCAGATTCTGCTGATTTCATCCATGTCGTTTATTTCCTATCAATATTGCTAAAGTGACAGCATATAAAGCAAAGGCACGTGAAGGGAGGGGCGTGTTGGTTGCACGCAACATTGACAGTGAGAGCCGGACGCTCCCTCTGCATCCAATCAAAACGCTGCTCCGGTTCAATCGGCACATACCCCACAAATCCTAGGTACACAAGTGCCGTGAGCAAAACGACCCCATCCCAAGAGACCATCGTGGGTGCGACAATCTTGCGGCCCACTGAGATGGAGGGTCATTCGTGCAGCCCACTCACTAGCCACGGTTGCCCATCGTGACTTAGGACTACGCTTACTTGGCTTGGCTGACAACCAGGAGTTACAGCTTGTGGCCGAGGAGCAGATGTCCTGTTTCCAGGTTTGGTGGGATGGGACAGAACATACTCGATACCCAGAACCCCCCTTCCTTTAACAGAGGATAGAAAAAACAATAGGCTGGCAACAGTCCTTTCCAAAGCTTGGTTCAGTGCTTGCGTGTGTGTTTGTCTGAGGTCCAAATTGGATCACTGTCACCGATTGCAGCCCCATGGCAACAGGTTTCTTTACACTGTCTAGACAATCTGGCAGGGAAGAAGCTCGTGGGAGGAGGCCTCCGAACAATGTATGAACCGGCACAACAAGCTTGTGCTTCCTGTATCCTACATGAGCCCAAAAGGGCTCGAGAGTGGCCAAAATCACATTCTCTTGCTGAGAGCATTGCTGTGACACACAGTCCTACCTGAAATGACATTTGTGACCAGAAATAATAAAAAAGCCAACCCTGAATTAGGTGCTAAACTGGGTCTCGCAGGAAACGCCAGAGTGCAGTAAATGCTGTTAAAGTAGTTTAACGTGGTAGAGATCGGCTAGTCAGGACAACAATAAGATCAGCATTAACGTTCAACGCAGATGTTCAGTAGCTCTGTTGGACGCAGAGACGATGGAGTGAAATGTAACAGTTGCGTGCTTTGGTTTAGACTCTTCTTCTTTGTATGATGGGGTTTTATTCATTCCAGGGAAACCTTAATGATGTCTCCAAGTAACCATATTTTGAGTACAAATCACTTGCAAGAGCCCTGCTTATACTTCAAAGTACTGAGATGCTCAAAGACAGTGTAGCGTTGGGTTATTTTTCAAAAGCCCATGTTTCAAGGAGGCTATGCAAAAGTAGATGTACGTGTGTTTAATTTGAAAGGTGAATTTTGGCCTGATGAAAGATTTATAGCCTTGGTGACAGCAGCCTTCTGCTTTTTTTTTTTTTTCCTATGGAAGAGGTAAAGCATACGGAGTGGCCGTGTGCACTTCCCTTGATTTTGAGGGGCCACCTCTAATAATAGGCTTATGTTTCTTTTCTTCTACGGATCTTAAACCTTACAAGGATGGGTCTGTATCCTGCCTAGATCCTAGATGTAGGAAACTAAGGCAAAGAGTGGTTAACTGATTTGCACAGATTCGATGCCGTAGGTATCTGGCAGCATAGGTATAGATGCAGATCTCTGAGGACTCCTAATGCCATGCCCAGGGGAAGGGAGCGTGACTGCCTTGAGAAATTTGTGGGCCCAGTAGATTATATTGACTGGGATTCTCTAGCCCTCTCATTTCACCTGAATGACAGACATTTTGGGGGCTTTCCTGATCTCAGGAGAAGTACAACTGTCCTTTCTCACTCCCATCTCTCTTCAGCCCCAGGGGCAATTGACTTTCCTTGAAGATTCAGTTCTCTTCTTCTGAGTCTGTTAAGGTTGGCCAGTTGTGGTTTTCCTGAGGTAGGAACCTGAGGTAAAACTTAGACAAAGGCTTAAGGGAGCCTAAGAGAACATATTCTGCACCTTCTTCTGGTTCAGTCGGCCTCAATATCATGTGTAACTTTTACAACGGTGACTGTCTCCCATGAATTTGAATACTTCTGAGGTGGAAATCTCAAAACACTTGCCTCTTTGCTGAATTCTGGCTCCTGTGGTCTGGCATCAGGAAAATACTCCGAAGCTTGGGAGAACTAAAGAATCTGCTTCCAGCCATGCGGCTCAAGGCCCATCTCTTGTTTAATTATATATACATTTTGGGTTTCAAGCCATGTCTTCATGGGTGGTGGAGGTTCAGGGGACCACTGCACAAGCAGCGCTCCTGGAGGTGTTCTGCACAAGTAGAAGACTGCTTCTTGAGGAACTGCAGGTGCACAATCTGACACGGCAATGTCTACACCCGTTAGGAGCGGGATCATGAGTACACATCACCCAGTGGGTGTGCATACAGAAGTAGCCTGTGCTGTGGCTATGCTGCTACATTCCCAGTGGATCATGTAGCAGCTGTGGTGGCTCTAACACACCCTCCTTGTACTTGCAGAATGGGGTACAAGGAGCAAGTGTTCCTCTGACTGCCTGATCTCTCTCCTTTTGTGCACTAAGGTAGGAGCAGTTGGAAACTGATCCTTTATCTGTACATATATTCAGATACATACTGCATAATTCTTTGTCGGCCCCGAGACTGCATCGGGATTTCTTCTGAGTGGAACATTCACTCTCTGCTGAACCTATCACTCCAACTGAATAGTTGAAAGCTGGAGCAGCTGTTGGTTTTAATGTTGTTTAGGTTGGCTTTGATCACCTTAGATCTGCACTTGTTTTTATGTAGGGATATTTGTTTTCATCAAACAAGATTGCAGCCAAGTGTGGTGGGAGAGCAACATGCATGAGCAACAAGCCTTGCCATAGCGCTGCAATCAAAGAGAACAACTGGGAATAACAGCCAGTAGGGCACAGTAGGACAATTTCAGCACAGGCCTGAGCAAAAGTATCCTTCTTTGGCCAGGTCCACACTATATGCAAGATACTCAGCTTAAAGTACACAATTCCAGCTACATAAAAAACAGGCATCAACACACGTTAAGCTGAGCTTCAGCTCTGTCCTCATTGGTGGGAGGTCGACAGGAGAAATGCTTCTGTCAACTTCCCTTACTCTTCGTGAGGAGTAGGAGTACTGACACCCATGGAGGTTCCCTTAGCGTTCGATTTAGCAAGTCTTTACTAGACCCACTAAATTGAACACTGGAAGATGGATCCACAGTGTCAATCTTCCCACAATTGGAGATGTGGCTTTAGTTTTAGGGTTTTTTTTTCAGACTTAGGCTTGTGGATAATGGTGTGATAACAATGCAGAGAAAAACTGAAAACCAATCTGCGTAATTCAACTGATTTTTGCTTTCCTGAAAATACATCCCATTGGCTATATTACTATTTAATTTTACTGATATGAATTTTCAGAATTTGGTGCTGTGCATTTGCAGAGCAACTTTGCTTTTTTTTATTTGAACTTCTTAAATACTCTGGCATCAGCCAAACAAGTTACATCGTTCAAATGTCTTTAGTTGTAGTTTTAATCTGAGTTTTGCTATTCAAAATAGGAAGGATTCATAATCTGAGATTGAAGTTTAAAGGGATGAAATGTTTTGGTAGCTGTATCAAAAAGCAACAAAGACCGGGCCCGGTACAGTATCACTGATTTTATGTTGAAGCCTGTTGCTCAATAGATGCCTTTCAAAAAAGATGGCTATCTATCACATAGATCAAAAGAGAGACAGGACAAGAGGAAAATGCTATCATTGTATGGAGAATAAGGAGAAATCCATGGTTGCAAAAACTAGACTTTTTATTTTCAAGTTTAACGTTTGTGTTTCAGTGTTTGCAAAATACAACTTGGGAAAGGAGGGAAATTACAAGACTGAATATGTGACCCATGCAAACATAGAAACGGTGATAGGACTGCCTTCCCTGGAGATTGATTAATGTGCTGCATGTGTAACAAGGAGACTGTCTTCTAAGACAAGAGAAGTAGTCGTCCTGTTCCGTGTCTTCAGGGAAGCAATTGAAGCAATCTCTGGGAGAGAGAAATATGGTCCCGTGGTGTCCAACCAGTTCAGAAGCAGGAGCCGCTATAGCAAACTCGCCACATTATTCTAAAAATGTAAAAACTTTTGTGATTTTTTTTTTTGAGTTTTTATTGTTCAAGCCAACTAGCCACACTCAACCAGCCAAATAGCCGCATATGGTGAGTGGCTAGCATGTTGGACGCCACAGGTCCAGGGAACAGCCAGGCTCTGTCTACACTCGCAGCTTCTTGCACGAGTAATATGCAAATGTGGCTAAGCGTGGAATATCGCCGAGCCTTATTTGCATACCTAAGGAGCCACAATTTTTTTCAGAAGAGGCTCTTGCGCAAGAAGGAGCATCTACACTGCCCCTTCTTGCGCAAAAAAAGCCCTCTTGCGCAATGCCGTTACACCTATTACTTTTCAGGAAGAACGGCATTGCGCAAGAGGGTTTTTCTTGCGCAAGAAGGGGCAGTGTAGACGTTCCTTCCTGTGCAAGAGCCTCTTCTGAAACAAATGGTGGCTCATTAGGTATGCAAATGAGGCTCGGCGATATTCCACGCTTAGCCTCATTTGCATATTACTCGCGCAAGAAGCCGCAAGTGTAGACATAGCCCCAGTGTATGAGAGAGGGAAGGGAAGGACCACCCCAGACCATTTATTCCAGTTCTCCTTTTAAAGTCCTGGTGCAGGAAGTTTCCTTTAAGGACCTATAAGGCCACCATAGGAGAATGTCTTGGGACAGCATTTATCTGCAGTGAGACTAACACATGTAAATTGTTGCTCTGCATCCAACCCACGATCAGCAAAGAGTCAAAGTTGTTATTAGATCCCAATCTGAAAACTTTGGATTTAGTGGGTTTTTGGTTTGTTTGTTTTTGTTTTTTTTCTGTCCAATAGCTGTTTGTTGGACTATGTGGAGAAAAGTTTGGTGCTTAGAGTTCAATAACCTGACAGGTGTCCAGGTTAGCCCTAATTGGTCCCCTGATTGCCATCAGCTGAAGAGAAACTGAACTATTTCACAGGCCAATGAATACTGAACTCGTGTCTCCAAAATCAATGTGCTGCTTCCAGGTTAGGACTGAAGCACCGAGGGAAGCCTAGGTGAGTTTACATCTCCTACCTGATCTGTAAAATAGTTAGTCAGAGGGTTGTGCTTTCCAGAGGTACTGATCCTGCATCTGCTATAGGTAGGAACGGCCGTTAAAAGACAGTAACAATATGCTTAGGCGCAAAAGTGACTTTGAAAGACAATCTTCCAAAATTTATGTTCAAAGAAAAATGCTTCTAAAAGATGACTTTCCAGGGGGAGGGAGGTCGGGTTTGGATTTAGATATTTGCCAGCAGGTTTTGCAACCCAAACTCTGAGGAAGGAAACAGATTGCAAACTAAACTAACCAGGCACCTACTAACCCACACAAATAAAACAAGTAAATTAAAAAGTGCTTTCGATAGAAGTACTCCAAGGTATTATTAAGATCACAAATGAGGCCCTTTATTTTAATAATGAATCATCTTGCTTTTGACGATTTTAATTATGAAATGAGAGAAAATCTGTGTAGAAATTAACATGAAAATGTATATGTGTATATCCTCTTTGACCAATGTATTTCAAGAAGTTGTTTTTCCAGAGTCTGTCATAAGGAATTAGCTCATCCTTTGCAGTGCAGACTGTACTGATCCTTCCTAATGTGTATGGAGGAGGAAAAAAGGGGCTTTAATTTTGGGTCTGAGCTAAAGCCCAGTCAAATCAGTGCAGTGTCTCTATAGCTTTCAGTGGCCTTTGAATCAGGCCCTAATCAGGGAGGAATCTTTCCAGTATTAGAGGAGAATTAATCATCTGCTATTCTGAATACTTATTTATATAGAAAGAAAGTGAGTATATAATATAAAATATTATTTATTATTTAAATGTTTTTACCCCGCATTTCTATTTAAAATATTCAAAGCGGCTTACAAAAAAAAAAAAACCAACACAATACAAATATATATAAAAATGTAAAATATGAGACCTCAGAGGACATAACCAGCTAAAAACATATAGAAAACAATATTATATATGTTTTCTCAAAAACACAGGGCAGTGTCTTACTTGGTGTAAACTGTCAACATTATTCAATTTATTTTTATTTTTGCGTGATTACACTTGCTTATCTATACTGTGTCAAGTATCTGCTTCTTTAATGTTAGACTTTTTTTATATATAGAGAGAAGAAAATGCCACTCCAGTTACAGGAGACATCCCAGGTTTCTCTCTTTTTCACCTGACATTGTTGGGGTCTGATTTATCTCCTTCCTCCTTCATTACTCAGTGTTAATGTTAATAACACAGGGTGGTCATTAGGTTCTAGCTGATGTTCTTGCATTCCTTTCTGCTGCCTCCCACTTTTCTTCAGCAGACAGTGTTGACCCCAGCAGCTGCTACTTTTGTTAGAGACATTCTTTCTTATATTTCTCTGCCTCTGGGGCTCAAAAACACGCCAGAGAGGAGCGAAGTTAGTGTATCAAAGGCTGAATAAATGGCTGGGTTTCAGGTTGAACAGCTGTAGGACAGTTGAGGGACTGAAGAAATATAAAAGAAGTCTGCTATGGTCTTTTCTCCAAGTGCCTTCTGAGAAGAACTGAAAACATAACCATTATTATTATTATTATTATTATTTTGTCATCATGGGTTTAGGCTTGTCACTGGCTGGGATTTGAGTGTCTGGAAACCAGAAAATTAAATAAAATGAAGCCTCACAATTTACTTGCAATTACCAGAGCCATATGTATCTCCCTGTGTGTATACACAGTTAAAAATTCATTGTGAATTTTGGAATTCATACATTCATTCACTGTGAATTCATTGTGTATTTCTTTTCTAGTATTTTAAAACCCTGTCTCCCTGCAATGGTTTGAACTGAAAATAGATATCTATCACAATTTTGTCTTGCTGGTTTTAGTGTAACTTCCCTTGAGTGCTTTAGATCTGGATGAGATGTATTCCTGAGGTCCTGACCTCATCTGGTCATTAAAATTTCCATGGTCCTTTTTGCAAGAGGGTATTTTTTATTGCCTATTTGTAAACACTGTCACCGTGGAAAAACTGAGGAAAACATGCCCTCTGCCCCACAAAGTTTACAGTTTTAATAGACAGTCAAGGCAATGTAGTTTGAAGTATTTTATTTTATTATCCCTACATAGGGGCTGAATTGTAAGATGTTAACCCTAGAGTCCTAGCTAAATTCCAATGTGGGTGGTTACATTTTAACTACTAAATATAATAATACAAGAACATAAGAATGGCCATAGTGGGTCAGAACAAAGTCCATCTAGCCAGTATCCTGTCTCCCTACAGTGGCCAATGCCAGGGGCCCCAGAACAGGTAATCATCACGTGATCCCTCTCCTATCACCCATGCCCAGCTTTTGACAAACTGAGGCTAGGGACGCTATTCCTACCCATCCTGCCTAATAGCCATTGTTGGACTTATCCTCCGTGAATTTATCTAGTTCTTTTTTGAACCCAGTTAAAGTCCTGGTCTTCACAACATCCTTTGGCAAGGAGTTCCACAGGTTGACTATGTTGTGTAAAGAAATACTTCCTTTAGTTTGTTTTAAACCTGTTTCCTATTAATTTCATGTGGTGACCCCTAGTTCTTGTGTTATGCCCTAATTCTTGTGTTAGTAAAGCTCCCTCCCACCTGTCTGTAATTTCAAATGACTACAGTAAAATTTTCATCATTACTGACTCAAAACTGTTAAATAGCTGTCATGTTCTACCCCAGAGATGACTGCGATTCAATTCAGAGTGAAACAGTTTCCATAAAATGATTCGACTTTCCAGTGTTCCTCAGTATATACATTCAGTCCCGGTTTGTTTTGAATGCCTTGCTGATTTTGAATATCTCCGGCATATGTTTTGATAGAGGCAAACTCAGGTCAAAATAATGAAAAAGAAAGCCATGTACATGCTAATAAATGTCATTTGCCAGCACTTTACCTTTATTTGGCACCATGCTAAATCTTGTATCAAGTGTAATGCAGGGTGCAATTGGCTTTACAATGTGACTGGAACCCCACTGCTTTTCTTGTCGCCCCAGGAGGACATTTATCACAAGCGAGAGAGCAATTACAAAGCAGTTAAACTCACTGTAGTGAATCTTGTTTTTAAAAAGGAAACTAACTTTGTTGTTGCAGCCTTGGGTTTGTTGTGTCATTAGACTTGCAGTCCTTTGCTGTTGGGCAGTCTTTCACAGTCTACGAAGAGCTAGCAATGCCACATCCTTCAATTATAGACCATCCCCATTTATAATGTATGAACAATTTTAATAAAAGGAGACACTTTAATATTTATGGCCCTTTGTGCCCTACATAAGGGACCCAATTTAAAGATCTTTGTCTCTTTTTTTGCAGTAAACCTTCGATCTGGAGCTGAGCAGAAAGTGGTGTTCATCACGGCTCGTGTCCACCCTGGAGAAACTCCATCTTCTTTTGTGTGCCAAGGTGAGTGCCTACCATGCAACTATTTGGAATAAAAACTCAGAGATGGAGGTGTTGCTCTTCCCTATTGTCTTTTTTTAACATGGTCTGTGCTCCTTTGAGCATCTCAGGCCAACGCACTGTGATCCTGGTAGCTCGGTTGGATTATAAGAAACCATCCACTAATCTGAAGGGGTTGTTCTGAGGAATAAGGCTTTGGGTGACTGATGTGCACTGTTGCAAACGTAAAACTGCCCAGCTCATGTTTGCAAAGGGTTGGAATCTGAGGGTTCTCGGTAAAAATAAGCCCAATGTGTTTTAGAGGTCGAACCTCTCTAATCCGGCACTCTCTGGTCTGGCGACATCCATAGCATGGCATGATTTTAATTACCCAGATGTCCTCTTATCATGGCCATGTTTCCTGCAGTTCCATAAAGTTTGTTTACAGCCACCAGTTCTGGCTCTCAGTGTTCTGTGCTGTTATTTGGCTTTAATTAACCCCTAAATGTCTTCTAAGAGCCCAGAATGCACTTCCATTAGACAATATTGACCTCCTATGGTTCAGAAAATTCTCTAGTTCGCCACCGGTCAGGTCCCGAGGGTTCCAGACTAAGGAGGTTCTGCCAGACGAGGGAGGCCCATGATTGCTAAGGGGCCCCAATAGCAAATGAAATCCATGGGCTGGATTCTTGGTGTAAATTAAAGGAGCTATGCTGATTTACTCTGTCAGCTGAGGAACTGGCTCTGGATATCAAGTCAGTCATCTCAGTTATGGCTTACGCTCTGCTCGTTATGCTGGACCCTTACAATGCAGCTGTTGGATGAATGACTAGCCCTGTTGGTTGGTAAAGACCTTAACAAAGAGGGACGTATTCAAGACCTTCTCTCTGCATCCCTCCTCCTAGGAGGTGTGTGTCCTGCACTTCTCAAGGAAGCTATTGTTCCGTAGGTGAGCAGATGTTGGATCTTTTGCTGCAGTTCGCTAGGATGCAAAGTTGTTTCATGGGCGTCCACATCAATCTGACATTTCCACCTCAGGAGCGCCTTGTCTTTTAATCACTGTTGGCTGCTGTGCTGGACCCTCCCCTCCCCCCCCAACCCATGCTTAATTATACGGCTCTGTTGAGGTTAGCTGGTTAGGCGTCTGTGATTCCCTCTGCTCCACAGATGGGCTGGAGACAGAATCCTGGTGTATGTTGGGAGGAAAAGGAAGATGTGGGAGGGTACTGTCTCCATTATGCACTTCCTTACCTTGCTGTACCCCAGGGGAACTCCAGCTCCAGGAGCTCCCTGGTGGAGACAGCGCCCTCCCTCTCAGAATCCAGTGGAACCAATGTCGGTAGGCCAGGACTTGCCCATTTGATTTCCTGCTCTGCATTTCGAACACCTCCTCCCTCAGGTGCAGTCTGAAGGGACTGACTAGCAGAGAGAGTCACAACAGCAATGCTCCTGTTGGAGCTCTTCTGACAGAAAGGCGGGGGGGGGGGGCAGCCAGGATTCAGAGTGGAGGATTCTTCTCTTCATGCTGATGACCCTACGCTTTCCTGGATCCCATGAGATCTGCTAATTTGGGGACTGCACCCTTTCTGTGACCGGGCATGCAGTATCCTTCACCCGCCAGCACAATGCTCAAGATTCACTGGATGGAGGTTCAGCAGGTGTCCTGGTCTTGTTTGCTGGGCTAGCCAATATAGGAGAGTATAGAGTACTTGAGATTTATTAATTAGCATGTATTTATAATTGGATGCTGTATGACTTTGTTTGAATCGACGTGTTCCCATTTGCATTGCTCTGATAGGTGAAGGCTGAGCCACGCCGCTAGGGGGATGCTTCACGAATATCACTGTTTTATTGAATGGTGAAATATGATTAAACAGGAAAGGAGCAAAATGTGCAGAAGAGATGGGTAATGTAGCCAGATGAAGGAATTAGATGGAAATCATCTCTGTCTTCCGGAAAGACTTTATGCTTTGGGCAGAAGAGTGGGAGCTGAGGAGCAGGGGGAAGAAGAAAGCAAGCTAGTCTTGGAGAAGCACATCCGAAACATGCTGAGTGTGCAGTTACAGGGCACGCTTGACTCGCTCAGGAATGCAAGGATCTGTGCTGAGCGAACGCCACCGTGCATTGAGCCATTCTGCTCCGTGCAGATGAAGATGTCTTGTGTGTATAATTAGCGTCATAAGGAGTGATGGGAAATCGCAACAGTCCCCTAGAAATGGAGTGCATTTCAAGTTCATTTAGACGTTGTTTCTGACATTGCCAAAAGGAAAATGAGGTATTCGCTTTATCTTTGGAAACTTTTGTGGAAGACATAGGATCTCTTGGTAGTTTAAGCTCCTGGAGTGAGAGGGATGTTATTTTAGAAATCTTGTTAGGCATTTTGGGCAGAGTTAAATGTTTTTAGTTCAACATCTGAATCCAACCCCAGTGCATTCAGTACGTGGCGGTTTTGCCTGGTTTACAGATTTCTCCTGCATGGTTTGAAGTGATTACACATACAACCTGTAGCACGCAGATATGGCAGGCTAGTCGCAAAGATGAGATGCGGGCATCATCTGATGTAGGGAAGTGCTGGGCTGTAGCTGCCAAGGCCCAGAGCAATAGCAAATGAAGGAAACAACCAAAGGGAGTTTGGCTGCACACCCAATTTCCCTTCAAATGTTGGCTTTGCTTCTCTCAGTCTTGGTTGTCGGTTTCCCTGTGAAATCCTCTGTTCAGTCTCCACAACGTCCCGTGCAAATGCTCCAGTTTCCGTCTCCCTTTTTACTTATCTCTCTTCACACCCCTTTGCTGTTTCCGTAACCCATGCCTGCATGGTGTGATGCTCTGTCCCTTCTAGGAGCACCTCGGCCACCTAAAGACTGAATCTGCTATAGCCTTGGCTCAGAGCCAGGTGGCTTTTAGCTCATGCAGTAGAGCAGGTGTGGACAATAATTTTAGAGGGGAGGGAAGGAAATTTCTGAAGTGGTCCTGGGTCCTTGGGTGGAAGTGGTGGGGCCATGACACTTCTCGTGCTCCCCCATCCACAGACCCTTATTGGCCTGGGGGCAGGGGAGCACTTGTAGTCTTTGTCCTCCCTCCCCCCAGCCCTCCTGCACCTAGAGAGAACCGCCAGCACTATACACCCCCAGGGAGGGAGTAGACTTTACGTGCTTTCCCCGTCCCAAGGTCTCGATTGGCCTGGGGGCGGGGGAGTCTCAGGGCAGCCACTGGCTGGATCAACTGGCTTGGTGGGCCGGATCCAGCCCACAGAGGCTCTCTTGCCCAGCCCTGCAGTAGAGGCTCATGCACTTGGCTTCAGAGGTCCCAGGTTTGGACCCACGTGCCGACGACCAGGGTCTGTCAGCATTATACAAGCATCATGACTAATTGCCCTTGTCTGCACAGAGAAGTTTCTAGCTAAACACGCTCTCCAGTGTTAGCAGCATTGTGCGGGCATCCTAGATGTGGCTCTGACACCTTGTGGAGCTTTTATCTTAAGATTCCCATTTAAATCTAGTCTGAGCACTGGTGAGTGTCCCAGAGTAAAAGAGAGACTCAGGCAGCATGGGGGCTCTGAACATGTTTAACTGATGCAGGAGTAGGACTGCCAGAAGCAATCCATCTCACTAGGACTAAGTCTACACAGCTTACGGTCTTAAGCCTCTTAGCCCAATTTGTGGGGCTCAGGCTAGTGCACTAAAATAGACATGTACAGGTGACCCCCGCATTTATGACCTAATTAGTTCCTGGAGATCCATTGTAAGTCAGGCCGTCGTAAGTTAAACCTTTATTTCCCATAGGCGCAATGTTATAAATGGCGGTTCCATTCCTGGAAACCCATTTCATACTCTAAAAATACCTAAATTGAGGAAAACTAAAAAGTGAAGACCGATGTGGCAGAGATGTGCGCAGGTCAAGCAGCAGCTGCAGACTGAGTCTGACTGAACTTGTGCGTTTCCTGTTTTGGGATGATGTGTGGAGTCTGCCTCGTACGCCGTTGTAAATACGTAAATTGGGGGTTTTAGGCGCTATCTTGCATAAAAAAATGGTTGTAAATGTGGGGGATTGTACGTCTGGCAGTTGTAAGTCGGGAGTCACCTGTAGTCAATGTTTGTGGTGGAATGGAGACTCTGAAGCCTACAAGATTTTACATAAGTCCTGCTGTCGTCAGTGTGTCTTTACATGCTACCATCATGCACACATTCCCTCCCTCCTCCACAAGATTTCCTCCTTCAGATTCACTCCTGCCAGAAGGGTTTTGAAAGCCCTCATCCTGCCCACCAGCTAAAACAGGAGTTAGGAAACAGAAATGGAGAAATACATGAATGGACCTAACAAAGTGTGCCATAAATATTACTGCTGCTTTGATTTACCAACCATATGGGGCCTGTTTAGACAAGACGCTCTTTGGAGCAGAGAGATTCTTCTCATTTTTCCTACTTGTCTTCAAAATGGCCACCGCACTAGCACCATGGCAACAACAGTGACTGTAGCCTACTCAAAGGCCACCTGGTAACTTGTGTCAGGAGTAACGGGTGAAAGGTTTTTTTTTTTAACCTCCCCTCCCCTGAGTTGAAGTGAATGCCAAGGGGGCACTATTATTAGTCTTGGCCTGCTACAACAGAAAGGGTTAATCTGTCACGTGGGTAAGGGAATCCCAAAGAAGCAAACTCCTCCGTGTCTAGAAGAAAAATGGGGCATTTCCTTGCCAGGCAGGCAAAGCTTTGCCTTCTAGAAATGGAAATTAGGTAGCGGCAGCTTTCATTTACTTGAGCATATCACTAAGGCAAATAATTTCATTTCATATTCTGGCACTTTGCATCCTGTGGTATCCCAGTAAATCATGTCAGATCCTAATATATCACTGTATGGCTTATCACATAGGGTGATGGCACAGGAGCTGATGCATTGTATTCTGCTGCATCTGAACTTTTTTTCTTGAGAAACAAAATCCTTTCTTTCAAATGCATAACATATCATCTGTCAAGTTTAGTAATAGGAGGCTAGACAGGCAAAATGGATGGGAGGAAAGCACTGACCAGTAGCAATATTGAGCAGTCCTGGAGCTGAGGATGTAGGCAACTGGAATTAAATGGACATATTTTCATCTTGCAAATTGAGTCCATCAGCAGTAGTCAAACAAAGGCGGATTTAACACATTAGGATCCCTGTGTCCCAAATTGGTGGCACACTGTAGATAGTTAGAAGTGAATCTAAGATGCTCTGCATTAATCTAATTTACATCTTCTACTCACCTCTCAATAGAATCCTGCTACCTATTTCTCTAGGTTCTTATTCCATGCTTCCCACTTGAATTGTGCAAGTGCCTCTCTGTATAGTGTTACAAAGTGTTCAGGCGAGAATCCGAGGGGTTGGAACTTCTGTTTCCCTGTTCCTTACAGTGGGAGGTTTACATCAAAGGAGGTTTGGCTGCTTCTGTGAGACTTCTAACCACTTAGGGCACGTCTACACAGCAGGGACAAATTAAGCTACGCAACTTCAAAATAGCTCAGTTCGGCTTTTGGTGCTGTCTACACAGCAGGAAGTCAAAGGAAGAACACACTTCCTCCGACTTCCCTTACTCCTTGAGAAGTGAGGGTTACAGGAGTCGGAGTAAGAAGTCCTCCAGCTCGACATTATTTCGAAATAATGGCTTGCTGTATAGATATGCTCTTTGCTACTTTGGAAAAATGTCAGGCAGAGCCTTACTGACACACACACCTATACTCATCCTTTCTGAATTTGCCCCAGAGAGTCTAAGGAAGTCCAGAATTAACGTGCTTTATATGCCCCAGAGCAGACAGAGAGAGTTGTAACATGAAAGACAACACTCAGGAGAGTTTATTCCATACTGTGTGAAATCCTCCCCTTCTTTGCTAATGTAAGATACTCTCTTGTTGACAGATAACTTGCCCATTACCCCTGCGTATGCATCCGATACATTCCCCACAGATGAGCTTTCGCTGGGATCTTTCTGGTCTGTTTCTTGAAGCTCAATGAAGGGAGCCAAAACAAGTAGGTTGCAGCTGGCTGAGCTGGTATGAATGACCCAACTTCTTTTTCAAACGAGTCACTTTGTTCCAATGCTATTACATCTCCTCTCTTTGAAAAGCTGCTTTTGGTAAGCAATAAGGATGTTAAGAAGCGGGTAATTAGCTAATTGTGTAATTGATATAATTTGTATCAACTACACGATGAATCGATAAGGGGAGTTGCTCTGTCGCGGCTTGCACTGGGTCCAGGAGCTACCCTGCTGCGGCTCTGCAGTATAAATGTAGTAGGACCTGAGAGTGCAGGCAGCCCGGCTCTTACAACATTTAAATGGCAGAGCTGCAGCGGGTGAAACTCCTGCACCCGGTACGAGCTGGGACTGAGCAGTCCTGCCTTGCGCCAGCTCTGGGACCACTGCAGCTCTGCCTCCCCTGCCCTTCCTGGCACACTGCAGAGCTTGTAAGCTGGCTTCCCCGAGCACCGGCTCCTGCTCCCCCACCCTTGCTGCCTCTGATAGGCTATGTCTTTCAAAAGAGGGATGCAAATTAGACATACCGAAATTGAAAATGAAGCCAGGATTTGAATTTCCCATGCATCATTTGCATAATTGTATCACAGCTTTTTTTTTAAAATGCTATTTCGAAAGTGAAACCGCGGTGTAGATGCGGTTCTTTCTAAACAAAAAGCCTTTTTCGAAAGATCCTGTAAACCTAATTTTTGAGGAGTACAGGATCTTTCGAAAAAGGCTTTTCTTTTCGAAAAAGGCTTTTCTTTTCGAAAGAACCTTGTCTGGACCACGGTTTCCCTTTCGAAATAGTGTTTTGCGAAAAGACGCCGTGACGTGAGTATGCAAATGAAGTACGGGAAATTCAAATCCCGGCTTCATTTGCAATTTCGATATGTCTAATTTACGTTCGTTTTTTGAAAGAGGGATGTAGTTTAGATGTACCCATAGAGAGGCAGCAAGGGCGGGGGGACTAGTCACTTACATCCCTAGTAAGCAAAGGCTCTTAAAGTATCCTGGGCTTGGAGGTCATCCCTCTCTTTCTTTGGCAAATACTAGCAACAGCAGCCAGACTGCCCAAGAATCCGTCAAGTAGTTACTCCAGTCACTCATTCAATGACTGACAACAAATGCTTTGATAGTTCACATTTGCTGCAACTCCCAAGGTACTAACCTGGAGCTTGCATCAGAAGAATCCTGAATGACCTCTCAGATTTATGAAGGATCTTTTTTCTCTCTCTCTCTCAAAACTCAGACAGGGCTATCGGATATAGGGGTGTGTTTTTTTTTCTTTTGTTCTCCCCCGTCCCTCCCCCCCCGCCCCCGAATGGTCTTTCCTTTAAGGCTTAATAACCTATATAATACATGCATGTGTGTGTATCTGCTTTATCACTCAAGGGAAAACAATGCCCTAAACCTATGGTTGCTAGGCTTGTCAGAATTGTTGCTGTGGTGTGGGTGAGTGAAGAGTAGGTTGGAATGCAGGCTTCTTTTCCTGTGTGATTATTTGTGTGTATTTTTACACTGGTGTCAGTCTGCTCTTACAGGCATGCTGGGTTTCACAGGCCCTTTTCAGCTCAGCTGGAGCCAATACTTCTCTGTGAGGGGCTCGCAGCCAGGAGATCAATGGAGTTAGTGCTCCCCTTATAGGCCGAATTCATCCCTCATGCTGTTGTCACACACGACTGGATTCATTTCCTGGTGTTCGGGAAATGACACAAGAATTGGTCATTTCTCTGAAGGGTGATTATTAGAATCTATTCTTTCAGATAATTATTTTGTGGGGAGGTAAGAAAAGAGCCGATATTTTTATTAAAGAAAAGGTACAATATTCCCCAACTTTCCTCCAGAGGGCTAACGACACATCAGCCCTTACTGGTATGAATTCTTTCGATGAAATAATATTGAAAGAGGGCATAAGGACATGAGATCAGCCATACTGGGTCAGACCAAAGGTCCATCTAGCCCAGTATCCTGTCTGCCGACAATGTCCAATGCCAGGTGACCCAGAGGGAGTGAACAGAACAGGGAATCACCAAGTGATCACTCATCCATCTCTAGCCTCTGACAAACAGAGGCTAGGGACACCATTCCTACACAACCTGACTCATTATTATCCATCCAAAAGCAGTCCCCAGAACTGACACCAGGCAACCTTCACATTGGCTCTGATTTCACTTGCTATCTGGTTCAGTCTGGGTGAGTGTAGGTTCACACTATGGGGGTTGTGTTTGTATCGTCTAGATTGTTTTTTCTTTTGGAGAAAGAGAGAGCATCACACACTGTTCATGGAGCTGGAGCGTGGTTTGGTCCCATTATGGTCTCGGCATGGTAAAGTCCATGCTTTATGCCTTATTTTTGCCCTGGTTCTTTTGTGTATTCCTTTCATATTTTAGCAATGTACATATGTACATAGCTTCCTCATAGCCTCAACGTGTTTTGATAGCCGCTCTCCGGTCAGGTTCAGTGCATTGTCTAATGCTAAAGGGCTTCTGACTCTTCAAATTTTAATGGGACATAAATGAGGTTTCAAACCTTGTAAATTACAGCTTGCAGAGGTGCTGCTCTGAATCACTAAACTTCCTGAAGCAGCTTCCCTTATTTGGCTTCTTTTGTCAGGCATTTGCCAGGATAGCACCCGCCACAAAGTCTGAATCCCACACAAATGAAAATCTGCGCCCTGAGCTTTTTGCTTTAATATTCTCTACGTGGCTGGGATCCAGCACTCCCTGAAGAGGCGGTACAAGAGGAGAGGGAGAAGGATCTCACAACCTGGCTTGACGAGGCTCAGCTCTCCTCTTGACCTAACTTTCCTGTGACCTCAAACTGACGTTGAAGCGTACAGCCTGAAAGGGGCACAGCCTTTCAGAGCAGGCAGACAGTCACGGTTACCCACAAGGAGTGGAGCCAAAATGGCTTTTGATTATTGTTAAGCCAATGCTCCCTCATTATACCAAGTTAGAGCAAGTGGCATGAAGTGAGAATCTAGGCACGAACATATTGGTTTTGCTTGTTAACATTTTTATGACTTTATTGTGAGCTGGTATCTTCTTACTGCCATGGTTGAGAATGTGAACATTTCTAACACAAAGTTCTGATGCAGAGTTTATCGAGGTTTGGCGGGTAAGGGACTCACTCCTGTAGAACAGATGTCCTCCTGCCAGCTTCCTTCTCGGGTCCTGTTGTACAGCAGCTCATTCGCGTAGAGGGAAATTGAAATTTCTCTTTATGTGATGAAGGTGCTGTCTCTTTCCATCCAAATGATTCTGGGTCTTGTATTCCCAGAGAGAATCCAAGATGGTGGCAGTTTTCCAGTTCACTTCACAGAGACATTACTTTAGAATTTACGTGAGGGGAGCAAATGACCCTAGGACTAAATAAAAGAGCATGACACCATTGTGCAGCAACCAAAAAAGGTATTTTTCCAGGTAACCCATTCTTAGGAAAATAATAAGGCCACATCTGTCAAGACACAAGTCTGGGGATTCTTGAATCTTTCTCTCCCTGTTTAGCATTCTTGCCTACACTTCCAGCCTACCTTTAGCACACTTTAAAAAAGGCAATGAGGGCTGTATCCTCATTAAACAGCTGTTCCTCCTCCCAATTAACAGAAAACTCTGAACATCAAGGCAGAAAGTGACCTTACCAGCAATAGAGGAAAGTGTGGTTTTGAAATGCAAGAGCAAATATGACGAAGGTGACCTTTGCTCTCAGAAAGAAACTTCTCGGAATATAATGTTTTCTAGGATGTATTTCTTCACACAGTGCTCCATCTGTGGACTTCCTTGCCAGACGAGGTTGTGAAGCCCTAGACTGTAACAGGGTTCAAAAAGGACTTAGATTCATGGAGAATAGGTACGTTGGTGGCTATTAGCCAGGATGGGCAGGGATAGTGTCCCTATCCTTAGCTTGTCAAAAGCTGGGAATGGAAAACGGGGAAGGATTACTTGATGATTTCCTGTTTTGTTTATTCCCTCTGGGGGCACCTGGCATTAGCCACTGTCCGCAGACTGGATACTTGGCTAGATGGACCTTTGGTCTGACCCAATCTGGCTGTTTTTATGATCCTGGTGAGGACCGTCTCCCTGGATCCTTCCCAGCTGGGAAACAAAATCTCCCAAAGAAATGAAATGAGAATTGCACCGCTATTTCTAGAGGACTTTGAACCATTGTGTTTAACTGCAACTGAATGAGTATGAACAAAACACTGAGCTTTGATTGGGCCATTACAGTAGCATCAACCCCTTGCGAACTTCTCAAGGCCCTGTTTGCTGCCCTTTGTAGTCTGTTTAATTTATGTTTGGAGGAATACATGGATTTGAATCCATTCTAATCCAGTTGGAGGCGTTTTATGTCCATGGTATCCATTGTAGTAGTAAGCCAAAATGTCATCAGTTGGCCACCTTTTCTGTCTCCAGAATAGTCATATCGGTGTAATATGCAAAACCATGGGTGTGCCATTTGCTCTCCTCCATGTTCATGCTGACACATTCTTAGTGTTCCCCTGGAATAAGGTGCTATACATCTAGGGAACCTAACCTCTGCCGAGGACACGGTTTCCATTTCCTTCTGGTGAGGCGGCTGAGCTATGAAGTTCAGAGGTGGATCCGAACTGAGTGGGTCCTCATGCAGGCCTCACAAATCTTCTGACTAAGCCCTTTGTTTCCAGAGATGGAGGAGTAGCTGTCCTCTGCTGTTGAGCAAGCTATCAGTGAGCGAAAGGAAAAATGAAGTTGCTATCCATGCAAATGTTGACCTCCTGACACTGTGATCTCCCCACCCCTTTAAGGGTTGCTTCCGTACCAGGATCAGAAGGAGCAGCCATTGGGCTCAGGTGTGCAGGGAGTATGATTATATCATGTGCCTGGCAAATGCATTAACGGAGTAACTTCTTCCCCTACAAGGTGATCAGGTATAACCTGTCCCTTTAAAACAGCTACAGAACTTCAGTCTGTTTAAAAATGGTCATTTGGCCATCATGTGGGTGCTGGACTCGGTGACTGTGTAGATATTCATTAGATTTTTTCCACGCTAGTTCACTCTGCCCTGAATTTCATAGTAGGTGACTGATTAAAGGAGAGGCCAGTGTGTCTGACTTAATATTTGTCATTCAGCAGTTAATTGCAAGCTAAGGAAAGGTTCTTTGTTTCCTTCCAAAGCCTTTCTTTAAAAAGCCAACGCGGAGTTCAAAATTCAGGATCTGTCTAAGTCATCCCCATTCTCTCCCCAATTTTCTTCTTAGTTTATTCTTTCATCTATAGATGGCCGTGGGTCAGATGTTCGGATTACTACTGAATTCTAAAACAGGCCAATTGTTCCCACTTGTAAGCAAGCCTAGAAAATTGGCGTGACCCAAGCTGGGAAGAGGTGAGGGGACCCTGGCTAAGAGGATAGACTCATTGTGGATTTGGATTACAATTTGGAGAATATTGTAGTTTTGCTGCGGATTAGAATGGACCCATGGGGGGAAAGAACTAAATTAATTATTTTCCTACCTGCAGCCGGCAGGCGCTAATCTCAAAATGATGGTATCAGTACATCAGAGTAAAGGAGTAAATTCTGCTGGAGGCAGTCTATACAGCTGCCTGACCTAATTTTGTCCTAAATAAATGTCCATAAATATGTAGATACTCTGTCTTTTGCTGTGGACCAATGATGCCCGGGGGGAGGGGGAGTGTCATTTAAAGCAGTAGTTCAGATGGCCAGTGGCAGAAGAAATAGGAAGCAAGATTTTACATTCTCAGGCCTGCCGACAGGGGTGGGAACAAAGGGAGCAATTGCCCCCAGACTCAGCAATTCAAAAGGCCCCAGCCCTTTTAAATCACTGCCGGAGCCCCTTTCACCACACTTTGGGCAGCTCTGAGGACTGGGGAGAAGGGGATGGGGTGCACACTGGGTGGAGAGGACTGGCTGACCCAGCCCTGCCCTTTCTAGGAGCACAAAGCTATCCCCTTGCCATGTCCAAGGGCCTGGTAAGTCTGTTGGTCCCCATGTATATTAGTTACTTTCAGAATAGAAAAAAGGGAGGTAATTGAACATGCATGGGTGTTAATCATGCTATTCATCTTCCAACCCCTGGGGCGGAGTGTCTGACACACATGTCATAACTTGGCACTTAAAAAACAGAAGGGGATCGTGATGGATATAAGATGCAATTCAGGTTCCCTTTTCCCCCCTAGGGATGCAGGAAAACAACTGACAAAGAGTTCAACAGCACAACCCCAAAATGAGCTGTAGGCACTTTGAAAGATGTCAGGCTGCATTCATCCTTCCCGCTAAGAAAACTAGCTGTTTGTTTGGGGGTTTTGTTTTGTTTTGTTTGTTAAAGTGCATCACTTCTAAGCTACGATATAAAGGGGAACATGCTCTCCTGTCAGTCTCAAAGCAGAGTGTTCCCAATAAATCTCTTGGCTGGGGATTGCAGGGTGAAAGATCCCACAAAAGAGAGGTTGTTCTAAGAGTGCGTGTGTGTGTGTGTGTGTGTGTGTGTGAGACACACACATCACTGGAACAAGAGCGAAAGAGACTACTGTGAGATTTTGTTAAGGGGAAAGGAGCTTTTTCTGATGTTCCCCTATACAAGTTTGCCATTAGTCCTAGCAAGACATCAGGAGCATTGACTCTAGCCATCATAGTGATCTGACAAGACATGGAACTAGTTTACTGAGCTTGAGAGGTTCTGGAGCAAGGTTTAAATGCTTCCAGCTGCATCATGACATTGTACATTTATTACCAGGTTTCTTTCATCAGTTAGTTATTTGACCAGTTTCACCCTAATGTTTATAGCAGACTCTCTTCACTTTCACCATCATCAGAAGGGACAGGGGGAAAAGTCCTTTAGTCCTTGTGATGGATAGGAAGAGTGCTGGCCAGCACCCAGTGACTAAGGGGTTAAACTCAGGTAGCTAGCAAGGGTGTTGGCAGAGGGCCAGAAGAACCAATGGGGATACAGTGCTCAAATTTGAATTGTAATTAGATATCTTACCTGCTCTCTTCGTGTGAGTCTAAGTTAAGGGCTGGAAGGAGTAGTTGCAGTAAATCAGAATTACCATGCCTATAACTATTGGACATGGGAATGAACTGGGTCTTGGAGTACAGATCAGCATGGCTCATGAGTAGAGGGAAAAGTGTATCTAGTCACAATCAGGGTATTTTTCTTTATTTTGTTTGGTGTTATTTTGCATTTGGTGTTATTCCTCATAGAATGAGGTTTAACAAATTCAAAATAAGCACTCCGCTATTTCAAATTTATTTTTTAAATAGCCATTTGGCTGTGTAGACGCTAGGAAAGTTATTTCAATATAAGGGCTGTTATTTCAAAATAACTTTGCTGTGTAGACATACCCACAGTGACTCAGTCGTATACCATGCCTTTCTCCCAAAGATCTTTTTCACAGCACTGAATACAAACTCCTCTTGGGTGGAGTGCAGCATGGGTACAGAACTCTTTTGGGTAAGGAATGGAGCAAATACAATATCCAGTTTGTAGTGAGATGCTTAGGTAGCTAGAACTTTCCCCAAATCCGAATTTCACCAGGGCTCAGATGTTCATAACCCCCCATGTTTGCAAAAAGCAGGCTAGAATATTCATGAGCACAAGCAATTTGGGTACAGCCCATCCTCACTATAAGTCCAAGATATGTTCCAAAAAATGTGGACTTCCAGCGAAACAACTTAAAGCGTGGAATTTTTTTCCACGGCTGACTTCCATTTGTGCAAGTTTGGGTTTTTTTGCATGACTTAAGAGTAAGGAAAGGGAGGACTTATAACACATCAGTTCCTAGAAGCGCCAACTACTTTAGTGTGGAATGGATGTATACCAGGACAATTTATAGCGGGGACGTCCTGTATTGGCTTTAGCTCTTATTTGCACTGCAGCATAGTGTGGTTTGGAATGAGAGAAGAATGCACTGTGTCCCGTGCACCTGCTAGTTCAGTTAAGGTCTTTTTCCCCATGTGCAATGATACTACTGAGATTTACCTGGATCTTCCAGGTGCCCTGGAAGCATAGCAAGTGCTGGGTTAATTAGTTTGAATCTCAGTTTTTCAACTTTATCTTAAAAAAAAAAAAAAAGAAGCTGTTTCTGTTCACCTTCAATAGTTTCCCAGATCCGCCCTCTCCCCCTCCAACCTGATATTAATCTTGCTGGTCTATAGTTTCCAGATTTGTCTCTTGACCCTTTGTTCTCTGCCTGCCCTGGCTCCGTTCGGATGAATTGATTTTTTTTTCCCATTTTGTTTTCTGTTCTTTTCTCTCTGACTTGCCCTCCCCTTGCCTGCCTGCTCTCACCGGAGCATCATACCAGCTGCTCAAAAGAGCCAGCCGTCATGCGTGACTAGGACTTGGTCACTTGGATGAAATTCCACCCCTGGCCCAGTGCAGATTTTGCTAATGGCAGAGATATATTTATAAGCCTGTATGCAATACTCTGTACCAATGTACAGAAGCCAGGTTTCGTTGCTTTGTGCATCACAGAAAGGAAAGGCCCTAACATTTGTTTGGAGCTGATGGTGAGGCGTATCCAGGAGACTTGCAGAAGGGCTGTGCTCTTCATACAGTCCTGGCTCTGAGTGGAATGGCATACCAGAGCAGGAGAGTGACAGCCTAGGGTCTTACCTGTCATGCTTCCCTTCGCTATCCCCGCATGGTGGCTAATGCTGATCAGACAGCCATGAAATCCGTTCCTAGTATGTATTCCAGGCAGCAAAGCACAGATGCTGAGGAACAATCTGTGTCCGCATGGGCCTCTCTGAAGCTACGTGTGCAGTCTGAGCATGAGCCCTGAGCTCTCATTCCAAGTTTCTACGGTTTCCCAAATGCTGTCCTTTGAACAAAACATTCCAAGGAAACGGTGGTGGAGATCACAGAATTTCCAGCATGCTTTCTTGCCTTTCCCAGGGGCTTTCCCCAAGAAACAAACGTAACCAAGTGGCTGTTTCTGAAAAATACAAAACATGCTTCTAAATGGGGTGGTGCATCCCTTTCCAGTGCCCTGTTCACACGGAGGACACTGCCCTCCTACTTTTTCAGCTCATGGTGTTATTCATTCGTACTTGGACACTGAAGGCACCAGGTTGAATCTCTACTGCTGGCCCACATGGAGGGAAATTGCACATTCGAGATGGCTGACCAAGAAAGATGTGATTGTTGTGTGTGTATGCGAGAGAGAGATTTTAAAATTAAAAATCATTTGCATTCAATATATTTTATAAAAACCATTTTTTGTTAATTTGACATTTTCCATGAATCATTCTTTTTTGTGAGGTTCTACTCTTGTTCATTTCCCCTCTCTCCCCCGTCACTTTGTATTTTCTTTTTTTCATTTTGCCCCTAAAAAGGGGAAATAAGAATATATGTAGGGACGGGAACAACAAAAATGGAAAAAAATACTCATTTTACTGAAAAAGAACCCAGAATCTTCTCAAAACAACAAGTCTTTTGTGAAGATTTTCATTGTGACAAAAGCAATTAGAAAAATTTCAACCACTTGTGTTACGTAGAAGTAAATGTTACCAGCTTGGCCACTCATCATGATAAATATAATTAAAAGTCTAGAATTCTCTTCTAATCCTTAGAGCAGGTAGAGCATAAGCAATAACACTGCAAGCTTTCTTAATTCACCATCCCAACTACCCACCAACCCGAGGGGACCATCTCTCTAACAGTAAGAATGAAATTCTATTTTCAGGATAATTCAGTCCCCACTGTTGAGAAGGACAATAGATTTATTCACAAGGCTTTGTATGGCACTGATCACTGTTCTGGCAGAACACCTCACAGACAATGATTTCTGAGAGGTAGCCATGTTAGTCTGTAACTTTAAAAACAACGAGTTTTTAAAAGTATAGAATCATGAGCTTTCATGGGTAAAATCCACTTCATCAGATGCATTTTAGTGGAAATAACAGAAACCGAGAGAGAGAGATAAGAGCAGCAAAAGTACCTTTCAATTGTAGGACTCGTGTTAATGAGGCCATACATAGTTTTTGATGTGGAAATGCAGATATTAATGGCAGGAGAAATTGGCTTTGTAATGCGCCAACCAGTTAATGTCATAATTAAAGCCCTGGGTAAAGGTGTCAAATCTGTGGCTGAGTTCCAGATGAATTCTGTAGATAAATAACTTTTCATGACTTTAACCTCCCTGGCTTCTCATTCGAGACACAGCAAGTGAGTGTTTTGCCCAATGTTAGATAAGGCGTCTGTGCTGTGACAGAGTCAGGACCGGAACCAACAAGATGCCCATCCTAGCCTTGTCCACAAGACCATCTTTGCAACGGCACCAATAGTGGCAGTGTTCTTATGATAGGAACTTTATTGTTTGAGAATGGAACTAACATCACCAACTCATTTTGTGCAGGCCACCAAATAGATGCTGGATTCTGGACTAGACTGGAAGCTGCAACCAATTACAAGCTGCAACCAGTTACAAGAGCCCTGATATTAAGCAACACCTTTCTCTCTTACAGCACCTTTCATTCCAGAACCTCAAAGCACAGCTCTCATGACTTATGTTATGGCATCTTCCTCTCTGGGCTTTCCATTAGGACTTGTATCCTTTATGAGAACTCGAGCAGCAAAGAGGGATTCCTTTAAAATTAAAGGCATGTTCTTGTGGCTAAGGGGCTCAGCCTAGCTCCCATCTGCCTAGTCCAGGAAGAAGTTGGAGTTTGTAATGTCCAGGGATATGTGAGTGAGAGGCATCTTGCCAAACTTATGATGGTTGCCACATTTGCCTCCTCCGTTGCTGCATTGTCGGGATCCAAACTCATGGTTGTGAAGGGCCCTGAGATCTCTTGAGTCTAAAAGGCACCTGATGCAACTCATTTATTTCTTCATTCTGTTCAAAAAGCAACACATGTCAGAGAGGGAGCTCCTCTCCTTCTTCCCATCCTACTGAAGAATTAAGCCACTTCCGCCTCAGAGACGTGGCGGTCCCATGTGGCTGTCCAACTGGCACGAAGCCTCGGAGTATTTCTCTCTTCGTTGCTCATTACTATTATCGTGAGAATCTTCCCCGAATCACCACTTTCGCAGCAAGACTTTTCTTTTTGTACTTGCGGCGTATTCCGCTGCCTGTCAGCCAACAGCACATCCTTATCAGAAAAAAAAAGTCCTAATTTATTTCCACGAAGCTCATTCCTGCATGGATGCCATACGCTCTAAATAAAAGAACAAACCCACTCCTGCTGTCAAGGGGCAGATCAGCTGCATTGCTTTTTTCCCCCCATACAGAACTCGGTCAGGGGGAAAAAAATCTTCTTTCCTCTGCTGAGGCCCAGAGGAAATAGCAACCCAGCAAGCCCCATCCGGCAGCTGTGGGAGCAACCTCCAGACACACGACTTTCATCTCAAATTCAAGGGGAAAAATTCTGATACAGCCAGCATTTCTTGGACAGAGGATCCCCACAGAGGACTGGCTTCTTGTTTAATAAATGACTCCTTCTCTTTCTTTTCAGGCTGGTCCACTCATGAGTCACCCAGAAGTAATTCAGGTTTTGCATATGCTCCAGCTTTCTTCTCTTGCTAGGAACTGAAGTCACAGACTTTGCTTTGCAAATGGATCTCTTTGTTTCACTTTGCTTTTGACTCTTTGTCCTTTGAGAGGGATCGTGCCCATACAACCTTTCTTCTACCCCTGCACCACCAATGCATTTACACTGGGAGATCAATGTACATACATCTCTCTTTCTTTCTCCCCAGTGCTGCTGATTTTTATCATTGCTACATAGGACTGCTGGCAACTTCAAAGTGCTTTACAAAAGAGCAAACCATATGCTAGTAGAAATTGCTGAAACCTCTGACAAAAGATAGACCCCTCTGGAGTAGAATGTGATAGGTATGGTCGTGAGCGCAAGCAACTCTAGAAAACAAGTGAACGGGGTACGAAGGGAAGGGTAGTTTATCCAGTGAACACAGCTTCGGGATTTTCTGTACATGGTATCTAATTATTTCCAGCTAGCCAATTAGCCCATAAGACGGGATTTTCAGGTCTCTCTTCCACGTCGGTCTTCTCTCCTGAGCCT
>JANRFK010004893.1:54500197-54519331 GCA_030068395.1 Apalone spinifera
TTGAGACTAACAAATATATGGGTTCATGAGCTTTCATGGGTAAAACCCACTTCATCAGATGAGTTGGAGTGGAACTAACTGAAACCAACGTGTATATAACGGCAAAAGCAGAGTCCATGTTGGGTTTATGTTTAGAGAACCAGTAGACGGTGGCCATTGGCAATAGAGAGAACCTTGGTAGAGATGATAGAGGGTGTTTTCTTTGTCTCTTATTCCTGTACATGGCTGGTAGAATAGCCATTTCCTCCTTGCTTGGATTTCCCCCACCCCCACCCTCATGCTGCTTTTATTGCTCGTTGACTGCTGTGATCTTAAGACAGCGTCAGTGGCTGCTGTTTTGCTCACCATCCCTTAAAAAAACTCCCTTGTAAAACGTTGTTGTCCTTTATCTTAAAACAAATAGCAGCTTGCAAAAGGGTTCCCATCTACTGCCATTGAAAATGCTCTTTATATTGATGTGGTAACTGCTCATTTAAACCATATTACAGCCCCAGAGTATTTTTCAGTTGCTATTGATGTGACAAATTCTCTTGCACAGAGGACTGCACTAATCAATAGAGTCAGCATATGTGCTTTAATAACAAAACCGCATGCCTCAGGCTCTCCGTTGAATCTGAACCTTTTAGTAGCATTAAATAAAGCTATATTTATTTTGCTTTTGGTGCAAAAAAAATGCCTAATTTAATACAAGTTGTTGCAAAGGCTGGAAAACCACGTTATGGTGACAATATTGTATGTGACTAATGTTTCACTCGCGTCAATGCCACTATTCTGCACTTGTAAGTGCACCCTTCTCCTTTTAGTTAGATTGATCTAGAGCTACAGAGTGGCCTTTTATTTTTAGAGGAGCTGGGAGAGGAGTCATAATGAGAAATATTGAAATCATGGCTCTTTTTATATCTGCTATTATTCTGCCAAAAAATGAGGCCTGATCTCCTTAAAGAGACAGGGCCATTTATTTCCCTTTTAAATAGCACCATTCATGATTATTGCCTTCGAGCCATTCGCATGAGCAGTCAGCTCCAGAATGCCAGCCAAGAGAATTGAAGTTTTGTGCTTACGCTTCCTGTATGCACTTAGGTTCCCATCTCAGTCCTTTCTGCTTTTTAAAAAACTGTCTTTTGAAATGTGTTTGTGACTGTAATTCACGACGGTTCATTCCTACACTCCGGGATTTTATTCCGGACTCACCAGTGACTCACCACTTAGCTCCAGCGAACTCGCTTAATATCATTGCGCTGCCATTTCCCCATCTGTAATTTAGGGATAATAATTACATACCTGCATAGCTAAAATTAGGCAGAGACACTTGAGTTATTAGCACTTGTAAAATGCTTTGAGATCTAGAAAGTGCTTCATGAGTAACAAGCGGTATAACTGTTCAGCTGAATGTTGTCCTTAAATACTGGCATATCGGGGGGTTGTGCAGGTGTTGCCAAAAGCAGAAATTTGTTTTGAAAGCTTGCAGGGGAAGAAAGGGTGAAGCCTACTGAACGGATCTCTGCACTAATGTTGGAATAAACTGAGATCTATTGTTATATCAGGAGTTGCCAGACTATGGTTCATGGCGTTTAAGAGCTGATGTAAAGATCTGCGTAGAGAAAGTCATTTGCCAGACACAATTCAGTACTGCTACAGATCGTAGCAATGGTACTATCTCGTCTTGGATGCCTTCTGCTGGCATTTTATCTATTAACTTGCCAGTTATATATGCACAGATATAGACCATTCCCACAACAGTGTTCTTGCTGGTGGTCCACAAACAGCTGACTGGTCTTGTGATAGTAGTTCCACCTCCTTATTTCCAGCTGTTACATTTTAGTTACTTTCAGTGGGATTTATCCCCCAGGGGTTAGTATTATTACTTCCCCACATAACCTGTATTTGCCACAGGAATGTTATTCAGTCGCACTTGCATGACTACAGGTGCTCTCATGGCCAAGATGGAGTCCGCTCTGCAGGAAGAGCTGATCAAGAAAAGACCCATGCAGGAATGCATTAGGGAGACTTCTTTCCACCCCATGGTCGTATGTTATCCTCTCCCCCAGAGTAACCGTGCATGCACTCACACACAAATAGTACAGCAAAGGTAGGAAAGGGAAATATTTATTTACAGAGGGATCACTGGAGAAAATCAACAGGGGCGGGGAGGATGATGGAGAGCATGATGAAATAGGGTTGCATCCAACGCAAGGCCCCATGGTACCACAATATGAAGGAGCAGATACCGAACAAGACATCCAACCCTGAGGTCAGGAATCCTAGGCAGAGTTCCAGTCTGGCAGTGGCTTTGGGGTGTTCTTGGTCATTTTTGGTGCCAGTAAACTTTCCCTCACCAATCCCTCTGTCTCTCTCTTCTGCTGCTGTCTGCGCACCCACTCAGAGCAACAACCTCCCCACTTAGCTAATTACAGCCTCTCTTCTGGCTCCCAGGACCAGGTCACGAGCCCCATTCAGCTCTAGGCAACAGTCATGCTGCATGCAGCTCCCCTTTGGCCTTCTCTGGTGATTCCTTCCTCATGCCAAGCTTCTCCTGGCTCCCATCGTAGGGCGTCCCCAGTCGGCCATCTTGTTTCTCCCAGGCTTTAGTCTGGTTCTTGGCTGCTGCAGCATGCGAGGGCCTGCTTGCGGTGGGCCTCTTGTTTGGAGCTATAGACACATAGGCTCTGTCAATCTCTCCCTCTCCCTTCCTCTTCCTCTGCCTCAGGACAAGGTGTTAAAGGAACCTTGCTCTTTAAATCCCAGAGGGCTACACTTGGAAACAGGGGGGACTGCATGATAGCAACTGGAGAGGGAAGTGTCTGGGAGACAATTAGTGGAATGTGATCTGTGGCCTGCACTATGGACTCTCTCCCTGCCCCCAAAGACACTGAGTGCGCATTGCTCTTCAAAGTCATCATATTATTTCTGTCCTTTCCCCTCTGCCCTGTTTACATCCTCCTTGTGATGCTGTTGTTTTAACATTGATTGCAGCCGTGTTTGATAAAGCTGGCTTATCTGACAATCCATGGAGAATTGGTCTATTAAGAGCTATTTTGGGGTGGTGTTTATCTGCTGTTTTGGTATCCCCACCATACCCTGTTCTGCCTGCTGGTTCATGAGGCACAACTGGGGCTGTCTTACAATTTAATAACACCTCACTGCAGGAACAGCCTTTGGAGTTGTTAGGTTCTGACTTGAATTAGAGCAGCATAAAGGTTGCTCTACATTTATTGCGGACCGAACAGGTGCCCAAATGGCCCCAGGATTAGAAATGCACAAAAACATTTGAGAGAGACTTTTTTTTCCCCACCCTGCTCCTGAGCTGAGCCTGGGACCAATCCGCTTGAGCAGAGGCGATGGACAGTTGACTTCGTGTATTGCTGTAAAGTGGCATAATGATGGAATTTCGATGTTCTACCCCTCATTGGAGGGGCTCAAACTTTTGTAGGATTGGATGCTAATATGTGAGTTTCTGTCCTGTCCACACATGCGCACACACACACATCTCTAGCTTGGGTTAAATGGTGCTTTAAACAAGTTGACCCATCAGAGGGTGAAACCCGAAGACTGCTGATTGTCAAGCTAGTAACGCAGTGAAGATGCAGGAGCAGGCTGTAAAGAAATTAGCATAACTCCTCAACTGATGAGCGAGTCAGTTACTCAGCTGATCAAATTGCTCTGGATAGCTTGAGGTCTCAGTGGGGGAGCCATGTGTGTCTGTAACTTTAAAAACAATGAACGATCCTGTGGCACCTTAGAGACTAACCAAAACCTGAATCATGAGCTTTCAAGGGTAAAACCCGCTTCATCTGATGAATTGGAATGGAAATACATTGCTTTTGATGTTGAAATGGAGATGTTAAAGCCCAGGGTAACAGTGTCAAATCTATAAATGAATTCCAGTTCTGCAAACTCTTTCTGTAATTGGGTAGTGAAATTCCTTGGCAGAAGGATGACTGACTCCATTACCCTGGGTAAAACCCATGAAAGCTCAAGATATACTCTATATTTGTTAGTCTCTAAAGTGCCACAAGACTGCTACTGGTTTATTTAGTTTGAGTGTTTCACAATATGCCTCACTCAAATGAGGCTAGCTTCAACGGAATAACTTAAGTACCATAGGTCTGAGTGAAAATTTTCAACTAAAATTTTTGGATGAAAAATGACGATTCATTGAAATCAAGACTCTTCTCAGGTGAGGAGGGGTCGTTTCCACACATTTCTTGACTCATTAAGCTTTTTTGAAAAATATTTCAAACTTCATCAAATGTTCTGTTTTGGTGCTTTTGGAAATATTAAAAAAGGGACAGGTTTTCAGTTTAAACAGCATTTTTATTTTGAAATTTAAAATTACAAGACTAGGTAAAAAGGATACATTCAAGAAATGTTTAATGTGAACTGAATTTGCTTGTGGACTTTTGGTTTGCAAACATTTTTCATCTTGATTCAGGACAGGAAAACATTGCAAAATCTCAAATATTTTGAAGGATGGGAAACCTGTCTTTGCCTTGCTGTACTACTAACTTGTGCTAATTGCAGCAGTGAAGACAAGCCCTGAGTTAATTGTGAAAAAATAACTATCAGTGGGGTGTGATGGGGTGGACCAACCCCTGTGCTGGGGCTTCTGGGGTTAAGCCTGGCTAAGAAGGCCCTTCCCTCATAGCCACAGTAGGCATGCCCCCAACTCGAGGCCAGCTATAAAGGTCTGGGGAGCAGCTCAGTCTGGACCGATTGCTGACAAGGAAGGAGATGCCACTGGAGCTCCTGAAGGAGAGGCACCCAGACGCCATAGCCAGTCAGCAGAGAACCACAGCAGAAGCCCCCTCCTGAGGGGAACAGGTGGGCTCATCCCATGACATGGAAAAATATGTTTTAAGTGTATACATTGTGTATTCAGGGCTCAATTCAATTCTGCCTTGATTTACATCCTCCCCACACACATTTCCCCTTAGAGTAAACAAACTCTATAGCTGTGAAAAGGAAGAAATATCACCCACATTCTGTGTGCACATGAAGTCCCAGCAGTGTTTTTAATTTTAAATCACAATTTTGGAGTGGTGTAAGCCATACAGTGCCTTGAATTTTTATTCAGAGTTAGTGGCAATCTTCAATTTTTTCCCCATATTTAAGCAGCATCTGCTAACCTAAACCACAGATTCACCATATGCAAGTGAAGATTGCTAAGGAACTCATTTTTTATTAAATGCCCTGTGGACCGAAATCCTAGCTTTTTCTCTAGTTGCACCGATTTGTATGCTATCACAAGCAACTAGTGATCATTCATGTAGACCCTGAAGTAATCACATTGCCTGTGATCTAGTTTTATCATCTTAGACAGTTGAAGAGTTGGTATTTAACCTTAAGTCTGTGACGGATTTATCATATCTAGATGGAAAAAGTCCAGCATTTCTATTCTAGACAAAGTTTTGTGTATGTGTGTAAAATCCCATTCAGTTATTAGAAAAACAATAGCTGCCTAAGGTAATATTTGTTTTTTGTTTTTTCCTGGGTGACAGCTGTTTTCTTTTTTAAATTGCAGTACTTAAAGTGATGCCAGCTTGCTGTATAATTTATAATATCAGTCCTTAGGGCAGCGTCATGTAACACAAAAACAATCCCAAGAGAAATCTAAATAATAAACATGTGATATATAAAATAATATTATATTAATAAAACTATATTAAATAATGTGTGGTGGTATATCACTTTAGGAGAGTAGGGAGGATAACCGCTAATGGAAAGTTTCCCCTTTCATTTCATTGTCCGCGAGGTGTATGAAAACTCACTCATAGCCTGATCTCGCTGTGGTCTCGCTGTGGAACTCCTTGCCAGATGAGACTGTGAAGGCTAGAACTATAACAGAGTTTAAAGAGAAGCTAGATAAATTCATGTAGGTTAGGTCCATAAAAGGCTATTAGCCAGGCGGTAGGAATGGTGTCCCTGGCCTCTGTTTGTCAGAGTCTGGAGATGGATGGCATGAGACAAATCACTTGATCATTGTCTTCGGTCCACTCCCTCTGGGGCACCTGGTGCTGGCCACTGTTGGCAGACAGGCTACTGGGCTAGATGGACCTTTGGTCTGACCCAGTACGGCCGTTCTTATGTTCTTATGTCTGGGTGAAACATAGCTCTTCCTTCTCAGTGGCAGAGAGCTGATGAGTCCCGAGCTTCTTTATGTTTGAAGGACCCCTCTCCAAGCTAACACTCTGGAGACTGAATTTTCCAAAATGTGGGTAAATCTGGATACGAGTGTCCCTCTTGTGCTGAGTGCTTGAAAGTCGGGCCCTTACTTAGATGTGTTAATAGGAACTAAATTCTGTAGAAAATCTGGCTGAACGGTGAGTGCTCGTCTCATCTGAAAATCGAAGTTGTTAGCTGCTGACGCTGATTCTCCTTTCGCTGCAACAGAAGAAGCCTTTCCTTTTGGAGAAGGGGTTGTGGGTTCTATCTAGCGTGTCCCTACAATTCTGAGTGGTCATGGAGATGCAGCACAGTGCCAGCTGTGAATTTCCAGATGGTCAGGGATTTGCTGCAATGTCATCTCCATCATGTGATCTGTTTCACTCTCTAAGCTTGACACATGACCCTTTACTATAATAATCATCATAATTAATAGGTGAGGCTTTGGGTGTCTAGAACACCTCTCCCAGGTACTAAGGCATCTCCTTTTACCTCTCTGGAGGAGAAGTGCCTCACGAGTCAGAGAGCAGGGGGAAACCAGCCTCCATGGGACAATTACGTTCCCTCCCTCGTAGGTGAGCAGTGGAAAAGGTAAGGAGTGCCCTTCCATGCCCTTCTTCCTCTCCTGCAATGCACAGGGCAGGGGAGCAGAGCTGGCCTGGGGTACAGTATAATTAGCTTAGTAGCTGATTATTTCCCTACTGGCACAAATGGGGATCCAGTAGGGGAATTATGACTCTCGCGGTTGTGCTGCCCCTTGAAGGTGAAAGATCAAGACAGTCTGATATGAGGGAGAGACAATGGCTGATGTTTGGATAGGACGCAGCAACTACATTGGATCAGATAACTTGACATGCGGTGTGGCAAAGATACACGCCAGAATAGAGAAGTGAGGGGGAGCGAAAACCAGGAAACGGCATTTTAGCATTGGGCTGAACGGCAGGCAGAGCACTGAAAATTACTGCAGATGTGGCATGGACAGGTATTCTAGCCTTCCTTCCCCTCACAAGCTGGAAGGGATGTATATTAATAAACTATAAGCGAATTAACTTGCAGCCACTCTGTGTTAACCCAAGTCCCCAGGGAAAAGAAGTGCTTATTTCAGGTTGTGCAGATCATAAACCTGCTGCCTTGTGCAGTGCACGTGCTTTGAATACTAATGGCCTCTTCCCCCTTTTTTTTATTGACATGGCCGCGGAGCTGATGAATTGTATAGATTATGCGGTGATAATGGGTGGGGAAGGGGAATTTCAATTGTCTCTTTAACCGAAATATCAGCCGTAAATTCTGTCGCGTTGTGGAGAGCAGCTGGCTTGCGAATGACATTGGAATGCTGCTGCAATGGGGGAGGGGTTGGCTTAACTAGTCCCCCACCCATCCGTCCACAAGAATCAGAGAATCACCTGCATAGAGAAGAATGAGAGAACGGCAACATGCATCAATTGTCCTATCACTCTGCCAGTTAAACTAGAGCCTGGGAAAGTCTGAGGCTCTCCTCGCTGCCTCTCAGCACAAGGTCTACAGGTTGCTGAGCACTGAGGCTGCTGCACAGTGGGGAGGGAGGAGACACCTTTCCTGGACAGCATTGCTAGCTTAGCTTTCCGGGACACTGCTCCCTGTTAGGGATGTAATATTGTAGTTGTTTAACTGATTAATCAATAAGCAAAAGCTTATAGGTTAATGCTATCGACTACATGCATCCCTCCCTCCCCGGCCGACACATTTTTTAGCAGGCTGGCCAGCTTAGTCCTGGTTCGCATTGGGTCCGGGACATGCTCCTGCTGCGGCTGTGCATTTAAAATGTATTAGAAGCCAAGTGGGCAGGCAGCCCAGGTAATGTTTCAGCTCATGCCAGGTCCAGGAGCTCAGACACCACCTGCACAAGTGCGGTTGTCTCTGTATCAGAGGCAGCAGTGTGGGATGACAGGCAACCAATCAGCTAGGGGAACTGGTTTTCAAACCAGCTCCCCTTGCGGCGCAGCAGGTTTATTGCTTGGGGAGGGAAGAGTGGTGGGTTCAAGTCCTGCCACCGCAGGGAGAAGTGGGACAGCCAACACCCAGACTGCTCCCATAGAAGTCAGGATAAGGGACACTCTGATGGTCCCTCTGATACTGAGGCAGCAGCACAGAGTGGCAAGGGGCTGCTTGGGAGTGGGTCCAGAGCGCACTGGCTCCCGGCCTCATCCCCAGGGACTATAGAATAGTCAAGTAACTGCTAAAAATGAATGAGGTTAATTGATTATTCAGTTAACTGATATTTAACATCCCTACTCCCTATATATTCTCCACCGCAGGTGCGGTGGATTTAGGTGGAGCCATGATTCTGCTCTCATAGGGACCAGCCAGCGGGTACGGTCGATCATGGGTGAGGATGGGGGTAGAGGGATGTTGAATGTCTGAAAGGGGTGTAGTGGCATGCATGGTCCCGCTGCATATAGGGTGTTCCAAGAGGCATTTTGCCACAGCATTTCACAGCTGTGTGCATTGATTACTAGGTTGAATGATTTTACTTTTTCTTCATTATCATTTTGCATTTATATTGTGATATTGCCTAACGGCCACAGTCCTGTTGTGCTACGCACTGTACAGACACATACTAAATGACAAGCCCCTCCCCCAAAGTGCTTAAAGAGAAAGGGGCAACATGTGGGGAAGGCAACCAGATGACCTGCAGTGGCAGGGAGAGGCAGGGTATCACATCTGAGAGGATGTGTGCAATTCTTCGCCAACCAGGAACAGTAATCACCATTGTTCGTCATCCAAAACCAGCCCACATGCACTTCACCCACCGACAAGTCCTAGGCCTTCTCCAAGTTTCTTCCCCATGCTTCTGCCTTCATTGCCAGAGTACCTCTGAAAAGGACGGTGGATCCACAGGGTTGATTGAGAATTGCTGCACTCTCCCTGCTTCCTAGGAAATCAAATGACTAATACTTAGGAAGAACTAATTTGGGCACTTTTGCATGTTACATCTTTTTGCACGTACAGACATTAATCAAAGCTCCTAGGATACAAATAACTCCAACGTCTCAACTTTGACACTTGTAAAGAACTTCACCTCTGGCTCCTATCTCTGTAATGAGCTGAACCACACCCCTTGATCTCAGCAGTACCTTGGATTTGGGATATTCAGAGCTAACCTTTGTATTTCAATCTCATCACAAGTTAGCTCTCAGGACGATGAAGATCCTAGCACATGATTTTTGAGAATTTGGACCCATGAAGGGAGATTTGATTTTGAAATCTTTGCTCAGTGCAGGTGAATTTTTATTTTGGAAGAAATTCCGTATGACGACTCTGTCTCTCTAGCTGAGGTGATCATGATGAATGTGACTAAGAATAGAGCTTTTACCATACTCTACAAGTTCTAAGGATAGTCCCTGTCTTCTAAATGGAGAATTCTATTGCAATGAATCATCATCATCACCAATCTTTACGTGACAATGCCTCCTCACAGACCGAGCACAGTCGGGACTGATCTCTGACAAGGTGCTTTGGCTATATAGTGATGGACACAATTGAATATAAGATGCGGTGTTGAAATCGCACGAGAGCTTATTTTTATGGTCTTTCTACGCATGTTAGATGCAGGAAGTACTGAAGGAAATTTGTTCCCCACAATACTATTGGTATGTTCAGAAATGGGATTGACTTGAAATCTCATGAGTGCTTGTCCAGGACACGTTAGCATGGGTATGAATTGTTTGGCAGAGCTTTGGATAAGCATCCAGACTTGTGAGGTTTGCCCATTGCTACAGAAAGGGAAGGGTCTTTCTGTGAAATGTTATGCAAGAACATAGCACTGGTGACAAGTGAAGTGGGAGATAGACCAGGATTTGCAGGCTCCGGGAGTGGGAAAGTATGCAGCAGATCCAACACGTATCTGAATATGGAGCTTTGGAAGAACTGAGACCCCCTTCTTGGGCCCTGGAAATGAGTAATGTGTGTGTTTACACCGGAGGACATAACCTATGTTAAATCACAACTCTTCAAAGATCTTAATGTGACTTTAATGATCAGTCAGTATAAATAGCAATATTAAGGTCTGTCTTTGTTGTTGTTATTAATTTAATTAAAAAGATCATCTACATTTCTCTGTGTGTATGTCACAGCGTTACTATTCAACACCCTAAAGGCCTTTTTTTTCCACCAAAGAGGGGGTTATTGATAGCAATACATTAATAAAATACCATAGAAATGACAAACGATGGAGTACATCCCATCCCAAAAGCTTCTATTTGACAGGATGAAGTCTCTCTCTTTGGCAGATGGGGTCCTCATCAGAAAATGGAGACAGCAGGAAATAATCTCAGGGTGTTTGTGCTCAGCTCTTCTGAGCAAAAATATTAATACGAACAGAAATCATCAAGCCAATGCCAGCCCAGCCGGGGCATTCAGTGCAAGAAGGCAGGGGAGGGTGTGCATGTCTTGGAATCAATGTGTCCTCTGGGTGTTGAGAACATCTCATTAACATGTATAGCTCTGCTTCCTAGTGCTCAATTAAGGACTTGATAGATAGTAAGCTCTTCAGGGTAGGGACCGTGTCTTTATAAGTGTTTATAAAGCACCTGTCTCAGTAGAGCCCCACCTCTGAGTGGCGCTCATATTAAGTTGGTGCTACATCTTTCGTGTTGCTTGTTTGATGCTGCAGAAAACCAGCTCTAACCGTGAGAGGGGTGGCGTCTGGAGTCTCATCTTCCATTCCTCACACACTCATGCTTCTTTCCCCTCAGGTCACCCTGAATCCATTGGGGGAGGGGGTTCCCAGGAGGAAACTCTTCTCCATAACAACAACAACAATAATAATAAAGACAGAACCCAGCAGCTAGCGTTGAAGAATCAGGTCTACATTTTCAAAAATGGCTAGAGATTGGGGGTGTCTCCATTTTGGATTTCAGCTTAGGGGTCAGATTTTCACTGGGTGTGTGCTCAGCGCAGATTTTTGAAAATCCGATCTTTCTAAGCTGTTCCAAGTTAAGCACCAAGGTCACTAGTTCCTATCATCCTATCAGCAGCAGAGTAAACACCATATCCTAGAAGTCAGGAAAAGTCCCTGTTATAATAGGCGTAATACCATCCTAGATGTAATATACTGTGCTTTAAATAAGACATCTGACTTAGTACTGCAGGACATTCTGATTAAAAATGCTAGCACTTTATAATATCAATAAACACCAATGAAATGGAATAAGAACTGCTTGACAGATCTCAAAATGTAGTCACCAATGGAAATCACCCTTGAATGGGGGTATTTCTAGTGAGGTTCTGCAGAGATCAGTACAAAGCCTGATGCTAGTCAACATTTTCATCAGCAGTAAATAAAAAATCACTGCTGATAAAATTTGTGATGCAAAGATGCCCAAGAGGTAAATAACAATGAGGACCAGGACATAGTACATGGCAGTCTGGATCATTTGGTACATTACATTGGACTGATGCAAGCAAAATGTAAAGTTACAAGTCTAGGAAAAAGGAAATAGGCCATACCTTCAGGCTTGGGGACTGTGTCCTGGGAAGTAGTGACTTTGAAAGGGCTTTAATGGCCACAGCGGACGAGCACTTGGATATGAACTCCCAGCACTGAGCTCCGGCAACAAGAGCTAATGTACTCCTTGGCTGTGTAAACAGTGGGATTGTGTGTTGCATCAGAGAACTGATTTCACACCTGTGTGGGGCGCTTGGTGAAAGTGATACTGAAACATGTACGGTTCTGGTGTCCACATTTTTAGAAGGATGATGAAAAATTGGAGAGGGTGCATAGAGGAGCCACAAAAATGATTAGAGAGCTGGAGAAAACGTCTGATAGCAAGAGACTTCAAGAGCTCAATCTGTCTAGTTTGTCCATAAGAAAACTGAGAGGTGACTGCACTGAACAAGTACTGTCACAAAGAGAAAAGACTGGGCACTGCAGGGCTTTTTAACCTAGCAGAGAAAGGCATGTCAAGAACCAGTGGTGGAAAGCTGAAGCCAGACAATTCAACTGGAAATAAGTCTCTCTATGAGGTTGATCAGTCAAGGAAAAAGGTGGATTCTCCATCTCTTGACCTGTTCAATGCTAGAGACCTTTCTGGTGGCATGATGTAGCCACAAGATATTGGGCAGCATAAAGGTCTGACTGGGTGAAGTTTATACAGCTCAGATTTGATGACTTGATGCCCCCCTCTGTCCTTACATGCTAGAAAACTCTGAACTGTCTTTCTCTAATCTGCCACTCTCATTTAGGAGATGCCTTCTGTTAAAGTGCCCTAAAACTCTCCGGACTCACCCGAGTGCTGCTTTCAGGTCTAATATTTCAAGGTTCTGAAAACTTCCCACAAGATGTTGCTTGTCCCCCATTCCTCCTGACCTCAAAGACACGCATGACCTTGCAGGACTGGGCCAGCTATCTTCAGTGTTTCCTCGCACAGTATATGTGGCATGTTCACGTTGTAACAGAAATCCCACTAGAAGAAGGGCATCCAACTACAGCTATAATTATTATATTTACGTATTTGTGTTCGAATTCTTTAATAGGAAAATAATAATGCAATGCTATTTGCATGATCTCTTCTTTGGGGCCTGTAAAGGAAAAAGACAATGATATTTGAAATAAGAATCTTTTACAATGGTCCATATTAATATCTTGAACTTTTTTTTCATTTCCTATTGTACAACCTATTTAATTGAAAGGAAAATATAACAGTACAAAAGACACATTTTGGAGGAACAACAACAAAAAAGAAAAGCTTCCCATGAGTCTAGTTCAGCTAAAAGTACACTGCTGGGGCTCTGCACAGCCGCTCCTTGGATTAGAGATTTCTTTAAAAGCTTTTGTTGGTGGTCTTTTCACAGAACGTTTTTTTTTTGGAAATTGTCGTTCCATCCAATTAACTTTTCTGCATCTTTGAAGCTCGGCCAATATCAGTGAGACTCCGCCATCTCTCTGGGAAGCCCCAGTTGATAGCGCCGAAGTCACGCCGGGTAACAAAACTCCTTTTGTTGCAGCAAAAAGAAGTTGGGAGGATCTGAAGGTACTTGAGCTGGGAGGGCCAGCTTGGTTTTCCAGTGATTGGACTGCTCGCTGCCTGACTAGTCGTTGGAGGGGTTGTTTGGTTCTTTTGAAATGGTCCATTTGTCATATGCGTACATTTAATTGCTGCCACTTTGTAAATGTTAATGTTCTTTCTATCATCTTTGTGGTGTGGTTGTTTAGAAGGTAATATTTTCATTGCTATTTTTTCCTGTGTAGAAAGTGCTTCACTGCTGTGCATTCAAGAAAATAACTGAAACGTGGTGAGAAAGATTTAGTAAGTTAACGTCCTCTCTGTTGTCCCAAAGACTAGATTCCCAAGAGCTAATCTGATTAGAGTGGGCATTCAAGGCAGTGGGGTTATCAGCTGTTCTGGAGGCTGTAGTGAATTCCTTGAGAAGCTTGGGGTTAGACTCTGGAAGCATTCCTTCCTGGGAGTCAACAGGAAATTCACTACCTGTGTATATGTGTGTGTGTAGCATTCAGAGCTGAATGCTTAGATAGGGTCTCACAGACGAAGATGGAAATAGGTCAGTCAGTCGTTTCAGTGCTCTTTCTGCGTTCCTTGCATGACAGTTCTGATGCTCTAAATAGCCATTTGAAGACAGAATGGGATTTCATTTAGAAGAGAGAACAAAAAAAAAATGTGTAAGGGGAGTGTGTTGGTTGTTGTCTTGGCTAGTTTGGGTGCTTGTGTGTCCCATTCTCTCAATTAACCCTCATCCTTTCTCCTTGGGACACTGTGTGGTACTTCCAGATGAATGATGAACACTCTTCAGATCTTTCAGATACTCCATTTGACAAAAATAGCAAAAAAAACCCAACAGCCCCTAAACCTCTTCTGTGTACAAAACTGGGCTAGAAATCATTTTGAGGACAGGGTTTCCCCTCAGGATTTCTAGTATTTTCAAAATTTGAAAGAGTTTATAGGCGAGATAGTGAGTTAATATCTTCAGGTGTTCACAGGTTTTTACAGTCCATACACACTATTCAAAGCGAAGTAACACAACTTCAGTTTACATAAGACCTGGAATGAAATCCAATTGGTGCTTTCTCTTATGTATTAGCAGCCAGTTCATTAAAGGTAACTGGGCTCCAAATCTAAACAACAGACCTGATCCTCACTCAGTGATAATTGGCATGGCTCGATTGTTGTCAGGGTGTAAGAGACCATCTCAGTACAGCTACAGTGGTTGATGGCTCTGGCCCCCTGTTTGTTGTTGTTGTTGAATTACCTGAGAGGAAGTTAGTGTCAGAATCCAGTTCTGGCTAAGGTACTGCCATAGTTGGTTGATGTGGCTCCTTATTAGCTTTTGAAGTATTGCTGAGAGTATGGGAATTGCTCCAGAAGAGTAAACCAATGACCATTTTTGATAGATGTCCTACCTCTGATGGGACTTACATTGTTAGTCTACTTCCTCAGTTGTTGAACAATGCCGAAGTATCTCTTCGTTGTTGTCCTTTATTTTTCCTCTGACGTTAGAAACTGTCTTTCTTTTTAAGGTTGAAGTATTTCCAAAGAAGTTTGGATATTCCCTATGAGTTCTCCTGAATATGTATGAATTTCTCCCAAGGATGAATACTGTGATTTGAACGTGTGCATGTAACTTTACATAGGGGCAAAATATTATCAGTGATCTCAAAAAGAAAAAAAAACCAACCCTGTGCAAGACTGGAAAGAAAATCCATACTGTGTCAGACCAAAGGTCCATCTAGCCCAGTATCCTGTCTGCTGACAATGGCCAATATCAGATGCTCCAGAGGAGTGAACAGAACAGATAATTGTTAAATGAGCCCTCCCCTGTCACTCATTTCCAGCCTCTAGCAAACAGAGGCTAGGGACACCATTCCTACCCAATCTGGCTAATAAGTATTGATGGACCTAACCTCCATGAATGTGCTTATTTTTTTTTCTACTTATCATGTCCGTTCATGGCAATTCCATGGTATCACTGCAGAAACTATTAAATGTGGGATTTGGGTTTGACCAGACACTAGCAAGACATCCAGAAACAAAACTTTTAGAAAATGATCATTGAGAAAACTTTCGAAAGTTTGGCTACTTCTCTAAAATCAATCTGATCAGGCACTCTGATCCCATAGCGAGAAATAAAGGAGAAGAGAAAGAGAGAAGAGAGATCATTAGGCAGGAGATTTAATGAGACTGTTTTCTCTCAAAAGTGTCCATGTTTGTCGGTGTCTAGCAGGGGAGGATCAATGTAAGTCAAGCTTTGTGTCCGATGGGATCTTGATTGGGTTAAAAGTGTAGAGGTGAATGAAAATAAAGGGTTAGTTTCCCTTTGGCCATTCCTTTTAGCTAACTACTATAGACACAGAAGCCGTTGCATGTGAGCACTGCAGTGGTTAAAACCATGGTATCACAAAGTCTTACACAACATGCTGGGTGTTGTGTGTTCTGTGCCTATCAGAGCATGTGCCTTGTGACAGCTCTGAGAATACCAATGCTATAAAGCTGAATCCCCAGCCTGTAATTCCAAAGGAGGAGGTGGGGCAGGACAGCAAAACTATGAAAATAACAGGAAATTTGGAGAGAGACATTCTTGTTTTCTTTGAGAATAGTCCCAATTATAGTTCCAATTGCCTCAGTTAAGCTGCTTTCAGCTCTCAATGATATGCTTGAGTATTGTTCATTACCAGGAAGCAGCTTCCAATAGTCTTGAAAGAGGGAAAAAAGTTGATAATTGGCCTTTTTCCACTTTACATCTCTCTCTGAACCTGTGTCTGATAGTCATCCTGTCAAACCTGTCAAGAGAAGTGAAAAGCAAACAGCCTTTTTAGCCCAAATAATATACTGTAAGCTTTCCAGTCAGACTCTAGTGTTGCTTTTCTGCGGATGGGGATGGGTCTGTAGTATTTTGGTCAGGTAGGACTTTTTTGGGGGTTTATGCATTTTTTCCTGGTTAAGCTGATGTGCTAGAACAGAACGATAAAGATAGACGATAATTTGTTTTTAGCTTGGCTAGAATTCTCTGACCTAATCTGGGCCAGGCTGTGAATATGTGTCAGAGGTAACTGTACTAGCCAGGCATTTTTAGCTACCTCATGTCCATTTAAGGTACACTGCACGCATAGCTCGAAATAAGCTATGCAATTTGAGTTACGCAAAGTATGTAGCTTATTTTGAGTCAATTTCAAAATAGCTTATTTCAAAATTTGGTGCTTTCTACACAGCACTTATTTCGAAATAAATTGCTATTCTGAAACGTCCCTTACGCCTCATGGAATCAGGTTTACAGGGATGTTTGAATAGAGAGCCCGTTATATTTTGAAATAATGGGCATGCTCAAAAGACGTGGAATAGCTATTTCAGGATACCTCTGGTACCCCAAAATAGTGCTGCAGTGTAGAAATAGCCTTAGTGAATATTGTTTGCCTGTTTTTCTGGTTTTGTAATGAACCACAGGCAAACCTCAATAAGTTTGGCATTGGAATGCAGTTCAGATAAGCAAAGTTTATGCATATATCACATAGTTTGTATAAATACCTTGGATCTGAAAAAGTCAAATGGGAATCTCATGAGGATGTATGGTCTGGACAGATATGAAAATTCCAGATCTGGCTGTCCTTGCCTCAGGTATGCTGGTATTTCTGCTTCTTTGCCTAGGCATAGCCCAGAAGTATAGAGGGATTTCAGCCATGAAGAGTAACCAAATATTTTGCTACTTCTTCTAGGGGTGGAGATGACTTTTTGAGGAGAAGCACAAGAGTAGGAGTTAGCAATCATGGATTTTATTTTGGGCTCTGCCAAGGGCTTCCAATGGGACCTGGGGCAATTAATTCAACTTGTCTATGCTTCTCACATTTCTCATTTGCAAAGTGCAACTAATGCTAGTCACCTAACTCACCGAAGTATTGTAAGGTGTATTTCATTTAATGTTTTCTCCTTAGATGGAAAACATGATAGGTGCCCAATCCAACTTCCATTAAAACTAATGGAGACTCCAGTCGACTTCATGGGATCAGGTCCTAGAAGTAAAAGGTTTATTTTTTACCTTGCAAAAAAGTTTGGTTTTAGAAAATGGCAGTCTTAGTGAGATTTTAGACCAGTGGCTCCACCCTGAAGTATAAATCGCATGGAATGTTGAAAAAGTAATCTTGAAATCTGATTGGCAGCTTTTACTGCATATTAGTTGCCTGGAGATGATCTAAATGGCTGCATCATCCAACGGTCAATTATGACAAGATGAATTCGTCTTGGGTGATCTGGGTGTGGGTGACCTGAGAAGACACATCACATCAGTGACTCCTTGATAAAAATATGGATCTCTGTCGGAGTGGGAAGATACCCATGTGGGCATGTGGGTGGAGTGATCAGAAAGTTCAGGGTAGTGAGAGAAGTGGTGTGAGTGCCTTATTGACTCGCCACTTCAGGATTTAGTTCAGTCCAATTTCCAGTTGGGATAAATCGGGCCATTTATGACTAATTCAAATACCTGTCTCCTTTCTCCCCTCCCAACACACACACACACATGCATTGATTCTTTGTTAGAACAAGTATTTTTTTGGCTCAGCCAGAGCCATGTGGCTTTTCTATTTGTGTAACAAACAAAGAAAACATCATTTTGCTTCAAAATTTTGGTTGCACCTGTTATTCAAAACCCAAAACTTTCAATCCTGCTCCTTAACGGTCACTATTTTCAGCAGTTTCCTTGGAGACTTAATGACACCATTCAAAAACGTTCACCCATGGCAAACTGTGATTACATAGGAATGATTTCAAATGTCTGGGCAGTTAGCTTATCTTCATATATATTTTCATCACCTTGCATTGTGTTAAATAATATTACACCATGCATAATATTATACCTTGCATTCACTTACAGTATTTTGCTCATTTGCACTTCCCCTCTTAAACTTTCTTTGGTATATTGATGGGAAATGTGACTGGGAAATGCAACATGTTCTCTTATTATGATTGTGATGCATTTTTTTGTGTGGAGAGGAACATTTGAAGTGCTCTCTATCTCTCGTACACACACACACATGTTCTGGTATGTTCTTATAATATCAGTATAGATTATTGCAGAACCTGACTTGTGTTACAGACCCAGTAATCAGGAATCATACTACTTACTCTTATTTGATTCCTGTGCAACAATGACAATGTACTGCTACACTCTGTTTTTCCAACCAGCTTTGTCAGGTATAGCTCAAGATCTCGTGTGGTGTTCTCCCTTATTGCTTTATACATTTTACCCTGGGGTGAAATTGATTGTTTCATCTATCTGTCATTCTATTACTGTTGGAATCTATGGTATGTTTAGATGCTCACTGAAAACAGATGGAGTAAATGGCAGAAGACAGCTGAGTCCTACGTTAGAACAAAATGTAGGTTTGTGTAAGAGGTAACTTGCAAAGCATGCAGAAAGTTGGCTTACTTTCACAAGTAACTGGGAAAAAATTATGTTATCTCGCTCCCCCTGAACTGTCATCTACTTTGTCATCATTACTAATCCTGTTGCCAAACCCTTTTTCCTAGCTTTGAAATCTGGCTGGAATTAAGTGTCTTCTGGAATTTGACAATGCAACATTTTGATGCATGTGTTTGTCACATCCTGATTAGATTGGTATAACTTTTGCTCCCTTAGGTCCTCCTCAAAACTCAATTCATAAACCACAGTTGCATACAAAATGCTACCGGTAGGGTGATGAAACAGTCAGAGAAATTCAATGATACCATACACATCTTATCCATTTTCCACTGGCTTCCAGTCTGAACGGAGGTTGGATTTTCCCAGTTCTTTAGGGCTGGTTTTATTGTAGGAGATGGAGGGTGGGCAGGCTATTGTCTATTCTGGTGTTTGATTAGAATTTTCTCTCAGACCCGAGAGAGGAGTTTTCTGTCTCTATGGGTATGTCTAGACTACATGCCTCTGCCAACAAAGGCATATAAAATAGGCTACTCGACATAGTCAATGAAGTGGGGAATTAAATATCCCCAG
>JANRFK010004893.1:54519431-54529459 GCA_030068395.1 Apalone spinifera
TAGCCTATTTTACATGCCTCTGTCAGCAGAGGCATGTAGTCTAGTCATACCCTATGTGTCCAGTCTGGCTTTGTAGCATTCTTACATATTCCATTCCATTCTCATACCATACGCCATGAGTTCTAAGCTTTATTTTTCCCCAGCTCTTTCATGCACAAAGGCATTCTGAGTGTGATCCAGTGGTCGCGGAAGTTAATGGGAGTCTTTCAAATTCTAGCCTCCATGTGTTGCATTCAGAAGTGATGCCTGTATGGAGGAACTGCTTGGTTTCCAAGAATGCCTTAGTGGCATAATCCCCACCATGCTGATATTCCTGGTGCAGCCACTTCAGTTGTCCTACGAGCAGGCTGTCCAACTTTTGCTGCATCATGATGCTTCTCCATATTCTTGGGCAGTGGGATTAAAGGTGCCTTCTGATTTCTTTTTCTGGTTTGATTTGTGATGTTGCAATGGGAATGCCCCAACAAAGGTACATCAGGTCAAGAGAGTGGACTGGGGCACTGAAAACAATCTAAATATAACAATAACCAACACGTTCGGTATAATCTGCAGGAGAAAAAGGTTATCAGATGTCAGCTAGAGAGATGGAGCTTCTTAACATTGTCTAACTACAGTTTGCACAAGTATGCATAAGTGTTGGAAATGGAAGGAAAGGCTCTTAGAAATATAGAATCCTAGGGCTGGAAGAGACCTCAGGAGGTCATCAAGTCCAGTCCCCTGCTCAAAGCAGGACCAATCCCAAATAAATCAACCCATTAGGAAACTTAAGACACACTCACTGGAACTGGTGCCCTCTACATGTCCGGCAGGCTCATTGTGACCTTGTGTCATCTTTCAAAAGAAGATGTCCAGGCACGGGAAAACCATTTCAGACAAAGCACTCCGAACAATGTTTCTCATCGCATTTCAGCTCTCAGCTCCATTCCTGCCAGGAAATGGGAAAGGCAGTTGTTCATGAAAAGTAATGAGAGGGGAAATGTAAAGTGCAATCAGATATTTCAGAGCCATAACGATGGGCTGATGCAATGTAAGTGATAATTATTAGGTGGTTCTTCATTTTCCACAGCAGTTCTCCCATTTGTAATTTTCCCATGGAGGCAGATTTTAAAATGGCATGTTTGCTGTCAAGGGAGAATCTACATTTGATTGGGGTGGGGGTGGATTGGTGGCTTATTTTAACAATTTAGGGAGGGGGGACAATCCTTTTTACAGCCCGTGTGAGTGAGTCAGACCTGCTTCATCTCCACTTCTGACGTTCCTAAGCCTTGAAACTCTTCTGAAATGTTCGGTTCTCTTTGCTTCAGGCTATTTTTTTATTCTCTCTTTCTCTTTCTCTTTCTCTCTTTTTCTTACTTTTTGGTAAGGACAGCAGCAATGTTCTCCTCCCACCTCCGTATCGCTGAAATAATTTGTTTCACGTTTATTTGTGTTAAGCCCTTGGGAGCTTGAAATTGAAATCTGCTACCTCCTTCCCTAAGAAATGTGTGTTCCTTCAGCATGCTTTCACTGGCTTGCTGTAGGGCTGTAGCTCATGAATGCTTAATGGTGGACAGACTCTGCAAACAGATGTAAGAGGCAGGTCAATGAAGCCTCTCAGGAACATTGACCCTTAAAGAGGTCATACAAATCAGACCCTTTCACAAAAATGGGAGTCCAGGTATCCTGATTCAATTCCAATTTGGGTAACTACATTCTGCCTTCCTCTAAATTCCCTTCCTAAAATGTGGTGTAATACTGCTGTGGATGGCTAGACAGTGGCTGTGCTCTTCCGTGAAGAGAGGGAGCTGAAATCATTTTTGTACACGTCTGGGCTAAAGGTCTCTCTATTAGAATCTATTGCAGGCAAGAAGCCACAATTCCATTTTCTGTCACTTAGAGGTGGGGCCCCAGGCTGCTCAAAGAAGCTGGCTGCACCATGTGCTTCTCTACGCCACATACTGGAGGGTAGGAGGGGGTTGTACTCTGCTCCCATCCCCAGCATGATCTCTCAGATGGCCAATGGGAACTAAGATAGTGCTGGGGGCAGGGGTAGAGTATGAAGCTCCGCCCCCTCCGGTGCATGATACAGAGAGCAGCCAGCCACTTTGAACAGCTTAGAGCTACTGCCTGGTTTGAGGGTCCCAGCAGGTTGGGTCACAGGCCAGATTCAAAGGCTTGGCAGGCTGGATCTGGTCCATGGGCTGGATTTTGCCTGCCCCTGTTCTAACCCAACCCCCCTTCCTCCCCAAAACTTGGCGGGAAATGCCAGTGGCAGCAATAAAAAGATCTGCTCTTGTGTCACTGTACAGGTGGCCAGAAGCAGTGCAGGAGGGAGAGGAACTGCGGCAGCACCATGCACTGAGGGGCAGTTGTGATCTGGTGTTGTGTTTGTGGGTGTGTGATTTGTTTTGAACTCTTCCCCCCCCCCCATCTCTCTGCAATCATGCTTTTTAACCAAGAGGATCTACGGCTGGGTTTTCCTGGTCAGCATTCCAGCCTTTCCCATCTCCTACGTTCTGCTCCAGGAGTCTGGCATGAAATACAAGGATGGGTTCTATCTCATGCAACATTATGCAGGGTGAACTTACATGTGCGGTGTGGATGCTGTCGAACGTGGGCGGATGGCAAAGAGAAAAAATGAATGTCAGTTTCCCTTTAAACTTCCCTCTAGCAATACAGCTTGGACACTCGTTGTCCATTCGTTTGCCTTTTTGCAGCAGTCATGAGTCATGTCACCAATGAGCCTATGAAGGGTAACATCCAGCAAGGTTACTTTCTGTCCATTTCCTAGCAAGCCTTCAATGTGCTCATAGATGCCAGTGATTTAATATTCATGAAGAAATTCTCAAACCGACAGTGGCTGCTAGAAAACAGCATCCACTAGACAAAACAAAAAACCTAAAAGCCGGGGGGCCTGGTCTATGCTAAAAGGACACACTCTCCTTTAGCAGCGATGGAAATCTTTACATGCATTCTATCCTACAGTCGAGTTTGAAAGTAAAGGACCTAAGGATAAGAGGAGATGTCTGATATCCAATCCAATAACATGCCCGACTTCTGCTACTGATATTCTCACATATGCATTAGAAGAGGAAACAAAAATAATTCCAGATGGAAGGTTCAGTTAAAGGCACGATCACCGCAGGACACGTAGATTAATGTGTCAGTCACCCATATTTCGTTAACTGCTTTTTACATATACCCTTTGCTACAGCCATCTATCACACACGTAATGATTGAAGGGGGGTTAACCCAGCTTCCGAGCTAGAGTCCCACATGGTTAATTACGTTCTACCCACATACAAAGTATCCTGCAGGCTTAGTCTGGCATGGTTTTCCTTTTCTTGAGCTAGTAATATGTATCACCTTGTTAAACAATTGCCACAGTTTGCTGCAGAGGGAGTTGCACTTATATGTAGAGGATGACTTTTTTATTAGTATTTAGGACAGGGGTGGGCAAGATATTGCCCGTGGACTGGATCCGGCCCATGGCCTGCCCTGCCGTGTCTTCACCCCCTGGCCAATCAAAATCCAGGGGCAGGGGAGAGTGCAAAGTCTCCTCCCCCTCCCAGAGGTACGCAGTGCCAAAGGGAACAGCCAGCAGTTCAAAATGGCTAGCGGTTCCCTCTAGGCATTGCATGCACCTCTTCTGGGTGGGGGCAAGAGACTTTGTGCACTCCCCCACCTCCAGGCCAATCAGGATCTGGAGGCGGGGGAGCATGAGAAGTCTCCTCCCCCTGCATGTGGTGCCTAGAGGGAGCCTTCCTTCCTCCTGTGGCCCCACCCCTTCCACCTATGCCCCCCACCCCGCCCTCTCCAGGGCTGGCCTGCGACTGCTATCCATACTGGTGAACTGTCCCCCTTACAAAAATTATTGCCCACCCTGACTTAGAATAATAGCGCTCCTGGGTACAAATAGCCTGCCAATGTATCGTGGTAACTTTTGAGCCCTGCCCACTAGGGGAAACTACATTATAAGATATGAAGTTTCCTTTAGACAGTGTGTAGTTACTCAGTTACTCAGAGACACCGTGACCATTGCCAGTGATAGCATCTGAGTCCGGAGAAAGGAGAGATTGCAAATCTAAAGTGAAAGGAAAGTTACCCAATGCCCTGCATTTCTGGCATAGTAATACCTCATATTTTTGAAACACCTCTTATCCCAAATCACCTTAAATTGCTGCAAATTGCTGGATGGGAGATAGGAATCGCCCACCAATGACATACTGGCTGAAACACGACAGCTGTTTAATAGCACATTGTGGTTCTGCACAACCATTTAGGGCATGAACAGAGTGTGATCCCTAAGCCAACCTGTAGGAGAATTGTTGATAATCAAAAAATAATTATGTTGTCCAAGACAGTTGACTTACTGTATTTACCCTTAATTAGTGGCAGCAAGTATTTGGGGTCATGATTTTTACATCTCATACAAAGATTTCTAAAGTGATTCTAGGATATAGGCTTATTTTCAAATCACTCTTACCACTTCCCATGTATTAGAAAGCACGTAAGTTATACATTTGTTATAATGAGATGGTTTTAGACTTGTGCACTTAGAAATGTTATCACACATCTCTCATGTACCTACGTAGTTGTTGTTACAATGTACATCTTCTAAAGGCACTTCCTAGAAAGAGATTCCATTCGGAAACCATGGGTGCCTTGGAATGGTTTATCTAGGCACTGTTTTCTGCCACATCTTTATGAAATTGTTACAACCTTGCAACCTCATAACATTTCTTTTCCCCCAAAATAGCTTTTTAAAATATGTAGACATCCATGTTGTCCTGCGGTTTGCAATCAACATCAATAAAACATGAGCGAAGCAGGATCTACATATCTTTACATCCCGACAGTACTTTCTAAAATTTTTTTAACTGATTTCAAGAAACGAGAGAAAATTAAAACAATGGGGGGATTGGAAGGTCTGACCTAGGAGTAATGATTTAAAGGACTTGAATATGTATTTTAAGCCTGGCTGATAACACTGTCTACTAGTAAGGTGTCAGACACTTCCCACTATTGGCACGGTGGTCTGAAGTAGATGACTTCCTGAGGTTCCCTCCAGCCTTGTATGTCTATAATTCTATAAACCCTGCTTTAAGTTGATTATAACTTTGCTCAACTTAAGCCATTTCCATGCAGAGAGTCTGCCTCAGTCTACATCATCATCATTGCCCTTCACGCCCACCGGCATATAGGGCAGCAACAAAGGACCTCCACTTCTGTCTGTCTCTGGCCAGCCTCTCAAGTGTGATTCATGCTCTTCATTTCTACTTCAACAGTCCGGCGCCATGTTGTCTTGGGTTGTCCTCGTTTCTGCCTCCCTTCAGGGGTCCAGTGCACAGCAATCTTTGTGATGGAGCTTTCCATCTTCCCTGAGCACGTGCCCAATCCATCTCCAGAATCTTTTCATAATGATGGTAGCCATGTCATCTTCTTTGCACCCCGCAAGTAGGTCCTGATTTTAAATTATTCTTGGCCAAAAATACGGAGGATCCTCCAAAGACTTCTGGTGTGAAAAGTCGACAATTTATCGAGGTTGTACTCTGCCATCTGCCAGCATTCTGATCCATATAATAGTGTTCATAAAACACAGCTCTGATAAAACTTCAGTTTGGTATGGATGCTGTACTGTGATGACTTCCATACGGCATTCAGACTCATGAAGACATTTCTGGCTTGACTGAGTCTGCTCTGGATATCTCCTCTGACGCCTCTGTCTTGCCTGATAATACTACCCAAGTATGTAAAGCGCTTTGCGATAGGTAGGTCATGGCTATCGATCTTAACTGCTGCTGGTGCCTCAATATTTACGGTAAGCCTAAATAGTTGGGATATTTTCAGGAAGGAGGCTAGGTCAAAATAGTGTTTTGACTATATTAAAAAAAATTCTGGTGATATTTTCTTTGAAAAGTTCTAGTGCCCTAGTGGAGCCATGTCTTGAAATGTGACACGGGGTGGCCATTGTACCAGGGAAATGTGTTTTGCCCTCCCCACGAACATCTTCCCAAATCTGGCCAAGTAATTACTTTCTGAAAAATTACAATTCGCACATGCTCAATAGAGACTGTTTCAAGTTTTAGCTACTCAGTTCCCCAAAGATTCTATCTGCACTGGGCATGCTCCATCCCAGCAGTTTCCCTGCAATTGCTGCTTCACATTGCTAGGCTGTGCCATGTCTAGGCCTGGGCACCTGAACTGAGAGCAAGGAGACTCTCTACTGTGCTCTCAATACCCCTCTGCAGGCCTGCTGATGGTGGGGGGCGGGCACAGTTGTCCCGGGCCCAGCAATTCAAACATGCCTGGAACTCATGGCTGCCACCACCACTACCATGGCAGTGGAGGTGATGGTGGCAGTCCCAGACCCTTTAAATCGCTGGCAGAGTGCCGTGTGGGGAGGCACACTCGGGTGGTGCTAAGGGCAGCCTAGCTCCAGCCCTGCTGCTCCTATCCAAAGACCTGTCCCTTCTGGGGGGAGGGCCGGAGCTGCCCTGTCCCATCTTGCCCAGGGGCCCAGTGAGTCTGTTGGCCCTGCTGCCCCCCTTGTGGTGCCCAACCAACCCAGTGGAGTTAGCTTCTGGGTTCTAATGCAGAGTGGACAAGAGGCAGAGATGCAGGAGGTGGGGGAAGGAAGTAAACTGGGATAAGGAGCCTGGGGAAAAGAGAGAACAGGACTGGAGGCTTAGGGGGAGAGAGGGAAACTGGGACTAGAAGTTGGGGTGGTGAATGCTAGAACTGAGAGTGGGGGGTGAGAAGGGAAAAGGCAGGGGACAGACTAGAGGGCTGTGTGGGGAGGAGGCTGAGGTTGGATGAGGAGCCAGCGGGCTTGGGTCTGACTGAGCAAGAAGATGGGACTGAGTACCAGTGGAGTGGAGAAGGAGCTGAAAGGGAAGGAAGAGATAGCTGAGCCAGTGAGTGGAAAAATTGGGCCTAGCAGGGCAAAGAGTCTGGAGCAACGAACTGAGTGAGGGGACACTGAAATTGTTGAGGAACCAGAGGAGGGGGACCAGTAGACAAAGCCAGTGTGGATAGGGAATTTCTAGGAGGGACTGGAGGCCAAGGTAGAGGGGGAGAGAGAGGTCAGGTGAAGAGCTGGGGGTGGGGACTGGGAGCAGAAGGGAGATTGGAATTAGGACAGAGAGTCTAGGGGGATGAGACCAGGATGTGTTGGGTGAAGGGCCTGAGGTGGGGAAAAATATGACTGGGAAAGGGACAGATTAGAGGGGATGGGGCAGAAGAATCTGTATCCACTAAGAGAATGCTACAAGGTTGGAATGAAACCAAGATTCCTGAATGTCTCATTCCTCTGCTATCAGCAAACCACTGTAAGCCCCCCGACAAAGTGTTCTGTTCCCCTCTACTGTTGGTCCACGCAGAGAATGACAACCTACTACTGCTGTCAGTTACTCCATTAGCTCAATGACACAGGTGGTGGATCTAAAGGTTCCAACCCTACTGATGACCCATGTGATTGTCAGTAAGATCCCACATGATAGAATTTCTGGGGGTTTTTTACGTTGGCTTTTTTAAACACACAGTAGATTACACACAACGTTATATTTAAAAGAATGATAAGGTTGCAAAATCACACACACAAAAGGGAGGAAATGGGCCTATTTAAAGGTGTTTGTGCAAATTTAATTCAGGCCCTTTGTGTATAGCCTTTATGGTATAGTCATGCGCTGTGTCAAAGGGGGGGGGGGAGCCCGCAAAATCCTCATCTGCCCCTGGTAGAGGGCATGAGGCTGGAGGCTGCAGGAAGAGAAGGGGTGGTCTCACTGTTAGGCAGCTGAACACCGCATCAGAGAATTGGATTCTATCCCTGCCTCTGCCCAGGATCCTATGTGATGCTAATCAAGTCACTTCAACCAAACTACCCACAGATGGTCACTAATTGTGTGCGCCTCACTTTGTGGGTACCCAGCTTGAGACCCGGGGGTCTGATTTGCAAAAGTTGCTGAGTGCTTCCAGGTGCCACTGAAATCAGTGGGAGCTGTGATCTGAAGATATAAAGTGCTATATAAAGAATGCTAAGTGTTCTGAAAGATCAGGTCATAAGTATCTCAAAGTGGGCACCTGAAAGTAGTGGATACTTTTTGTTCCTAACGTCTCTCTGACACAGCTCCCAGCTCATGAAATGGGGAGAAAACTATCCTCTCACAGCTAAGGGATGTTGTGAAACTGAGGAAATGAACCATTTTCTCTCCAGAGTAGGTAGTGGAAAGTGTGTGGTAAGGCCATCCGGGAGGAGTGAGGAGAATTATGAATGTTTGCCCAGCGGCTTGTGTCCATTATGTGTATCGAATGAGTTGGTCCCCTATGGAAACAATGATACATGCTCCTTTACATAAAAATGGTATAGTAGTGTGTAGAGGGCTGAAAGCAGGTTGCCCAGACAAACTTAATTCTGTCATTTCTGAGTGCTTGACTTTACACCTGGATAATGTTTATGTGTAATAATTGCTACAGCAGGAGCCAAGTACGCTTTCTTCAGGTTTTGTATAGTGCCTCAGTAGTCATCTCCTGCTGACCTGGTTACCCTGTCCATATGCTTGAAGGACATCAATGTCAAAGAGGCCGAGGTATACATCTTGATATCATTGGCAGTAATTTGGTGAAATATTAAAAGGGAATTGTGAGGTGAATATCAACGTGACACCGTTTTGAGTGGCTCTGTAATAATTTATGAACACTCTGTATCCTGGTTATTGGGTTATTCGAAACCTGGTTACAAAGGGAGACAGCTGACCTGGAATTCAGGTACAAAAAAAATCAGCTTAGGATCAAATAAGGATCTCAACTGGTTAACACATTACAAAAGCAATTTCCCCTCTCTGCAGTCACATCTCCGCATCAAATGCTGTGAATGACCCACTCTCACGCTGACTTGATTAGCTTCATAAACACAAGCAACTTCTTCCTTGTATGTACCCCTGCTTCTGTAACTTCCACTCCAATTCATCTGAGGAAGTGGGTTTTACCACGAAAGTTGATGCCCTAATAAATCTATTAGTCTCTATGGTGCCACAGGAATCTGTTGTTGTTTCTGCAGATACAGGTTAAAATGGCTGCCCTGCTGTGGTTATTGGGGTATGTACTGTAAGCATGTGTTGGATCAGTTGAGCTTGATAAGAAACACAATCAGGAAGCGGACAAGTGACTCAGTCAGCCACACTCAGAAACCCCTAGCGTGCTGTTAGGGGATAATACCCAACCTGTTGGTTGTTGTAGCGGGGTCAAGCTCAGTTCAGCCCTGCTGAACCCCCGCCTTCTGTGTCTCTCCCTCCATGTCCCTGCTGCTGCAAGGTGGCCACTTTACAGTCTCGGCTGGCCCATTGGCTTGGCCGTTCCCCGCCCTGTTCCTCGGGCCGTCAGCGCCCTGGCCTGCGCTCGGCCAGCCCGTCCGCCGGGAGCTGTGTCACTCCTGTGTCCTCCCGGGGGTGTTCCTGTGCCATCGGCCTGCTTCTCTTGGGTGTCCACCATCCTGGGCACTCGCTGCCCCTTGGGCTCTCCACCTGTGGGAGGGGAGAGCACAGCCAGTCCCCGCTCTCCTCCCCCCTGCTCTTCCCGGTCCGCCTCCTTTTGGGCGTGCGGCCCAGCACCCCGCCCCCTGCCCTGTTGGCATGCCGGCCACCCCTCCCTGGGCCCTAGCGTCTGCTGCTTGCGGCCCGTCCCCTGCTGCACATGCACTGCTGGCGCCCCGCTCACCACTTGTGGAGGCTGTGGCTGTGGCAGTGGCGTAAGTGCGGGCGTAAGTGCGGGAAGCGGTTTCCCCGCCACAGTTGTGAAGATGTTACTTCCTCCCCTGAAAAACTTGTTGTGGTCAGGGAGGCAGAAAAACAAGGAAACTTGGGCAGGTCAAGGAAACATCTGCTCTCCTCTTTTGAGAAGGAGGCAGATGTTTGGGAGAGCCAGGCTGACACCCCGGATTCACTGGGATGTCTGAAGAATATGGGCCTACTACACAGGTTATTGTCTGGGGATGGTAAGGCTGATGTGCATGAAGACTGTTGTTTTAAAAGTATGTCTCTAACTACTTTGTC
>JANRFK010004893.1:54535359-54546285 GCA_030068395.1 Apalone spinifera
GTACCACAGGACTGAGGAGGCTGTGAGAGAACTCAGAGGGAATCCCAAAATGAGCAAGGATTAGCTCCGCCTTCCCACAAAACTGCACTGTAGGATACATCCCCACAATGCAGTGCTCACACTGTTGATGATGTGCCCCCAGTATGGACATGATCTGTCAAAGAGGGAGCAAATACCCTTTGACAATTTTTGTTTTGTTGACTTTTGGGTGTCAACATAATTTTGTTGACAAAGCTTGGTAGTGTAGACACGGCCAAATGAGATTTGGAAATTTAGTGTGGGATCATATTAAACAGAGCTGGGAGGATCATCCCAAATGAATAACTTGTCAAAATTTGCTTCTTTTTTGTTGCTGAAATGTAGCTGCAACATTCTCACATTTATTTGTTGCAAACAATAGATTTGGATTAAAGCACGCTTCAGTTGCCTTGTGTTGGCTAGTTACAGAAATCGTAGGCACGAACTCTGTTGGTGCTCTGGGGTTGGAGCACTGTGCATAACTGATTCGCAATGTTCAAGTTCTAGGAGGGGGAGAAAGGAGCAGAGACGGGAGGAGGCAGGGAAGAGGCAGGGTGGGGATGGAGTGGGGTGGGAAGAAGTGGGGCAGGGACTTGGGAAAGAAGTGGAGTGGGGACGGGGCCTGGAACAGGGGGTGGAGTCACGCACTCCGAGCAAAATGAAAAGTCAGCGTCTATGATAGAAATTAGATATAATTATTCCCTAGTTGGACGAATTATGTAATTAACAAATACTATGCAAACCTCAGCTTACAATTCCCATTTGAACTTTGTTTTTGGTCCTCTCTAGCCTGATTGTTCAAATGGCCAAGGAAACTCAACATGGTGGAATCAAAATTTGTTTGCTTTCTGTAGCGTTACTACTTCAAAAGTTGTTAAAAAACAAATGCAAATGAGCTGGGCTAGTCATGCAGGAGATGTGATGTCTGGCACTGAGCTCCTCCAGAAGATACCCTGTGGAGTCAGCGTGCTGTGTCCTAGCGCAGTTTGCCAAACAGCTAGAAAATGCATTGTGAGCAAGACGGTTTCTGATTTTGCAAAATGAAAAGCAGGTTGGTGTAATCCTGATCTATTACCAGTTTTACATCCTTGACCTCCATTTCCTGCAGTGGCAATGCAGTGAGGTGAGAGGCGGGCATTGGGGAGAGGCACCGAGCAGGAATGGGCTTTCTGTTCTGCAAAAAATTCCAAGACCCCCCCTTTTTTTAATTCCATGTGAAATGCAACAAATCTGGTTTGTGTGGCAAAAGGGCTACCTTCCTGGTTCCCCAGCTGCCACGGTGACAAAATGGTCAGGTGGTCCAGCTTTCCTCCTGCCCTTTATGTGGGCAGCATGGGGAATTAGCCAGATGAAGATCCAGCTTCTTGACTTCCTCAATAACCAGAGGAACTGGCCCTCCTGTCTCCTCTGGTGACCTGGGGGCAGTCATCCTGCCATCTTCCTACAAACTTGCCCCGATGGGATGCTTGAGAGGTGGGGAGGTGGAATCAGGGGAGCCACCTACCAATTGATAGGCTGCTTGCCTGGTCTGTCAGCATTGTTAACAGAACTCTAGTCCCCTGGAAATCTGTTAACCAACTCCAGTATTGTGGTTTCAACCCTTCGCTTTCCTCTTCCAAGTTGTGCATTTTGTCTTTCTATCCAAGCCTGTTCCTGGGCTCGGTATTTAGGGTGTTGTGGATTTTCCTTTCCTTTTTTCCTATTAAGTGTAAAAGCCTAACTTCCAGGTTCTCTAGATATATTGTTAAACAACATTACTAGAGCAAATCTCTATTGTCTGCATAGGAGTATTTAAAAGATTAAGATAGAATGGGCATTTCTAGACTGTTGTGTGGATCAATGAAAACTCTACTTCTGAAGAAGCTTTAAGGATTAGTAGCAAGAGTGATTTTATGGTTTAGTTTTATATATAGGAAAAATAGCATCCTGGCCTGCAATTGTCTGTTATTTCTGTCGAGAGTCAATGTAGGTGCGTCTAGGCTACGTTTTTCTTTCGAAAGAAGATATGCAAATTCGGTGTGAATTTGCATATATTCTTCCAATCACTTTTTTGAAAGAAGTTTTTTTTAAAAAGCAAGCGATCTAGATGCGGTTCTTTCGGAAAAAAAAAAAACCCTTTTTCGAAAAAACACTTCTTCCTCAAAAAATTAGGTTTACAGTGTTCTTTCAAAAAAGGGTTGTTGGTTTTTTTTCCAAAAGAACCGCATCTAAACTGCTTGCTTTTTCAAAAAAAACTCTTTTGAAAAAGCGATCGGAAGAAGATATGCAAATTTGCACCAAATTTGCATATCTTCTTTCAAAAGAAAAACGTAGTCTAGACACACCCTGTGATGCCTGCATTGCTGAACTGTGTCCACTGCTCAGAATCTGCTCAACTTGGTGCCACCAAGGGAGTGATTATTTGTTGCACTTGGTGTGCAAAGGTAGGCGAAAGTGGACAGCAGGCAGGTTTCCTGGGGGCCTCGTTCTTCCTCCTTTCCCTGCGTTCAGACGTACCCCACTCTGCCAGTTATCTGGGTAATTTGAATGGTGTGAGAGGAAGATATTTATCAACATGAGTGAGGCCGGCAGATTCAGGCTCAAAATTGGACCATGATGCATCAGGAGGAATACGAGTCAGAAGCAGGGGAGCCAACAGCCTCTGGGCAAGATGGGGGGCCCCAGAAGGGATAGGACTGGAGGCAGCTTGGCCTCAGCACCACCCAGATCATTGTGTACTCTCCCCCCAAATCTTCACAGCCACCCAGAGCCCTAACAGCTGCCCGGAGTACTCTGGCAACAATTTAAAGGGTCCCAGGCTCTGGCCATTGCCGCAGTAGCATCAGCATCATCCAGGAATTCTGGACCCCTTTAAATTGCTGGGGCTCAGGGCAACTGCCCCATTCCGCCCCCCCACCTCCCCAGTCTGCAGGCTTGGAGAGAGGAGGAATCCGAGGTAGTGTATATGATCTCCCATTAGTACAATGACATGGTGGATCTGCTTAGTAAGGGCTAGTTCATGGCATGGTACAGTAAATAGCGTGGGCTTTCTTTTCATGTAAACTAAACAGAGGTCTGTCTTGGCTAATTGTGTGTAGGTTGGGCGGTTCGTGCACGTTGACTTGCATGTGTTTAAATGCTTTCCCGAATCAGGCCTCACTGAGGATGGTGGTTCAGCTTGAGGTGCAACCTGACCAACATAGAGGGTTTGTGGAAGAAAACGGGAGAACACTCCTGGGGCTAGGTGGGTCAATGGACTATTGAGACTGTCATAGAATCATAGAGCTGGAAGAGACCTCAGGAGGTCATCAAGTCCAGCCCCCTGCCCAGGACCAATCCCAACTAAATCAACCCAGCCAGGCTCTGTCAAGCTGGAACTTAAAACCTCTAGGGATGGAGATTCCACCACTTCCCTAGGTAACTCATTCTAGTACTTCACCCTCCTCCTAGTGAAATAGTTTTTCTGATTGTCCAACCTAGACCTCTTCCACTGTAACTTGAAACCATTGCTCCTTGTTCTGCCATCCATCACTGTCCTTGTGGGCCACCACAGTGTGGTCAGATTGGGGAGGTGAAGTGGAAAAGGACAAGGCTGGCTGAAGGTGAGGTTAAGGGAGCAATGATATGATGAGTAAAAATGTGAGACCCCAAAGGTGCTGCTTCAGGAACCCTGCTGCTGAAGATGTGACATGTCACAGGTTGGTCTCCCCAACTGCTCTGGATGTCCAACCTAGACCTTTCCCTGCTTTGTGTGAGAAGTTGTGTGCCAGGATGTCCTACTTCTGTCTGATGAAGGTAGAGTTTGAAGACTACGCTGATTGCTGTTTTGTGTGTTTTTACAGGTGTTCCTTGATGGGGTTTGATTTAAACCGGCATTGGGTGGACCCGTCTCCCTGGGCTCAACCCACACTGCACGGAGTGAAACAACTTATCATTCAGATGTACAACAATCCGGTGAGTGGGGTCTCTTACAAAGGAAAAGCATCTTCCTCATGGGAGAGCGTTGCATTGGACGGGGAGAGCTCGTGGGCCGTCTCAGGCATCTGGTTGTTCGGACTTGGACAGATCCTGTGGCAAAACTTTAAAAAGGGAACCAAGCAAACAGCACCTCTGCTGCAAGTCATCAGGGAGCATTTTAAGTGGTGTTTGTCATTGGGAACGTTCGAGTGGAGAGAGTAAGTGGAAATAAGTTCTATGCAGATTAAATATGGAATAGAGCCGAACGCAGGCCTCAAATTCAATTGAACCGCTCTCGTGATATCTGGAGCTGGATTCAAAACAGCAGGCCCCTGAAATTGAATTAGCAAGTGGCATTGATATTTAATCCATAGGTCTGGCAGGCATTGCTATATAGCGGATGGGCAGGAGGGAAATAATATTTGTAAATATTCCATACACACACACAGGCTCGGTCAGAGCAGCCGAGATGTTTGTGAAGTGAAATCTCTGCTAATCAGAGGAGATGCATTGCGGGGAATTTGGAGGCGGGGAGGAGGGCGAAGGCAGATAGCTATTGAATGTTTGACATCAAAGTGGAGAAGGATTATTGAACATGCAACATGAGAAAAACCATTGAACAAAGATGGAGATAGGGTTGAAAAAAAAAGAAGAAATTATTCTAGGCACTCATGGGGAAATATGAGGGAATTTTATAGATGATGTTTGCTGTGTGGAATTCCTGATGTGGGTCATACAGTTACACTTTCAGTTTTGGATATTAGGTGTGATTCTTTTGCATCAACTGAGGTTCTTTTTTGACGAGTGTCCCCATGGGTGCTCCCCCTTAGGTGCTTGAGTGCCTCTGCACCTCTAGTCGGAGACTTCAGGTAGCAGTGCCCATGGTCGGCTGCGCACGTGACATTTGAAATGACTATCCCACTTGCACAGCCAACCATCTCTTCAGTTCCTTCTCCACCACCGATGGCTTTGGTCGCAGCTTAGCAGCTGCCCTCATTCTTAGCTACTTAAAGTTGTTAGTTAATATTTACCTTTATAATTACTGTTGGTAGTTTTTTATATAGAGTTAAAAAAATTTCTCTGGATTTTCCTGTTATAATTAGATTCAGTATAGATACTTAACCATTGTGGTGCCACTTGGCAGAAACTGCCCTAAATTGTTCTTTTATTGGGCCATGCCTGGTTCATCAGGATTTAAGCGGTGTATGAGCTGCAGGCTACCCATTCCCATATCGGACGGACACTTCGAGTGTGTCTGCTGTTTGGGAGGGGTGCACTCTACGGATCAGTGACCTCATTGCAGGAAACTCACTACAAGAATGAGAAAGGCCAGAGAACTCCAGCTAAAAATGATGCAACTGGACACGACTGATCCTCCTGCCTCAAACCCTGAGCATAGCATACCACCCAGGCAGCCATCCCCTGGGGTGGCATTGGAGAGAGGAGCTTCCCACTAGGTTGAGCCCAAAAGACCATGAAAGGGTCCAGGTGCCCAAAAAGAGGTCCCATTTTTCCTCAGGGACCGAGTCTCCTTCGAGAAACCACTCTCTCCATAAAAAGACTGCCACAGCACCTACAACATCTAAGGTACTGGAAATACAGGCAGCTAATGGGGCCAGCACCGATAAGTGCCAAGACCCCAAAGAGAAGGTCTATCCTTCCTCTTCCAAGGCACCGACCAAGTTGAAACAAAAAGGCTCCATGTCAGCACCGATAAAAACGTTGTCAGCACCAGCCATGGCACCGACAAGACTACACTCAGCCTCAGCACCGAGCGCCATGATGCTACTTCCCGCAGGGCCGTTGGCTCAGGCTAAACATTCAGCACCAGCGGTACATACCAAACCGCCCATTCCACTCCAACCCAGACTACCGGCCCTGACGGTGCGGATTTCAACAGTACCCATTCTACTCCTGCCTCCGCCGGTGCCGCAATTCTCAACGGAGCTGACGGTTTCTTCGGTGCCAGGAATGCCTCTGTTCAGCACCAATGGCACCCGAATACATCAAGAGTTAGCCTTTCCACCACACCAGCTTTGGCACTACCTCTACTGAGTGACGATGAGGAGGAGGAACCCATTCAGGCACATGTACCCAGACACTCCTCACCCAAGCCCACGCAGCAAACTCAGCAGTGATGGCAACCTCAGTGGCTCCTGCCAACCATCCCCCTAACTGGCCGCACTGGAACCCTTGGGCAGCATAAAGAACACAGCAGACACAGCAGTTGCGACAGCAACTAATGGCTCCTAAACCCCAGATCTCTCTGGCCCAGTCTCCAGCTCACTCCTGCTCATCTGAGGAAGAAGAGGACATGGATATAACAGAGGAGGATCAGACACCGGATTTGGCTCCCATTTGGCCAGACAAACTTGGTATCCTTACCTCTTCCAGATGAGCGTGCTTCCACTACATCATTTTCCACCAGTCCGATCCCTGCTCACACAACGGAACGGGCAGATACATCATCCAACCATCCACACACTCCATCTTCATGCCTGGATGTTTGCTGGTTGACTCCCACACAGGCGGCCTATTCGGAAGCAGTGCACCAAACTCATAAACTGCCACAAACCTACAACCAGAAAAACATACAAACAAAAATGGCAGTGGTTTACAGTCTGGTGTTCAAATCATAACTGCGCTCCAGATACTATGTTATCTCCTGGACTTGCACCAGACTGGACTGTCCTTACACACTATCACAGTGCATCTCGCCACCATTGCGACTCTGCATCCCCCGCTACAGAGTCACTCCACTTTTACTCACCCTTCCACTAAACGATTCCTCCGTGGCCTACACAATATGTTTCCTCCACAAAGAGACTCAGCACCTGCATAGGACCTCAGTCTCGTACTCAGGGCTCTTATGGGCAAACCCTTTGAACCCCTAGCTACCTATTCCTTGCTACACCTATCAATGAAGGTCACCTTCCTTGTTGCAATTACTTTTGCATGAAGAGTAGGCGAGCTGAGGGCTTTGATGGCAGAACTCCCATATACAATTTTTCATAAGGACAAAGTGGTCCTCCATACACACCCCAAGTTTCTCCCTGAGGGTATGTTTACACTAGCCCCCTAGGGAGGCTAATGTAGGCATTCAAAATTGAAATTCAAGCCCGGGATTTAAATATCCTGCGCTTGATTTGCATCTTCCTGGCCGGTCGCCATTTTTTTTTTTTTAATTTACAAGTCCGGACTAACTGCCTGCGTCTACACGTGGCAAGGACCTGGTAGTTCAGAATAAAGCCCTACTTCAAACTACCTATTATTATTCCTCCTGGAATGAGGTTTAACAGGTAGTTCGATTTAGGGTTTTATTTCAAACTACCAGGTCCCTGCCGCATGTAGACGCAGGCAGTTAGTCCGGACTTGTAAATTTCAAAAAATGGTGACCGGCCAGGAAGATGCAAATAAAGCGCAGGATATTTAAATCCCGGGCTTGATTTGCAACTTTGAATGCCTACATTAGCCTCCCTAGTTCGAACTAGGGGGTTCGTGTAGACATACCCTAAGGTACTTACTCGTTCCATTGCAACGAGCCCATATACTTACCTGTCTTCTTCCCGAAACCCCATAAGGACCACAGGGAAGTGGCATTGCACACCCTGGAGGTCCGCAGGGCAGTTGCCTTTTACTTACAATGCAAAAAATCCTTCCGCAAAGTGACACGACTCTTTGTCGCATCTACAGAAAGGTCACAAGGGTTACCCATTTCAAAACAAAGACTATCCGAAAGGGTTTCAGGATGTAGACACCTAGCCTATACTATATTCCAGAAGGTGCCCCTGTCCAACATATGGGCTCACTCCACAAAGTCAATGGCATCATCAACAGCTTTCCTCCAGAGTGTGTAAATTTTCCCCTCTCCCCCAGATACTATAATGAGGTGCGCACGTTAAGTGTCTGACTACTCAGAAAGACAAAAGAGTTTGAAGTCTCTTTCCTATTCTTGTCAAATTGTAACATGTTTGGGAATTACCATGTAAAATAATATTAATAATATTAACCTTCCTGCTCTTCCTCTTCAATAAATCAAAACAACCAAACAAAAATCAGAAGAAAATTAACCGGAATAAAATGCAAAATAAAGTTCACCCTCTCGCCCTTTCCCCCCCAAAAAAGCATTAGAAAATTATCCCAATCCCTCCCACTCCGCAAGCTCTCAAGCATAAAAATCAGCCTCTTCCAAGATCCGTCATGGGAAGCTGCCCCTAAGAGATTGGATTGTGTAAAGCAAAGGAAGTTCAGCTCCATGTCGCTATCCTGTAACAGCTTGGTGCAGCCCCTTTAGATGTATTCATTTCCTTAAATCATTTAAGGAAAATTAGCTGCCATCACAACATAAAGCAGCTCTTTAAATATTGCAATTTAGGAGGATTTTTCATCGTCTTCTGCAGTCTGGAAGATAAGCTGTTTCCTTTGAAAAAGTTCACTGGATGTGGAGGCGAGTGACATGGGACTAAGTGAAGCAGTTCTAGCGTTTTCTCTTGCTTTCTCTGACACATGCGCGCATGCCCCCCCACACACACTGCCATAGCTGCAGCAGGATTTGGCATGATATGATCCAAGATTATCTAAGCATTTACTGGCGTTACTTGTAAGAGAGTGGCTCCCTCCCAAGCTAGCCTTGGTGTCCCAGAGATGGCCCTTCAGGTGGCTCCCTGCCTCGATTTCTCTCTTGCCCGGGGCCAAAAGCCTGCCTGCATTTTCCACCCTATATGATACAGTGGGGCCTATCTGGGCACACTCCTGTGCAGGCCATGGCATGATCAGTGAGCTTGCCTCAGTTTCCTCCTTTCTCCTGTAGTTTCTCAATAACCCTGCCCCAGCTTGCCACTCATGAATAGCCCTTAGTAAGTTTGTTCATTACAAATGCACCTCAACCATCATTGTGGTTCCCCCAGCACAGCCGAAGTCATATGTTCTTTCTCTCCAGTCCCAAGAGCCCATCGACACTCCAAATACAGCTCCAGTGTCTCTCACCACATTGCAGACCTACAATGCAGCTTTGTCTCTCACCAGGCCTCCCTCATAAGAACATAAGAGTGGCAAACGGGGTGAGACCACAGGTCCATCTAGCTCAGTATCCTGTCTTCCGACAGTGGCCAATGCCAAGCCTTCTCTTCCCTGTTTCATTCCTAGGTATGGTTCCAGCTCTTAGTCCTGGGGACATCAGCAAACTCACCCTCCTTCATTCCCCGCCTGCCTCCCTCTCTAGCTTTGACTCTGGCATGGGGGAGTTTGAAGAGGATCCCCAACTGCCTTCCTGCCCTGAAGTCAGAAGTGGTTTTCTTTAGCCAGCCCTGGAGTCTGAGCTGGCCCACTGTCATTTAAGGTGCCAGCTATCCTGTTACGTTATCATGTAAAAGTGAGCTCTGGTGTCTGTCTCTTGCGTGCTGTTCTGAATACACGAAACGCTACTTTATTCTCACCCGTTTTGAATCCCCATTAGACAGACTGTCTTTACGGGGGGACCGAATGGCTCCAAGAACTGCTAAGGCTAAGAAGCTTGTATCCTTCAGATCACTTACTTTGATACATTCATTAGTGACCCTAAATCATTTTTCAACTACTCCTTAGTGGCTTGCGGGGAAATGAAATTCCCAGTTCAATCTGTAGTGGTCACACCTCAAAGCCCCAACATGCTTTGCGAAGAAGCTAAGGATGGAGTAAACTAGCCATGCACCTAAGCATCGGGAGAGCTACTGAGCATGCTTAACTACTTTGTGGCATCAGGTCAGATGATCTGAATGCGTTGTGAAGATCAAAGTACCCTCTCACTGCCAGCAGTAGCCTCCAAGGCGACACTGAGATATGCAGGCAGGGTAGCAGGCCGAAGCTACTGCTGCTCCCCACATTGTACCTGTTTTGCCGAGGGCCTTGTCGACACTTACAGGGCAATTGGCGCTGCGGGGATAAATCGATTTAGAAAGATCCGCTAAATAGGCTGCGCACTGAGCACCTCTCATCTCTGGTACTCCATTGAAGCAGGAAGAGTAAGGGGAGCCAATGAGAAAGTTTCTACCATGAAACTCCCGCAGTGGAGATGCTGAGGTATCGTGAACCATGGTACGTCAACTCCAGCTATGCTACTCGCTGGCTGGAGTTGCAGATCTTAGTTTAACATTTCCCCCAAGTGTAGAGCTGGCCTTAGTAACTGCCAGGCCAGCTCCTTTCCTGAGGAATCAATCCACACACTTAAAAATCATCTCAGGCTGCCCATGGAGCATTAATTCAGCCCTTTTGTGCATATGCATTGTGTCACAGTCTGCAGTTACAGCAGTACCGACTGTTTTTTGCCTCATTCAATGCTCAGGATGGATGGTGTTCATTGAATAAGCAGCTATTCAATATTTTGCTTTATTCTCATTGTTCTGTGTGTGGCCCCAGGCTTTATTGCACGACATTCATACCCTGCTCTGATGACAGATTTATTAATTTCCTCCTGAGCTTTTATAAGAAGCTCATCGCTATAGTAACGGAGTGCTTTACATGCTGATGCATTGGGATTATTCCCATTTTACAGATGGGGAACTGAAGCACACTGGGATTAATGTCAAAAGCATCCAGTAATTTTGGGTGTGCAATTAGAGATGCTTAATCCTTGATTTTTCATAGTACTTAGCATTATATAGCGCCTTGTCAATTCAGTGAAAAGCTCCTGTTCGTTTCAATTGCCGCTGTGCATAGTCATCCACCAAAGGAGGAGCATGCAATTATGGCATGTCAATATTACACAAAACAAGCAAGCAAACAAGCCAAACAATGCCCAGCATTGAGTTTCGGAGCCTTCTGTGATGGGTAAAAATAGCAAGGTAAATATTCCCAGCTTAGCCTGAATTTTGGGCTCTGAAACCCTGCAAGTGGTTTCCTTCAAGAGGCATCTATCTTATTGACACCAAATGGACTGGAACATTTTGACCCCTAGCATGCATATCTGTGGATTGAATTAAGGGTACGTCTACACTT
>JANRFK010004893.1:54562511-54604120 GCA_030068395.1 Apalone spinifera
TTTTTTGAAAAAACCCTGTAGTCTAGACACACCCTAAGACAGTGGTCCCCAACCTTTTGTGGCTGCCGGGCACCTGGGGGCAGGGCCACCCATTCCCCCAGGGCCAGCACAGCTCATGTGCCGCATGCCTGGGGCAGGGCCAGCACCGATCACTCGGCGGGCGCACATAAATGCCCCGGTGGGTGCCATGGCGCCTGCAGGCACCACGTTGAGTACCACTGCCCTATGAGAATACATAAGAAGCTGCTAGACCCGGGCCTGAAAAATAATCAGCTGTGACTTGAAGGATTTTATCTGGAATAAGGACTAATAGGGCAAGAAATATATTTGGAGCAATATTTCTTAGTGTATTAGGCTTAGCTGGCATGTGTTTTTTTTTTTAATTTTAGTTGAGTATCTTACTTTGATCTGTCATCACTTACAACCACTTAAATCTTACTTTTCCTGCTTAATAAAACACTTTCATTTATTATCAAACCCCATGTAAATAATTGTTACCTGAGGGGGAGTGACAGCTGTGCCTACCTCTTTCCTTCAAGGGAGGAACATCTTTATGAGCTTGCTCTGAGTCGAGCTGTTATACAGAGTAAGATGGATTTGTTTGGGGTTTTGGTCCCCTTTTGATGGCTGTGCTCTTGGATGCTGTCAAGCCTCTATAGCTGAGCCCTCCCAGAGCTGAACTGGTTCATTATCTGTGTTGCCGTGCTGGGGGATTGTCACCCAAACTCTGTGCCTTTGCTAGGGGAGGCCAGAGAGTGGTTAGCAGGCTCAGTGGTCTGATCAGCACACCTGGTGACAATCTCAATGGGATCTGCATGATCCAGTTCATCACACGCACCTCCCAAAAATGCCTCTTATTCAACTAATGCTTCCTTCCACTCGGCTGAGTAGATAGTGAGGGGCAGTGGGTATATGGGGAAGTGTCCCCCTAAAGATCACAAACAGTAAGAGTCACAGCTGAACACCTTTCCCTCGGGAGCTTTTAAAAGCACAATAAAGGTGCAGACAGATCCCAGTTTACTTTGGGTCCAAATTCTCAAAGCTGCTTAAAGCTAGAGCCCCTAAATACATAGATAAGCTGCCATATAAGAGTGCTCTGATTTTTCCAGGAGGGATGTGCACCTGTAGTGCCAAATGGACTCAGCATCTCTGACAACCAGCCTAATAGACTAGCCACTTTCATATAAAAAATAGGACCAAATTAGTAGTTCTATTGTGGAATTATTTAAGCCTTGCTCCTCTCAGTATTTATTGCTTCCACTGACAGTGAGTTCAAGTTCATTTTAAATTGTTCCAGTTCATTGTGTGAAGGTATCCAAGAGCAGGTGCGCTGCACAACACAGCTCTAGCTACACAGCAGGGATCAAACCTAAGGTTGAGTTGGGTAGTTCACTTTCCAGACCTAGAATTATTGTTATTACTTACTTATGATCTGTATTGCATTAGCATCTGGGAGCTCTAGTCGTGACCAGAACCCCATTGTGCAAGGCACTGTACAAACACAGGTCAAAAAGATATCAGAGCCACAGAGCTTCCAGTCTCCAACTTTTCTCTGCTCAGATTGCCAGCAGGTCTGCCGATTATGTAGGAGGATTTCAGTGATGAAGCACTAGGATAAGACCACTTAACACTGTGCATTGTCATCGCTCTAAAATGACTTTTACTAACAGTGATCCTGGACTGCATTCAACTTGCCCAACAAGAGGTCGCGTTCCTGTCACCTAACCACTGAGTCATCCATTTTCTATCAATCAGAATGAAAAAGAAGTAAAATCACTTGTCTGAGCAAAATTTTGGGGTGGGAATAGAGTTGAATAATAAATAAGGACCAGAGTATTTCCATAAGTACAGTTGAGACATGGGAGATTTTAACAGCCATTGGAAGGGATTTTTAAAATCTTTCTTTCTCTACAATTTTCCTAAAGTCATCTGCTAATGGTCTTCGCTCAGAGAGGGTCAAAACTTTGAGGCACCTCCCTGACGTTTTGCTGGTTGTTCAAAAGAAGGGATTGTCAGTCAGACGAATGCAGACAGAAAGGCACATGCAGAATGAATGAATTTCTCCGGATTGTTGTAGGCATTTTACAGTCGGTTTGAAAGTCTCCGACTAGCATGAATCAGAGCAGCATGAATATGCTGGGAGCAGTGTAGGGCAGGCCTGCTATTAGTTTACAAAGTGATGCCCGTGTCAGAACCTTGCAACCGCCCTTGCAGTGAAATGGCTCGATGGATGGAATTTAATCCCAAAATAAACAATCCGGGGTCATGGCACTGGCAGCACTGTTCGTGCCCATATTTAATTCCACTGAGCCGCCCATTCCTGAATGCACTGTGAGTTGCCACCGATTTCCATCTGCCAAAGCGGAGTCTGGTAGGAAGGGAAGCGTTGAAGCTGCATGGAAGTCTAGATGGCTGTAGAGGAGCAATGAGTTACTCTCTCTTGACAGCGCCACAACAAATCAAGGAAGCATGAGCCCGACAGCCACTTCTCGCCACCTTTGATATCCAAATGGTGCGTCACAAAGGACCCGGAGCTACACACTCTGCTTTAGACGCTGCATTGTGCCAAGGGGCCTTTCAGGTGTCCAATTGACTGGCAGCAGCCACTTCACTGCTCTTGAAGGAAACTTAGACTTCTGTGCAAGGGATAGATAAGAGTGCTTAGGAAGAAATGGCATTTATTCTGAATAAAGATGCATCTGCAGCCTCCCTACTGGGATATAATCCTCTCTGTACCAGGGTTATTTCAATCAACCTTAAGATTCCCTGTAACCCTGGCTATCATTCAAGCTATTCACCAACTCTCACTGCCCAGGCTGATGAAACTCAAGGCCGCCAAGTGCAGAAGCTCCCTGATACTTCCTGGTGCTGTGCTGATTTCTGTGTCAATTGCGTCTGAGGACCCAAAGGAGAATAAAAAAGGAAGAGCCTGACTTTGAAATGTGGCCAAGCACAAAATCATGCATGCATCTGTGCATTAAGTTGCCACATCTGCCTAGTGGCATTTCCCCTCCTTGACATGCGGAGGATGACAACTTACCACTGATCCCAACTCATCAAAACTGTGTTTGACTTCATGCAGGAGAGGTCTGTACTCTGGTGATGAAAGTCTCGATCTTAGTTGATGACCCAGTTGGATGGGGAAGTCATAAGAGGGGCGGTTTTCTTTTTTTGAAGTACAGTTATGATGTACACCTGACCTTTTGAAAATCTGGACCTAAATGCCCTCAGCCTCTTTACCCTGTTCCAGACTCTCCTAGCCCTACACAACTGCTATTTGTTCCCTTGGACCTGCTTCTGACTCTCCCCGAATCCCCTTTCTTTCCTCTGTAGACTCCTGTATGTAATGTACCTCACCTTCAATGTGGCCTCTCTTTACTTGCAAAACATCATCTGCTTCTCATCCCCTCCATCCCAGCTGTTCCATTGCATTCTCTTCCTCCAAACTACTCACGTGCATTTCCAGGTGAATTCTCTCTTACCTGCTAGTTCTTATCCCAACAGCTGATGTTGTCAATCAGCATGGGGGGAGGCAAGGCCCTGCCAGAAAATTGTGGGGACTTCAGCAGCAGAGAGACAGGGCACTTAGGGGAGTCAGCCATGTAGAGATCAGGGAGTTTTTGTCAACAACTAGAACAGAACAGGATCCCCTTCAGCAAACCCCCTGACTTACCCCAATTTCCAGCTCCCTGCAACCTTCCTCAGCCCCCAGACTAGTGCCACCTTGCTGATCTGCCTGCCAGACATTAATTTCAGTGTCAGGCCATATCTTCGCTAAGCAGAAGATTGACACTGACACGATCGACCTTCCGGAGTTTGATTTAGCAGGTCTAATTAAGACCTGCTAAATCAAACTCAGAGGGCACCCCTGTTGGTGGCCAGGCTCCTGCAAGGAGTAAGGGAAGCTGACAGGAGCATTTGCTGTGAGGGCAGCAGGGAAACTCAATCAAGGTACATCGACCCCAACTTCATAATTAATGTATCTGGAGTTGCATATCTTGATTCGACCTTCCCCTTTAGCATAGATCTCACCTTACTTATAGGCTCCATCACTGGGAATGTGAAGATGAAGATTTTCCCTTCTGTCTGCTCTGTGAAGCATTCTTTGGAATATAGGGAATTTGATCCATTTCCTCAGTGGTTCCTAGCTTTTTATAAATGTCTTTTCACTGGTACGATAGATATTGCATGCCAGGAACAGGCCTCAGTCACGGAAATTGAATGAGCAGATGCCTAATTAGTCAGTTATTTACTGTGGTTAAAGACAGCAGAATTTTGATGCAAGTGGCTCTAGTTTAATCACTAATTCATGACACGGGCACTTATATCATGTGTTAGACCATTTAGCCTTTAGTAAATAGAATTCCCCTCCAACCTTTTGTAAATGGCCTGGCAATTGCCCTGTTTCTCGGTGCTTTTTTAGGTAAAGCTCTCTGTTTGCTTTGTTTGTTCCTTGTTTGTGGGTTTAAAAAAAAAAAAGGCCATCCACAAATTAGTTTCTTATCATTGATAATGTGCATGTTCTACACAAAGAGAAGATGTTGAACTGCATGAGAGTTATTATTGTGGCATTCTGTTAGCTTGTGTGAATCACGCAAGGCGTGAAGGAGGCACTTTGGATCCCGGTCTGTGTTTCTTAGTCTACGAAACTGGGCTGGAGATCTCATCAGAACTGGCTTTCTTATAAGCAGGGGCAGATATAGAGCTAAGGGGCCCTGTGCTCCACTTGCTTTTTGTCCCCTACCGGGACCCAACCAAGAAAAAGAACATTCTCTCTCATCTCCCCCACATTGTTCATTCTGTTTTCCTGCCTCCTTCTCCCGTGTTATAAGTAATGAGGAGCAAATGAAAATAAAGTGAGGTACCTTGATTATTTTTGTGGTCTAATTTTTTTTCCGCATGCCTCTTAAAAATTACCAAGGCTCTTGGCGGATCACTTAATGAGCTTTCTAAATGCTGTTTGTGCCATTAGCTAGCTATTGTAAAGTGCTTTGGATAAGAGCGCGTTATAAAAAAAAACCTGTAACCTTTCCTCAGTCACCTGAATGGAATTCTTGGATCACAGTTTGAGAACTTCTGGTCTAGACAGAAGCTTGTGTTTGCATTAGGCTAATGTGAAAAATGTGTAAGAATAAAAAGTATAGATGAGGTGCCTCAATTGTTTTATTACTTTCCTCAGCATGACACACTGGAGGGACAATCAAAATCAGCACAGCAGAACAACAGGCATGAGAAGTGTCTCTGGACAAATAAGGAATTGATCAAAATCACATTTCCTGGATCTTTTGTTGGGGCCAAATCTCGTTTTCATTGAAATCAAAAGGGGTTTTGCTATTGTGTTCAAGGGGAACATTTGGAGAGGAAAGAACAAAACCACTGGAGCAAGGGCTTTGTTGTGTATACCACAGGTATCAAAGACTGCTGACTCATGGGAGAAAGTCAGCAGACATCTGGTCTTTGTCCATTGCAAGGGGGAAATCTGCAATCAATGAGGCTAGAAGAGGCTCTGTACTGTATCTAACTCCTCTCCCCCCATAGTCCACTCAGCCCTTCTCGTCTGTGGGCTCAGTGGGAAGCCACTCTCACCCTGACCCAGGACTGTGTAGTACTGAAGCTTAACGATGAGCCCTAGGGCATCTGTGCTCCTGGGTGCAATAGGAGTAAAATTTCCACTGCTGCCACCTCTGAAGTGCCAGAAGCAAGTAGAAGGTGAGGGGGTCTCCGCTGGGCAGTCCCTGAGTCACTGACCAAGAGGAACCAGGACTCTAGCACTACCTGGGTTGGGAGTCCAGTGGAATTCACCTCCCTTGGCTGACCCCTCCTAGGTTGGCTCTACTTTCAGAGGTCCTCAAGCATCTCTGTCCTGCCCCTTCCCTTTCTATGTGAAGAATCATAGAATGCTAGAACTGGAAGGGACCTCGAGAGGCCATCAAGTCCAGTCCCTTGTCCTCATGGCAGAACCCAGCACCCATCTAGATCATCCTTGATAGATGTTTATAGAATCATAGCACACAAGAACTGGAAGGAAGGCAGGAAAGGTCCATTAAATCAAGTGTAAACTTATTTTCCAGGGTCTGTTGGGAGCTAAGTGTTCCTCAACGGCCCATTCAACTTCACTGTTGCCAAGAGTCCCTTGCCTTCATGTGCTGGCTAAATACCTTGTGGGCATCACCACAAAAGCAAACATAAGCATACAGCACCACGCTGGAAAATGAGGCATTTGTTTTCTTTTCTTTGCTGCTCAAGTGGGGGCGCCTCTGTTGTTGGGAGACTCCATCCATAGCACCCTTTGTTTCCCAGCAAATCCACCTCTGCCCATGTGATCCCCATTCTGTGTGCTCCCCCTGCATCCAAAGCACTGTTCAGTCGGCACACCCCACAAAAGCTAGGCACGCAAGCGCCGTGAGCAAAACTACCCTATCCTGGGAGCCTGTCTTGGTTACGACAATCTTGCAGCCCAGTGAGATGAAGGAGGGCCACTCATGCGGCCCACTCGCTAGCCTCGGCTGCACAGCACTGCTCTGTTTTTATTTCTAGCCTTGCCCGTGGCGCACTGTGAGCCTCTTTAGGTGGCCATTTCAATTTGCTACTCACATATCTGTAAATTGGCTTTGAGATCTTGCAGGCTGGGCAGGGCTGACTTGAGCATTTTGGGGAGTAAGCAAGTAGGCCGAGTTCCCCACTCCAGCAACTCCCAGTTCCCTCCGTTTGTGCTTCTCTCTTAGCCTCGCTGTATTCTTCTACTGGAGCACAAGTGAAAGAGAAACACCCTGCAGAGATTCTAGGCAGTAAATCTGGGTGAAGGAGGTTTACAGCAGGCGACTCTATTTCCCCCCACCTCTGGGGGACAGGAATAATCAGCCCTCCGTAGCTCATCTGTGCTCTGTGGCCCAGGGTTTTTTTCATGCAGGGGGAGCCTCAGAGGGTAGGGTGTAAAAACAGATGCTCTTCTCCTCACTGCCAGACTTAGTGGGAATGGAATTTGACAGACAATGCTGGGTCCTCCTCTCCCAGCCATGCGTAGTGCTTGTCTCATGGCTCCATTCCTGGAGAGTGAGTGTGGGAGAAGCCAGCACAATGGCAGTATGGAGCATGGCTAAGAGGAACCCGCAAAAGCAGCTGCGAGTATGTCAAGGGCTAAACTCGGAGCCATGTTCCTACCTGACTGTTCCCAGTGACTTCTTTCTCACCGCTTACTTCTCCCATAGGCCAGGGACAAAGGATTCAGCTTGAGGCCCAGCCAGACACAGACCATCATGGAGAGAAAGGAGAGCACTGTAGAGTTCCACCTTGAACCACAATGAGCTTCGTTAACTCTGAAAGGGGAGCCTGGTTAGGTTTCAGAGTTATGATATTTTTGAAGGCGAGTGCTGATAAAGGGTGAGGTCTAGAGTTTGTCTATCTTTAGCCTCAAGAAGAGTGCTCTGGGTTCATGCTTGGGTGGGTTTCTTAGCCCCCCAAAAGGTTCTTTTTTATTATAAATGTTATTTAATTTCTGCAGAAGACAGTGTGGGGGTAATAATATGGGGTGTCTAAAATGCAACAAGAGATTTCCCCTCCTTAGTAATAGAGAACCCTACGTGATCTCCTTCTAGATTCACTTGGGAACTGTTGATGAATTTCATTCAGTTGAACCAGGTGTCAGTAGGAAAACAGGCCATATCTGAAGAGGCCTTGAGTGTTCACAGCTTCCATCTGTTCATTCACACCTTTGCATCCCTAATGCATCATTCCTCACTCCTGGCGCACTGCATCCGTCTGCGCATCTGATATTCATTGGGCAGTTAAGTGAGGAGCCAGAAACAACCAGAGGCAAATCTGTAAAGAAGAAAGCGAGTAAACGTCAGTTGCATTTTAAATCTGAATGATTGTTGAGTCTGGTGCTCTTGGTTAGAGGGAAAGAGTTAACGATCGCTCTCTGTCTTGTGTGATAAATGGCACGTTCTATGTAATACCAATGAAAGATGCAGAATGAAAGGTCAAGGGAATTCCCAGCACAGGGTCTAACCTTTATTTTACTCACTGTTGCTCTCTGGGTTTAGAATAAATTCGCCAACTTCTAAGGAATTTACCCACCAGAGGTTTTCTTTTTGTTGTTGTAGTATTCTAAATCAAGCTCTTTCACTTTAAATTCTCCTCCCCCATGTTTAGTTAAGAGAGGGGAAAACAATTTTTAAATATGTAGAAGATTTCATGGGCCAAACGGAGAAGAGATGTTTTCTTTTTGGAGCTTTGAGATTAGTCACGCTGCTGTCTGTTTTGGAAGAATGCTGATACCATAATAGAGAGACCAATCTCATGGTGTTAATGTGTATGGACTGATATCCCCTTCTCTGTACTGCAGAAATTCTTCCAACTGTAATAAATTGGAAACCCTTTAGTCTACGAAGAGTGATTATCAGAATCTAGCATATTTCTCCCCCTCCCTGTCACCTAACTTTGTGCTCGCTCCTAGCTTTTTGACTTGCATATCCACGAAAGAGAGAGGGATTATTTAGGGCCGGCCAAGGGTTTTATAATTAGAAGTTAATGGGAAGAATTGAAATGGAAAACTTCCCTAGTAGTCAAATCTGTTAGACTGGAATGTTCTCCCAAGCAAAAAATAGAATCCCTGCCTCTTAAATTATATAAAACCAGACTAGCTAGTGAGTTTCAGCCTTTTCCATACCAAGAACAAATTCCCTGCAATCTAGACCCCCCCCCCCAGATTTTGAGCTATGATGAACCACTTGAGAATATAATTGTGGTACAGGGCCTGAGAGTATAATAAAGATGGTCTAATAAAATCCAACATCATGCCTTGCTATAGCGTCTCACATCCAACGATCTCTCAAGCTTTGGAGACCCTAATGAATTAATCCTCTCAGATGACTGTGATGGGTAAGTTGTGTTCTCCCCAATTTTTGCTTAGGGAAATTGTGCCACAGACAGGATAACTCACCCGAGCAAGGTCTCCTGTTCAAAGGGACAGCAGTGCACGTGGCAATAACTAAGTCAAAGAGCATACTGAAAAGCAGCATTTAGCTGACAAATGTAGTTAGCCAGTAAAAATGCTTGTAACTGTGCAGACTGAAACCAGGATAATCAGTTTTCCTGCCATCCAGCGAAAGCAGAAGGTTTCAGAAATCAGCCCTCCCCACTGCCTCGCCTGCTGCATTGCACAGCTGTCTGAGTGCATTATGGGAGTTTCCTTAACTTTTCCCATAGCATTTAGCATCAGTCAGCGGCTCGTGAGCTCCCTTTAAAGGTTGTTGGGAAGTTCAAATACTTAGCAATCCCTTTGAGGCTGAAAGAAGCTGATGTTTCGCAAACTGTAAAGTTTAATTGCAATCGCTCATTTTTACAAAGAACTTAGCCCTGGTGAAAGAGGGTTAAAATCTTTCTTTGATGCACAGAACAGGTACTGAGTAGGCAAAGCACTTCAGCTGTTCTCTGGGCTGCCAGTATGATCAAAAGGGGATTTCACAATTCCTTGGCCTATTCAGCTGAGACAGCCAACACAAAGACAGAAGAAAGTGGTGTTTTAGTTATATAGATGTTTGTTCTCCATTTTCAAACCTCAACTCATTTCACTCACAGACCCAGCTATCTATACGATGATGACAACTTCTGGTCAGCACAGATCTGGGCTGGCTTTGAACCTGTGATCTACAAGTGAACAAAACCTGTGTAGCCTGTTTCCAGTTCTCCTGGGCATCTACTGCCCATGAAAGCTGTATTTAAAGTCCTATAATAATATGATAGTTTTATAAACTTGCCGTGCTCTTTAACAGCCTTTCCTCAGTTTGTGACTTGCTCACATAGGCATGTTAAGTCTCTGTGGAAGTAAGAGGAAAAAATCCATGTTGTAATTTTTAGGGTTCCCCTTCTTGCATAGCATTTTCTCTTTTGCAGATAAGGAGGGGGTAATTTTTTTTTTCAAAAGCCTGTGAGATATTGAGAGACTTCAATAGAGAGGACCCTGTACCATCTGATATCTCCTGTGGTCAATGACAAAGGCCCAGGGGTGGCCCATGAGGGTAGGCAAATTAGGCAGTTGCCCAGGCGCCCCGTGATTACGTCACGGCCATTGACAGCCGTGCAGGCGGGAGCGCTGATCGTGCCTTCTGCCTGGGGTGCCAGCTGCCGCAGCCGGCCTCAGGCCGCTCCTGCAAAGGCCCTAATGCAGGAGTGGGCAAAAGGTCCTCTGCAAGATTAAGCGGGTGGATCTGTCCCATGGAGGCCCTGCTGCTCCCCTGCCCCCGGACCAATTAGAGCCTGGGGGCATGCGAAGCCTCCTCCTGCCCTGCCAGGAGCATGTGGCACTTTGAAGCACCAAGCGCGCTGCTCGCAGGGCGGGGGGAGAGCGGAGGAGGCTTTGCGTGCTCCCCCGCTCCCAGGCGGGGCAGGGGAGTACAAGAAGTCTCCTCCCATGCAAGGGGCATGGGAAACTGGGAGGGGCAAAGGCACTCCCTCATCTCCAGACCAATCATTGTCTGGGGGTGGGGAACCTGGAAGTATCTTGGCCACGCCCCTTCTGCTTGATGTCCCACCCCTTCCCGTGCAGCCTGGAGCCACTTCAAAAATTTCCAAAGTGGCCCCCAGCAAAGAATTATTGCCCACCCCTGCCCTAATGAATAACAATCCCTTGGCTGGGTGCACTTTTTTGTTTTTGTTTCTGTAGCCTAAACTTTCAGAAACCAGGCGTCAGACACCCAGAGGTAGAAAATGCCAAGAGTGCCCAGAAGTGCAGGGCCGCTCAGAGATGCACAGCCGCCTGGGAGATTTTATTTCCAGTGGAATCTATTTCAATCTAGTGATAATAATAATTTTGTTTTATCATGGCTGATAGGACAAGAGCTTGAAACCGAATGTTCATTCACACCAATGCTATTGTACCATCTCGCAAAGTAGTTCCTCTGCTTTTTTGGGGGAACCTCCTACCTGTATCCACCAGTCTACAGAAGCACGGAAGTCTGTAATGTATTGTATCCATTGCAAAGTATTCTCATGCCTCCATTTAACTGCTCATGTGCCAAAGCTCCAATTCAGGAAAGCATCCTTCATCATCCTTTCCTGAACTGGGACCGACACCTAACTGTAATATGAACAATTGCCGGGGAAGGGGAGTTCTCTTTATTTCTGGAAACACTGTCTAAGGCTGTCTAGACTGCAAGCTTCTGTTGGAAGAAGCTTTTCTGGAAGAGATTGTCTGAAATAACTTCTTCCGAAAGAGAGTATCCACACTGCCAAAGCGCTATCTCGCATCTAAGCTGTGATTACTATGGATGGAGTGGCTGCCAGAGCACCTGTGCTTTTCCCTCTTTCCTCTTCTTGTGAAAGAACTCCCTCTTCCCCATTCACACACGCCTTTTTCCAGAAGAGCTCTTTCGGATAAAGGTTCTTCCTCGTAGAAAGAGGTTAACCAGTGTCAGAAAACCCCCTTTCTTCTTTCGATTTTCTTTCAAAAGAACACGATTGCAGTGTGGATGTAATTGAATTTTTTTTTTTCAGAAAAATGGCAGTTTTTCTGAAAAAACTCTGTAGTGTAGACATAAAAAATCAAAATAGATTTTTTTCATCTGAATACTGTTTTAAAGCCTTATTAAAGACACTGTATCTTCTGTGACATTCCATCTCATAGATGTCATTCCCAGAATATACTTACTAGGTCCGATTGTGAAAAAGCCAAACAACAAACAGGATAGGGAGAAATGAAAAAAAGGAAAAAATAAAATGAGTGGATCCATACCTTTTGGATATATCAGTTCCTGTAAAGAATTAACTGTGATCAGTTAATCAGTACTCATATTTATTACTCAAACTATTATCCCTTTTGATCTGACAGGTCTGTTTTGGCTAATTTGTTAAAGATGACAAAATGGCTTATATTCCCTTAGTTCATTTTGACCTTTCTTACTATTAGAAAATTAATTTCAGAACTGAAACAAATGTATTAGTGTTGTCATGGAAAAGAAAAAAAGGATGAATACCTTGCCTTCAAGCTGTTTCTTCATATTAATCCATCATACCGTAACATGATCGCTTTTTGACACCTAACATCTTACCAAGATACCTTCCACAGTCACGCTGACTCTTATTAAATACTGCACATAAATTCCAAGCACTAGAAGTTATCGATAGAGAGGAATGAATGACAAAAAGCACAGAGACAACAAATATGTTCTTTTTTCTTTTGGCAAAGTTCTATCAGCTCTGGACATGGGTTTTAAGGTTATTTAGAGGAAAACAAGCAAATGCTCAGGTTTTCCCTTGATAATGTTTTACATTCTAACTGACAAACCACTGGTCAATAAATACATCCAGTCAGTAATTTTCCTACCAGTGGTTTTCATTCATTCTTTCAGGTTTGCTTAGCTGAAACAAGTTTTGATCCAGAGAGATTTCAAAGCTCAGAGGTTGCATTTTCTAGTTACTGTGGAAAGCTTCCCTCCACCAAGTTTTGTTGTGATGGCTCACTGCAGTTTGCCCACAAATAGTCTATAACTCCTAGTAATTTGACTGTAGGTTCTTTAGCAAATAAAGGACGTAGACAGTATTTTCACATCTGTACATCCATTTCAGTAATATGTGAGGTAGTGGGACAGTTGTACCGGTATGCTGGGTGATTGACGGCACTCCAGCGATAGAGAGCAGCCATAAGCCAGCTAAATATCAATGAAGTGGCACAAAACAATTCAGAGAACCTGATTTGGTACTGAGGAGTAAATTTTAGAAGGGTTAGAGGTTCAAGCAGGATAATTAGAACCCTGCACAGATACAAAATTTGCATCTGTATCCACCTCCACAGCTGTAAAAATTAGCTGCAGATAGCCACATCATCATCTGCAGATGCAGATACCTGTGGATATAAATTAGATATCTGCAAATTTGCAGGGATCCAAATACAAAATTTGTATCTGCATCTGTATCTGCAAAAATGAGCCATGAACAACTCCATCTCCATCCATGGATGCAGATACCTCTGGATGTAAAGTGGATCTCTGTGGATTTGCAGGACTCTAGGGTTAAGCACCCAAATGTCTGGATGTTTATCACAAGCTTACTCAGATGATTTGCTGATTTTGTAGCGAGTCTGCAAAATGGGGCTAGATAGCTCAGGAGAACTCAATTTTCTAAAGTATGGTTCTCAACCAGTGGTGTGATGAATGGAGGTTATCCTGCTGATCTCCTATTGGCAAATGGGAAGAGAGTCCCATCTCCAGAGGAACACTCCAATACAATCCTTGTAAGAAAAAGGTTTTGAATCCCTTCTCATTGTTTTGTGTTTAGTCCCCAGTGCTCAACATCTTGCAGGATGAAGCCCAAAAAGAGTTAAGCATGACTAGGGGATTGAATTGTTTATTGCACAGCCGCCTTTTTGGCTTGGGAATTTGTTCTAGCTTTCCAGAGGATCTTCTTAACCCATAGGTTTGCAATCTCGGGTCCCAAACAGATCTGAGGGAGGGTCACAACTGTTCTGAGAATTGTATTTCACAAGCAGTGTCTCTCTATAAATATGCATGTAGTTAGTGTATATTAAGATCACCATCTGCTGGTGTACAAAAATAACAGCATCCTATTGTTCACAAGGGCTTAGGTTTAATGAAATTGTCTGTTGCAAATGGTTTCCCCTTTGCAGCTATCAGTGGCAACCACCTTCTCCTGTTTATGTCTAACTGGCAGGGGGAAGTTTCTGAAACTATGGGCTGGCAGCCTAACATATATTTTCTGGTGTCACTTGGGATCAGAGTATGGAAAAGTTTGAGGATCCCCATCCTAAACTATGAAGTAAGGAGTCCCGGCTTTGCATTTTGACCAACTTTATTTCCAGCCCTTTAGAAGGGACTATCCAAATTACATGAGAAGGAAGAGATCTCCGTAATTTTAATTGATCTGCTGCTCACGAGTGATTGGATCCCTTTACATATGAAGTAAAGCTGGTAATGTTGGGAGTCATATAGTATCCTGCACCATGGAATGTATAATTCAGTGGTAGAAAGAAACACAAACATCTCTCTCTCATTCTGTTCCTAGCTCAGATATTAAATAGGGACGTAGCCATTTTTCTTGAACAGCTTTTGGGGAGCCAGGTGATGTTTTTAGAAGAGCAATGGAAATGAATACAAATCATGCCGCCAGAGAACAAGAGTAAACATGTGTCCAAGTGCAGCTCTATAAATAATATTTGCCCTGCGTGCAGCCTAAAATGTGGGGCATAAATTAAATCGCCAAATTCACGGATGGGAATGAAGTTTAAACTGGGAAGAAAATGTGATTCTTTTTCTGACGGATTTATTTATTGGCTCGGGGGCTGGGTGGTGTAATTTATTAGCATTTATCAGGCCTGAGAGTAAAATGGTAACAAAAGCATAATCCTTCTGCTTTGTAGGAGAGCAGAGTAGGGGCCTCATCCAAAGTACACAGAGAGGGAACTCACCATAGAATTCTCTGATTAGATGGTGAGTTGTGACAGTGACCTAGCTGGTGTGTCCTTATTGTGCCCTCTGCCAGGTCTGTGCTCCACTTTTCCTGAAACTTTGTATTGTCTTCTAGAGGATTTACTCATCTTGCCCAAGTCCATGAAGGGGCTGTGGATAGCAGGTCGGGAGTGTAGCAGTCAGGGCAGGGGGCTGGAAGGTGGCGGGGGTGGGGGTCTCAAGGCAGGGGGTGGGAGGTGCAGGACTCAGAGAAAGGGGTGGGATACCATTTGATGACACATGCAGTATTTTGTACAAGGCCCATGGTGGTGGACCACAATGGGGCTATGTCAGCTGGCAACATCAGAGGATCTGTTCCTGTAATTCTTGGTCCTGCCTCAGCAGGCCTCTCAAGGTTCTTTCTACTTGTACATTTCTGTGACTCCATGATCAAACATCAAACCACGAGAATGAACTGATTAAGGTCACTGCACGATTGCTGTACGTCCCATTGAAAGCATCAGACCACTCACACAGTGGTTATGTCTGTGGTTTTGCCCATGCTCCCCGGATCCTGCTGTCACCATTTCAGAATTCAGTGCTGCTCTTGCAAGTCTGTGGTTTGATGTTAGAAAAACAATAACTTTTAAGCTTAACAAAAAATATAGGGCAGAGGGGAAATGGGGGAGGAACTGATTTTTTTTTTTTAAAGATCTCACTCCCTTCAGCACTTTAGAGGATATTTTAATTTTTTTTAAAGATCTGATTCATTTCTGTGTATGAAAACATGGAGTCTGTGAAGGTGCCGGGAGCAGTTAATTGACAATGGATGAAAAAAGTGTCTGAAATCTTCATATTGGACAAGTTAGCAAATCTTGTTGCATGGACAACGAGTAACTCAAACGACAAGCTTTCATTCTAAATGCACATATGTATAGGATGTAAGGTCTAGCACCGTGGTGTCCCACACAATAGCCACATGTGGCTATTTGGCTGGTTGAGTGTGACTAGTTTGCTATGGCAGTAGCCATTATAGTGAATGGAACTGGTCGGAGACCACGGATCTATCGAGTGTTGTTGGAAAATGAGTGTGAATTCTCTGCCTGGCCTGTAGTTACTGTTAGACGTGTTTTTGTCCTTAACATCTTTACCTACCTCCTGGGTGGAACATCGTAAACAGCTTGATTTTCAGAGGGTGAATGCTCAGCATGTTTGGTGCGGATTTTGGGATAGATATCAAAGGGGGCATCCAGAAATCCAGGTGACCCCAAATCACCAGTCACTTAAAAACCCTGAAAATTACTTTCAGCTCTTCAGAATAGAGGTGCTATATAAAGAAGGGTCTAGATTGAGCCACTGAATTTGGATGACACTGCAACTTCGAGGTGGTCTTTTGGTTTCCAGATCCAGACTTGTAACTGTCATCTCAGATATGCGTGAAATATTATTATAAAGTGTTAAGTCATGTTTCTGTGGATTACATGTGTTTCCATCACTTTGGTGCTTTCCTAAATAATTCTTAACTGGGACCTAGTAAGTGTTGGCAAATGAAAAAGTATAAAAGGCAAATTAAAAACAACAGAGCTTTCCCTTGTTCTGGGAAATTGAACCCCCTTGATCTTGTTCCTTGCTGCCATTTTCTGAACAAAGTTGTTAACCAATGATTTTTTATCATGCCCTCTGCTGGTGACTTGCCTGACAGCTCTCTTTGCATTAAAATAACATCTATCTATCTACCTACCCACCTACCCAGGGGCATTTTGCTTTGGCAGGCTCATCAAAAATCATATTCTGTGTTGAATTATATCCATTTTCCAAATACCTCCCACTTCACCCTTAAAATCTTTTTTTTTTCTGATTGGGAATTTCAGCAGCACTTAAGTTTTAAAATAAAAGACTTGTTCATAGAATGAATTTTCCCCTTTTTTCATATTAATGCTTATTCATTATTTAGCTATTGATTTGATTTCCTCAACAGGAAGTGAGATAGTAGGAATGTAAATCAAGAAAGTTTGTCAGAATTCTTTATGCAAAATCTTGTCATTTGGGATTGAAGCAGCTCCTTATTCTTTTGCCTTTTGGGCAGTGGTCTTGTGTCACTCACATATCATAAATAATCAGGCTCATCAGGTTACAGAAGAGATTCATCAAATCACTGCAATGCAGAGGGTAAATCTGGCCTTATCTCGGGGCTGGAAGTGGCCTTTCAAAACTAATTTGGGGATTTAAAATATGAAATACAGACTCTCATTGCGTGTCTAGTTGCCTGCTCATTGTTATTGGTTGGATTTTTTTAACTGATTAGTTTATATAAACTGAAACACATTTTCATTATCCGTGATTGAGTTCAAAGGGGTGGTTACTGTTTTTGTGATGCGTTAGTAAAAGGGGAAAGTTACCTGGCAAAAAAAGTTTAACAATTTAGTAACCTGTTGAAGATTCTCTGACAGAGGCTGCCCCAATGTTGGAGTACTCCCATATGGTGTTTCTAAAATACATGAATGAAATGTCACTATTTTATTATTTGGGTTTCCTAGGGAGGTGGCGGAATCTCCATCCCTAGAGATGTTTAAGTCCTGGCTTGACAAAGCCCTGGCTGGGATGATTTAGTTGGGATTGGTCCTGCTTTTAGCAGGAAGTTGGATTTGATGACTCCTGGGGTCTCTCTCAACCCTAGGATTCTATGATTGGCCCTAGAGTATTATATTGTTTCATAAAGTGCCCAGTACTCTTGTCACTACCAGCCCTCTTCATGACCCCTACAGGGTGGTTGCTAGCTGCCATTTTGGGATCTAGAGCCAAACTTTGTAGCTCTCTTCACTTCTTAAAAGAACATGTCCTGGGATGAGAACATCATTGGGAGTTGCAGAAGCTCAGACCTGGGTTGGAACTTTGAAGGTGAGGCCCATGTTTTAGTGCAGTGAGGGGCAACTTAGACTGGTGAGTGGACTGCATGAATGGCCCCTGCTTCATCTCAGTGGGCCATACATTTGTCCTAACCACGACGGTCTCCTGGAATAGGATAGTTTCACGAACTGCGCTCGTGTATCTAGAATTTGTGGGGTGTGCCGACTGAGCCGTAGCAGCTCTGTGATTGGAGGCAGAGGGAGCGCATGTCTCTCACGATGTCATTTGTGGTCAGTGCATCCCTCACGTCACGTGCTCTAAACCAGGCGGATGCAAACCAGCAGAGAATGGCAACCCTGTGCACGAGCAACAATATACATAGAACCTCAATGCTCCACACGCGACCCTCAGACTGCAAGTTGCCCCCTACTGGTTTAGTGAGATTAGTTCCTGACTCAGCCATTGAGCCCTGGTCTCCGCAAGGGCTTTATCTCAAAATAACCCCCTCGCCCGGTTGAATTAATAAGCGGAGTGTCCATCCTTATTTCGAAATAACAGGCCACTTATTTCAAAATCTATACTCCTGGTTTCCTGGAGGAATAACGCTAATTTTGAAAGAGTTATTTCCAAATAGCGGTGGTTTGGATGCTCCGGTGCCGCTATTTCAGAATAACGACTCTCCAAAGTAATTCAAACCAATTACTCCCCAGTGTTTACTGGGACTCTAAGTTGAGGAAGCGTGTCCTCATTAACAGAGCTTGCCATGGACTCATTTCAAGGCTTTCCCATAGTGTGGACATGCAATTTAGATTTTGTTATTTCAGGAGTTATTAAATCGATTTTAGTTACTTCAAAATAGTTTTCTAGTGTAGACATGCCCTGACTCTGTAACTTTGGGCAGCTCTAGGAAAGAAAAGTCTGTATTTTACAAGCTGATTCTTGAATCACAGCAGGAGTTGTAGGGTAGCCATTGGTAACCAGCAGTGACATGTTGTAAGATCCCGTTCGTGGAGCTCAGGCAGGAGATACAGGGGAAATGCTTAGCCAAGAAGACCATGTGCTCCACAGAAGTGGGATTGAGCACGATAATAAACCTTACAACCATTGTTGATGTTGGTGCAGGCTTGTTACCTCTTGTACAAGGTCTAGTCCAGTTTTAAATGGCTCAATGAATGAAAGTTGCACCATTTTCCTTGGTAGATTGCAGTCTAAATCAGTCGTTATCAACCTGTTTACCATTGTAGGCTGCATCTATGTGGTAGGTGGGCTGCATCCAACACTAGCTGCACGGTTTTGAGGATCTCAGATGGGGCACAGTTGTGTGCTGATAGTCACAAGCTGCCCACGTGCCACAGGTTGAGGACCACTGGTCTAATTAAACTACATCATTAGGTGTTACCAATCTCCAATTGCCCAGGAGTCTCCCTGGGCCACTCTTAATTATGGTCAGCAACAGCCTGGTCCTCTACTTGTCCCAGAACTGAGGCTGGGAGGTATAAAGATGGCATCAAGAGACCTTTGTCACCACCCTTTCAAGCTGCATTGAGTCCAGTGAAAAGCAGGGGTCACAGGTGCCTGCAGGAGGAGGGGTTGCAAGAACAACCTCTATCATGTGATTTGGTTTATTTAGACCCAAGGGAAACCAGAACACTCCAGAGAGACTTAACTGCTTCCTTATTTATTGCAAGCTTTAAAGCAGTTTATACAGTTACCAAGTCTTGAAAGCAGTCAACACAGTTTTAAATGTGTCTCCTGCAGGCCCCAAGAACAATTATTACAGTACAAAGCAATGCAACAGCAATGCGTACAATACTCAGTACAATGCAATATTCAAACAGGTGGGTCATATTTCTTATTGCAAGCTAGTTGCTGCAATCTGTGTAAGCTTATTGCCTGAAAGTCCTAACAATAAGTAAGACAAGACAAAGCATCACAATAGCCATTAATACAACATGTAATGCAACACACACTTCAGACATAGCTCTTATTGCAAGCCAATTACTGCAATCTTTAAACTCAGTTAGTTCACTTACAGGTCACCTGTACCGCGCTGCGGCTTTACAATGCCAGACATGAGGTCGTTACCTCTCTTTTCCTGCTCTTTGAGGTGCCTGTAGTTGTTACTGCCTCAACGAATGGTGGCTACTTCTAGTTGCAATGAGCAGAACCTGTGGGCTAATCCTACTCCCTATCTCCCGATGATTCTTTTTGCAAAGCCTATTTTTATAGCAAAGCTGGGCTTCGTTGTCAATACCCATATTTGCCACATACTTTACTGGCTAAAGCTACTTTCCTATTCTTCACATTTTGATTACACTGACCTTTTTACCTTCTCTTATCTTTGCAGACCCTAACCATGCACAGATATCTTCAGTTTGTTTATCCATTTGCAGCAGGCATTTCTGATAAATGTTAGATGTGTGTTATTTTACTCCCTGTTCCCGCAGGATTTGGCAAAAAAGCAAAATTCCAGAAAGTTTCAGCTATGCTTGTTGTTTATGGTCACACTTAGCAGTTTCAGCATTGGCTCGTTATTTATGGTCAGGTCTTATCCAATGGACTTTAGGGCAAGAGGTTATAGCTCCCCAAACTTGCCTACTATGGCCCTGCCTGCATGTGTAACCTACATGCCTAGTGTGGTTCGCTGTCCCAGCAGTGGCACCTAGACCACAGCAACAGATAAGACCAAGAGACCTCCACAGGAGGGGCTAGGTACCAGCTGGCTTTTAGGTCAAACGGTAGAGGCTCCTATACTAAGCTTCAGAGGTCCCAGGTTCAAATCCGCCTGGTGGTGGTTACACATGCCCATAGCACCAGGTTTTAGCAAGGCCTAGTCTCACTTAGTCACATTCAGGTGTCAAGGCAAGGCTGTGTGGACTTCTCCATAGCTTCCCAGAGGGGTAGGGGACATGGGGGCACTCCCCCTTAGCAATTAAAATTTTGGCAGAGGCATAAGGGGGAAGTGCACCTCTCAAGTGCGACCACGAGTCACCTATCGTTAAAATGTATGCTTTGGGGAAGTCGTTTTTCACTATTTTGCAACTCAGAAATGATTCTTGCAACATTTATGCAAAACACTTTTTTTTCAACTCGAGAATTCACAAATTTTAAAATGTTGCCTGATTGTCATGGAATTTGAATCTTTCTTGAACAGAATTTGAAAATTCCTATTACTGAAATGTCAGCATTTTTGCTTGAGAATTGGACCATTAGCTGGTGAAAACAGGGCCCTCTTTGACCCTATTTTTGAGGGAGAAACTGCAATATTCCTTTCTTCTCTTTCCTTATAAACCTGATCATTTTCTTAAATTTGAATGGAAATCAGATCTTGCCTTTCTGAGTTTTCTGTATTCTTGTGTCATCATCTCTGCCTGTCTCTGGGATTTGAAACCGTCACACATAGAAATGGACCAAAGCTGTGGATCCAAGCATCTTCAAAATATGTGCCAATTAGTGGCCAAATTGGCACGTCTGCTCTGCATTCCACACTGGTTCTCTGTTACGTAACTGTAGGCAAGAAAGATTGAGAATCTTTGAGGTTAAGAGGAGTAGGAGATCCAGGGAGTGGAAGTTTACCCTGTATCCTGTATATATCTGTTATGAAAGTGCTTGTATGCAGCATCTACTGTTGACATACATATAATAACATTGTAAGCAACCTCTGAACTCAGTTTTCATATGCGAGTGCCTTAAAAGGACATTGGCCTCATGCATGGGGTGTCTTCAGTTGACATGTAGGTACCTGTTTAAGGAGCCTACGTGCTGATTTCAGAGCCCATATGCAAGATCTAATCCCCTGAGCATGAAAACGAGGCTTGGAATGTAATTGCACCCACCCGTCCATAAGGAGCTAGATGTGTGAAACCAAAAGACAATATTCTAATTTTTCAAGAGCACGTGTGCTGCAGGAAGACCTTGCAAACACTCACTGTACATGCAGTGAGCTGGAATATTCTCTGTGCCTTCAAAGAGGTTCCAAAGCATAGGAAGAGATACAGATCTGGCACGATACTGAAGTGCATTGTTCTCCGCCTGCCGGGGTTGTTTTGCAGCAGAGCGGGGAAAGCGTGTCTTGGTCCCCGAGTATCACGTCGCCGTCCTTTTCTATTTTCTTTGTGATCACCGCTGGAAATTTTGTCCGATTAGAAGAAACTTTTACCTCTATTAAGCCCACGAATCTCCTTCAAGCGGCTGATAGACTGGGCCCTAACCGCAGCCGCTTTGCTTCCTTTCGGGCGCCATCCATCAGTCTGACAGTGGTTGCCGATGGGCCAGTCATATTGTCTATATTTCATACACAAACATCAGGCCTGCTGACAGCACTTTGCACACTCGGAAATTGCTTTTGCTGTGAGCTGAATTTCAACGAGAGCCTTTTCCCTGGCTCCATCTCTCTGTGTTTATGACCCTCAGGAGCAGAGGAGCTGCCGCGAATAGATAATGCTGAAAGCACTCTTGTAGCACAGAAGGTTTCGTGTCTGAAGTATTTAATGTTTACAGCAAATTTGGTGTTTGTTAATTTGCATTTTTATTCATTCCTTGAAGAACTGTCACCTCATTCTTCCACTTGTCCTTTGCACAGATGTGTGGCAATGTCTGTGGTGGGGGGAGGCTGGCAGGGAATGAACATAAAAGGGTGGAGATGCAGTGAGGGAGAGTTACACGGGTGCCCCATGGCCTAGAGATCAAACATGAGCAGGCAGTTGAAATTTTCCTGCTTTGGAGGATGAGGTGAAATATGGCCTTGTAATCGGTGAAGAACCGCCCTTCTTCCAATGCCAAGGCTGAACAGTCATGTCAGATGACTCATAAGCATCCTACACACTTAGTCAGAAAGGAAGAGTTTGCCTCCTAATAACAAAACATTCCCATCTTTGTTTAGTGCTGGTGTCGAAAACCTCTCCATTCTGGTAGGGTATAAATAGTGTGTGTCTAGTACAGATATAGATGCACACAGAGTAAGAGGGTAAATATATGTGTGTATTTAGATACACACAGTCTCATGTCATACAATTGTCTGTATCTATTTATACTAGAATAAGATTGTGTGTATATGAGAGAGATTGTGTGCGTTTGTCCATGAGTGAGAGACAGAGACACCCACGCACTGAGGAGGAGAGTGCAGGGGAAAAGATGAATTTGGCAGTTTAGAAAGTTGCACAGCAGTTTCAGCTGAACTACGCAGGTCCTGTAGATTAACCTATCCCGTACTGAAAATTCCCTGGGCAATCAAAATGCTCCTTCCATTCAAACGGTTTTATAAGGACTGTAAAGAATGTACAGAGATATTTCCCTGTAAAACAATCTCCTAGCTGAAAGCCCACTGAGCCATGAAATGTGGGGAAAAGGACAGTCATTTCTTGGTAAAATGTTACGTTAAGTGTCCCAAAATTGAATTCCAAACTGGTGTGTTTCTGACATTCAGCTACAATAACCTATGTTCAAGGAACATTAAAGGGAAACTGTCACAGTAAAAATTCTGTATTAGCAGAAAAAAATACTTTACCTCTGTTATCAGAAGCAGCTTCTTTTAGACTGTTGAAACAGAAAGAATTTTTAAAATGTTATTTGCTTTTTCACTTATGCTAATTGCTTCTCTCCCCCTATATTTATTCAGCTTGACGAGAGGCTAAGCTGGACAGTTTTACCATGTGTCTGCAGTCGGTTTCATTGACTGGTTTTCAGATACTAACTTAATACTCTTTTGATTGGGTTCCAAACAATGCCCTTTAAATCATACCCTTATTAGACCCTTTTGGTTGGACTCCATCTCTATTTTTTTTAGATTTTATCAAACCCTTTCTTTATAAATCCTAGTGGTTGGATCTAAATAACCTGGCAACTGGTCAAATAGTTAAATCACTGCTCTCCTTCAAAGAAATAAACAAGAACGGCATGAAAAATATGGGCCAAAAACGTACCTGTTGAGAGACAATTCCTCACTTTATCTGTGGTACAAAAGTCCTATATTATTATCATGATATATGATCCTTTGCATGATTTTTCCTGAAATATCTCGGGAAAGAGAAAATGTGTCCTGCATTGGCTTGATGTTAGATACAGAATCTTAAGCCTAAAATAAGAATGTTCTTTAAAAGAGAGATCATCTCTCTACCTAACATATGACCGATCACCTGCATGTGCATAGTTTAATGTAATCTTCCACAAACATACCATGAAGCAAAATGAAGGGGTTATGTTTGCCTCTCAATAATCTTATATTATTGTTTGCATTACAGTCATGCCTAGGAGACCCAGCAGAGAGCAGTTGCTATTGGTCTTGGCAGTCCTTTGTGGCACTGTAATGACCTGTGAATTCCTCCTTCAAAGTCTCTTATGTAGCTAAATGTGAAATCTATATTCTAAGAACATAAGAACGGCCATAATGGGTCAGACCAAAGGTCCTTCTAGCCCAATATCCTGTCTGCCAACAGTAGTCAATACCAGATGCCCCAGGGGGAGGGAACGCAACAGGTAATCCTCATGTGATCCCTCTCCTGTCACCCATTTCCAGACAAACAGAGACTAGGGACACCATTCCTACCCATCCTGGCAAATAGCCATTGATTAACCTAACCTCCATGAATCTATCTAGTTCTTTTTTGAACCCTGATAAAGTCCTAGTCTTCACCACATCCTCTAGCAAGGAGTTCCACAGATTGACTCTGCTCTGAGTGAAGAAAAACTTCCTTTTGTTTGTTTTAAACCTGCTGCCTATTCATTTCATTTGGTGACCCCTAGTTCTTATATTGTGGGAATAAGTAAATAACTTTTCCTTATTCGCTTTTTCCGCACCAGTCATGATTTTATAGACCTCTGTCATATCCCTCCTTAATCTCCTCTTTTCTTATAGAAATACACAAGGAAACAGAGTTTACTGAATGTAACTTGAACTCTCTTGGCAATATTTCTGTGATCCTTTAGGATGAGACATCACAGCCACCTCCATTTTCTGAAATCAGAAAGGAAAAAAAAAAGTATGGACTTTGTCCCTCCTTACAGATCAGAGATAATTTAGTTCCAAGTCAAACAGTGGGTAAACTTCATTACTAAGCTCTGTATTTTTGCGATAACCCTGTAATAAATATCAGTAAGCTTAGGTGGAAGGGAGAGCTAAAAGGTGTATAATTCCTAAGATTATTTCTCCGGGAGCATTTGCTGCTTTTGATACATTCTTTCAGGAGAGCTTTGTATCATTGATTGGTCTGATTTAGAGCATCATGGTTTCATATTCTTGGAGTATTTCCAGTTAAGCAAGCGATTTAAAGTTGCATGGAGTACTAAATTCCAAAGCAGAAACTCAGCTGTGCTGCTGTATTTGTTCTAGTATTTACAGCACACTTATTCTTAGAAGTGGTGGTTTCGGAACTAAACGATGAGGACGGTGGTTTTAGAAGCCAATAATAATAATTAAGAATAAGAGTGGAAATTCCTGGCATTTCTTTTACTGATTTCACGTTGCATGCATACGTTGGCAGATACTGGGGTTTCATTGGAGATGCACGGAAATCAGGAGGTATGGGTTTGGATCCAGATGTTACCAAGCCATTGGGCTGTTCAGAGTTTGGCAGTTCGCTCGGGTCCATCTCCATTTGTCAGTTTAGGTAGAATGATTTTCTGAACATGTGCAATACTCTTCCCGCAATGTGGGGAAGAAGCACATTACGTTTCTGATTTTCTTGATGCTTTTCATGGAAGCTTAGATTGCCTCAGAACCAGCTGGTATTGTCAAATATATTGAATGTTGAACTGGTAGCCTTAGAGACCAGACTATTGTACTTGCAGGTGCCATGAACCTACTGCTCGTTGGCCAAGACAAGATATGGTCTGGGTCGTTGGGTCTGATCCAGTCTGGTGATTCCTAGGAGTCTAGCCATGTCCGTTTCATCCAATGGCTGGACTTGTCCCCAAGATCGTTTTCTTTGGACCACGACCTGTGTGTTTCCTAAGCAACAAGCTGCTCACCGGGGGAGCCAGCTAGAAGCTTGAACCTGTGTGAGCCAATGGAAGCTGTGCTGTTTGTCTCAACTGATGTCTGTGATATTACACTGCCTCTGCTCCAGGGGAAATGAAATTTCCCCAGTTCCTTTCTTACAGCCTATCTGCAACATACCTGTTGACATGAAAACACAAGTTTAAAAAAAATGTAATTCATAGGAAAAGTCTAATTATTTGTGACATTTCATCCATCATGTCCTAAGCTTCTCTAGAGGAAAGTAGTAACATTTCGTCTCCTTGACAGCAAACAACGCGCTGACGGACTGAAAAATGTTCTGCTGTATTTCAAACTGCAGCGTTTAAGAGTAAAGAGCAAGTGCAGAATAAATAGCAAGAGTAAAGATCAAGAACTCACCCGAGTAGAGGGACAGACGCTTGGAGAGCTTTTTAAAAGCTTTCCCCTAGGTTAGAAAACAAAACAATCTTGAAACAACCAGCTAAACAATTAATTTCATACAAGTTGTCCCAGTAGCACTCAACACAAGCTGCTTCTGCTTTCCCAAGTATGTGCCTACGTAGATCGGAACAGAAGAATGGCCATAGTGGGTCAGACCAATGGTCCATCTAGCCCAGTACCCTGTCTTCTGACAATGACTACTCCCAAATGTTTCAGAGGGAGAAAGCAGAACAGGGTAAATTACACAGTGATCTCTCCCTTTTCATGCAGTCACAGCTTCTGGCAGGCAAAGTGAGGAGAGGCGCTTCTTAGTGTGTGCACAAGCCATGCTGGATTGGAATGGAAAGTATTATGACTCACTTCAGCCTCCCTTTTTACTCCTGCATTTTTCCAGGTGGACCTGCAGTTATTTGTAGGTGCCTTTTATATGATTTAGAGGTGGAGCAGATCAGCACATTCCACATTGCCTGCCCTCTTCGAATGCCTTTTAATTCTTGTGGAATTTTCAAAAGTGTCTGAGTGATTTAAACCCCATGGATTCCAATTCCTATTGACATTGAATTGACAATTCTGCACTTAAGTCACTTGCGTACTGCTGACAATGCCGTCCCTCGTGAATAATTCTAGCACATGGACTTAATAATAATATATGGAGATATACACCTATCTCATAGAGCTGGAAGGGACCATCAAATCCAGAACTCATAGCAGGACCAAATACCATTCCTAATAGATTTGCCCTAGATTTCTAAATGGCCTCCTCAAGGATTGAACTCACAGCCCTGAGTTTAGCAAGCCAATGCTTAAACCACTGAGCTTCCTTGTCATTTAAGTTTCAGCTTTTAATTCTCTTCTCTTTTCTTCAATCCTCTGGTCCCACTCAGCAGCACGACAAATCTGTAGCCATAAATTCTTCATGGCTCTCATTCAGCACCTCATGTGACAGAAGGAAGAAAACACATCTACTTCTGCTGGAAAACCACAAACTCTTATCACATGAGCAAAGGAGATTTTCCATTTCTGTCAGCAGCAGAGAGTGTCTGAGGCACTTCTGAGTTGTTTTGATTCCATCTGGTACAGCCCTACAGTCACTGGTGCGTAGAATCATGGAAGGAACCGGGAAGGGACCTAGATAGATTATTTAGTCCATCCTTCCCTGCTGAGGCAAGCCCAATTATCTCTAGACCATCCACGACAGGTACTTGTCTAAGCTGTTTGTAAAAACCTTCAATGACCAGGATTCTACTAGCTCCCTTGGTAGAAAGCATCCAGTGTTTCACTATGTTATAGTTAGAAAAAAATTCCTAATGGCTAATCTAAATCTCTCTTTCTGCAGTTTAAGGCCGTTACTACCACTTCTACCTTTAGTGGACACAGAGAACATCCCCCTTTTAACAGCCCTTAGTATATTTGAAAAAAATAGTTCTCAGGCTCTGCCTCCCCCCCCCCCCCCCCCCCCCCCCCCCCGAGTCTCCTTTTCTTTAGCCTAAAGTGCCCAGTTTTTTTTTAAACCTTCCTCGCAGGTCAGCATTTCTAACTATTTAATCTTTGGGACTCTCCAATTTGTCCACAGCTCCACCATGCTCCTGGTGAGGCCTACCCCGATGCTGAACAGAGCAGGGCTGTTACCAGCTGCACCTCTCATATGATACTCCAGTTAATGCCCCCAAAATATTTGTCTGGTTTGCAGCTGCACCATGTTGTTGGTTCATGTTCAATTGGGATCCATTATAACCCTTGATTTTTTTTTTCTGCAGTACTATTGTCTAGCCAATTATTTCCCATGTGGTAGTTCTGCATTTTGTTTTTTCTTTCCTAAGGGACGTCCTTTTCATCTGCTTTTACTGAATCTCATCTTGTTGATTTCAGGCCAGTTCTGCAATTCTGAACTTGAACCTTCTCCTACGAAGCACTTGCAACTTCTCCTGGCTTGATGTCATCTATGAATGTAATAAGCATATACTCCATTCCATTATCCTCATGATTAATGAAAATATTGCATAGTCCCAAACCCAGGAAAGAGCCTTGTGGGACCACACCCAATGGGTCCTCGAACTCTGACAGAAAACCAGCGACAACTACTCTGAGAATGGTTTTTCGCTAAGTTGTGCACTGACCTTACAGTAATTTCCTCCAGACCTCTTTTCCCTAGTTTGTTAATGAGACTGCCATATGGGACTGTCAAAAGCAGGCCCGCTGGTGGGGGAGGGGCAAAGGGGGTAACTGCCCTGGGGCTCGGTGATTCTAAAGGACCCGGTGGCGCCCAGAGCATTGGGTCCTTTAATTTGCCACCAGAGCACCACACAACACACTCCAGGCAGCCCTAAAGCCTGGGCCTCGCATGGCATGCTCCGGGAGGCTCTGAGGGCTGGCTGCCCCCTGCCCTGACCCTGTCTTCCAAGGCCCTGCCCCTTCTGGGAGCACAGAGCTATCCTCCACCACCACCACCTTGCCCAGGGGCTGGCATGGTTGTCAGCTCCCCTGGTCAAAAGGCTTACTAAAATCCAGAAATGTCATGCCAACTGCTTCCCCCCTGCTCCCTCTCCAAGCCACTTGGCCAGTAACACTGTCAAAGAAAGAAATCAGGTTGATGTGGCAAGATCTGCTTTTGACAAATCCATGTCGGTTGTTGTTTATTACTTCTTTTGGAAATGTTTGTTGTTCTAGAAATTCCTCATTCATCTCCTTCTGACTTGGTGTTCTGTGGTAGACCCCTACCACGATGTCACCCCTGTTTCTTCCACTTTTAGAGATTTTCAACTGCTCTGCCTCTTACCTCCTCCTGGACCTCAGAGCAAGTGTATATATTCTTGATGTATAGTGAAGCATTGTCTCCCTTTTTTTCCTGCTTGTCCTTCCTAAGCAGGTATTGCCAATATTCCAAAAACGAGATTTATCCCACATTGTCTCTGTGATGCCAAGTAAGTCATAATTTTAGCTTGTGTACTAAGACTCCCCATATTGCTTGCATTTGTGTCTACACATCTAAAATGTAGAGCAGATTACTCCACTGCGTTGCCTCTTGTTGCTCCTATGGTCCTGTTGTGATTTTTCATTTGCCTTTCTACCTCCAAATGTCAACCGTCTGTCAAGTTCACCTTTTCTATACTTGCTCGGGGGCTTTTGTCACTTGCCATCTTTGAACCTAGTTTAAAGTTTTCTTCACTAGGTAGGTTAGACAGTGTCTGAAGAGGCTCTTTCCCCCTTGTCAGCTGGACTTCATCTCTTCCCCTGAATCATCCCATGGTTCAAGAAGCAAAAGTCCTCCTGTCAACACCATCTGTGTAGCCATATATTCGTCACCAGGCTGTTTCTGGTCCTGTCTGGGCCCTTACCCTTAATCAATAAGGTGGGCAAGAATACTAAGATCTTGTCTCTTTCACAATTGTTCCCAGAGTATTGCAACCACTTCTGGCTTGTTGAGAATCGTACCTAGTGGCATCATTAGTACTTCTGTGGATGAGCAGCATAGGGTAGTGGTCAGCCAGCCTGATGAGCCTTGTCAACTTTTCCAGTGTCTTGAGTACAGGTTCACGAAGGCAGCACACCTCCCAGGATGTCAGATTAGGTCAGGTCTGAGGTGCGTCCATTCTCAGAGGTGAGTCCCTGATCACCACCATAATTTCACACCACCTTTTGAGGGTAGCTATCATGAACGTCCCAGCTTAGAGGGCAAGTGATGTCTTTCCCAAACATTGGGGTCTGCTCTTTTCTGTCCATTGCGAGTCCTGCATTACATATGTCTCTTGAGATGGTACTCCTATTATGGTAAGCGGGAGTCTGATGCCACGTCTTCGCATAAATCAATTCTGTAAACTCCCCCTTGACTCTGCTTGCTTCTCCAACTACCTCCTCTTCTCCCTTTCATCTCCAAGCTCATGGGACGTACTCTTTTACAGTCATCATCTGGAGTTCCTCTCCTCCAGTTATATCTTTGACCTTCTCCAATCTGGTATAAGCCCCTAGCACTGATCTTAACCTACTCTTGCCAAAGACTTCTTAGCCAAAGCTCAGAACCAGGATTCCATCCTTATCCTTCTTGAATGTTGGCCATCTTTGACATGGCTCTTCTTGAAATCTTGTCCTCCATTCTGTTCTATGACTCTCTCATCTCCTGGTTCTCTTCCAAGCCTGTAATTGTTTCCTTCAGTGTGTCCTTCCTCCCCTCTTCTATAGGAGGCTCTGTCCAGGGTGTCCCCTTCTCTTCTCTCTCTACATTGTATCTGAGTAATCTTAACTGTAAACATAAATTCAACTTGGCTCTGCATTCACTCACTGCCTAGCACATTAAGTTGCTGGTCCATGATGAGGGATCCTAGGAGGTGTCATGGTAATTAACCCTTTAAACAGACATACTAAAAATTATTCCCAAATGGCAGATCAATTGAATCTTCCATCTCAGGGGTCTAATGAAGAACAGCAATGACAGGAAAAACTTTGAAGCTGTAGACCTTTCTTCCCCTTCTGACCTTTGGTTTTAGAAGAAATCCTGGGATTCAAATGCCATATAGTATATTGTTTCTCTTCTTGACTGAGAAACACTAGGATGTTTGCGAATAATTCCTGATGGTTTCTCTGTGAAAAATACAAGTTTGCACAGTGGATCCTAATCTTCAGGATGTGCTGATTTTCTTTTTGTCTTTGTCTTTTTCTTTTTTCTTGTTGGTTAGTCACAGACAAAAAGAATCCAGGAAGACATGATAAGCAAAGCTGTATTTTCTGTTTATTGCCACCAGGTTAATAACAGTAATGGTGCGAAGAGAAAATGAGGTGTTATGTAAAATCCTGCATTGCAGATTTTGGTGCTGATGCAAACAGCTCAATAAACTGTAACACTTTAATCATGGAGATAAAAATCACACAAGCAGCTTTGCAGCCTTCTAACTTAGATGCAGAGCCTTAAGACAAAATAGAAGTGGGAGAGAGGCAGAGAAGGAGAGAACATTATCAAGACTCAGGAAAGGTCGAAAAAGAAACAACAAACTTTAATTTTCTCTAACACTTTCCTTCAGACTTTGTAGTCAGGGGATGCTTAGCTGAAAATATGTGTCTGTGAATTTCCTTGTGTTGGGAAAGAACAAAATGCCATAGCCTTATGTACAAGCCTGAGACATGTACAGGATCTTGGAGCTCTTCTAACAAAATGGACAATGCAGTACAGTATCGTTGTTACGTTGTGATAGCGGCACAACACTTGAATAGCTCTGCCACCCTTGGGTGAACATTTTAAATAATATCACAGAGATGGACTCTCTCTGAGGTCAGTGGTTAGATTTTGAATCCTTTCCTTGCAACCAGGCTGCCCACCTGCATTTCTTAATAGGAGTTTCAAATACTGCCTAGGCAAATAATTGCAACATGGAGTCTGGTAACGTAATGGGCCTCCTGTATTAGTTTTGTGGCCCTTTTGAGTAAGCTCTGTGAAATCGAGCCCCCTACATGGAAGTATCTACATAATCCGAAAGAGAGCACAGCACTGCAAAAATGCTATGGGTAAGGGAAGGGGAGAGAAAGTGGTCTCTGAGCAAATGGCAGGTGATGATAACTGCTCCTGACCCATCCTCTGAGCCTGACAGGGAGTGGAAATTTTTACGGATGGAGGCATTTTCTTCTGCTTTCACCCTCTTTAGTGACATGGTGATAGAGTGCCTAGATCTTCCAGTTTGATAGGAACAATCCTGATGATTTGGGGCTTTGTGGCACATGGCCAGAAAGGGGTAAGCAGCTCGTAGGCTAAATGACCTAGAGTCAGGCTTGAGAGACAGGAGAGCGTCAGCCCCATCTGGATCACCCTGACTAGGAACGCTGGACTCTACTATGGACTACTTCTGAAAGAATTTTTGCAGCACAAAGCTCACTCTCTCTACTGTGCGTCTGATCTCATGGACTCATGTCGGTATGTTTACTGACCTCTTCACCAGCATTCTTCCTCTCTTTTCTTTTTTAACGAGTTTCAGGTTAGTTGGTAAGAATTGGCTGGAAGATCTGAAATGGCCATTAATGTGAGAGGCAAGAGGTCTGATCCATTGGGATTGGATGGTAGAACTTCCTTATATGATGGATATGATTTTCAGTAATCTTCACCATATTTGACATGGGTGGCTGGGCGGAAGGCCATGTCTGGGACCTGCATTAGGACTTCTGGGTGACTAGACAGGCATAGGAGAAGTTCTTTCCAGGCTAGCTCTAAGTATTGGAATATCCACCAGCTTTGGGGATTGTCTGATCCATTTTTTTTTTTTACTGTTTGTCTTGATTGGATAACTTCAGTATGGCTCTCCTGGGACCCTGGTCACAGTCTTCTATAGGTGCCTATTACTCCTTCATCCCCTGTCCCCATTTCCACGCTTGCTGTCTGGTCACCCTACCCAGTGACCTTTCCTATAGTAGCAGCTGCACTGGGGCCATGTACTGTATGCACAGGCTTAGCTTGTCGGCTGCACTGACAGAGTTAACATGTTCGGGGGAAGCGTGTTTCCTGTTTAGTACGTCAGACAAAGCCACCTCCTTTCTGGTGCTTGTTGCATGCTGCACATGTGCTCTTCCTTTGATTGTTGTCAGTTACACCCCTGTCCCCTTTGGCTTGTGTGTCTCAAGGTTAACCCAAAGTCAGACGACATCTCGCTGGAGCTTACTGATAATTCAGAAAGATGATCCCTCCACCAAGTGTCACAATTATGAGTCTGACCCTAACACCCAGGTAAATCAGTAGAAAGACTCCCATTATGATGGAGATTGGATTAGACCCAAGTTATCATTCTGGGAGAAGGGTCTGAAGTCTAAATCCAGCAAAGCACTTAAGCACATGCTTAAATATAAAGCAAGAGGTATCTCATCAAAGTGCATGAAGTTACAGATGCTTGTAAAGGTTTTGCTTGGCCAGGGTATGAAAAAGAACTATGGGGAGGGGGGAGTTAATTTATACTTTTAGCCACTGATTCCAGTTTGTAGGTTTGTGCACTGAATTTTATGCCCTCGTCAAGAGCTTTGGAGGGCCATGTTGTGAAAATCACCTGAAATAACAAATCTAGAAGGAATGCAATGGTTACTGTGCACTGATCAACCACTGCTTAAGTCTCATTATCATTTAGTGAGACTTGATTGCCCTTTCCGTCATGAGAATGACACCATACTTAAACATCTCCTTTCCTATCCAAAATGACGCAACCCCAACGGTGATGAGAATCAGCTCAAGTCAATAAATAAGTAAACGTTCATTATATTAATTAAAAAACACCCTCCTCAAAGCAGAACTTTTAGAAAAGAGCCAGAGACTCCATGAAGCATACTAAGGACCTTGCTATTGTTACTAATTTTAAGTGGTAGGCACCCAGATTCTATGCTAATGGGCAGTCATATAATGCAGAGAGATTTTACAACTATAAAGGAAATACTTATAGTCCTTACATAGCTGTTAATCCTTATTAAATGTGTTAAAACGCAGTCAGTTGGGGGTATTTTTTTATCATATGCTAATTCCTGTCTGAGAATTAACTTTTTTTTCTTGTGCCTAGAATCAGTTTTTCCCCTTGCTTGGCTTCTAGCTGTTACCCGCACTCCTTCCAAAACCACCTGCACTATGACATGACAGGAACATTGAAAAGTCTTTCTGGTATAAGCCACTTGTGTTGCCATTCATGCCTGAGCAAAGTCACAATACAGCTGTCTTTCAAACTGGATAATACACCTACCTCACACAGCAGTCAACCATGTCTAGGTGGGATACTAGGAAAAACTATTTCACTAGGAGGGTGGCAAAGTACTGGAATGGGTTCCCTGGGGAGGTGGTGGAATCTCCATCCCTAGAGGTTTTTAAGACTTGGCTTGGCAAAGCCATGGCTGGGCTGATTTAGTTGGGATTGGTGCTGCTTTGGGCAGGGGGCTGGACTTGATGACCTCCTGAGGTCTCTTCCAGCTCTATGATTCTATGGCTATGTCTAAACTACGTTCCTTTTCCGAAAGAGGAATGTAAATGAGTCTGATCAAAAATGCAAATGAAGTCCCGATTTACAAATCTTGCGCTACATTTGCATAATCGCATGAGAGCGCTTTTCGGAAAACGGGTTTTTCGAAAATGAAACCGCAGTCTAGACGGGGTTGTTTCAGAAAAAAAAACCCCTTTTTCGAAAGAACCCGTATGCCTCATTTTTTCAGGAGTACGGGTTCTTTCAAAAAAGGGTTGTTTTTTCTCAAAAGAATCCAGTCTAGACTGTGGTTTCTTTTACAAAAAACCCATTTTTGAAAAAGTGCTCTCACACAATTATGCAAATGAAGCATGAGATTTGAAAATCCACGCTTTATTTGCATTTTCGATCAGGCTCATTTACATTCCTCTTTCGGAAGAGGAATGTAGTTTAGACGTGCGCTATGACACAAACTAGGAAAGGAGGAGAATCAGGTACCTGTAAGTGAGATCAGAAGTTGGCCCTTATTTGCCATTGCTATCTAGAAAGATATGTGGACAAACTGATGTTCAGCAGCTTCTTCAGTTCAGTCCTTCTGGAGTGCTAGAGAAAGGGGCAGGCAGGATTTACACCTGGCAGGAATAGGTTCCATGTGGAATTCTCTTTTTTAGTAATCCTTTCTCTGATTATCCACCCAGCGTAATGTGTGCCTTCCACGTACAGTGCCTTACTGACTCTCCAGTGCTTTCCGTAGAACAAATCGGCTGACATAATTCTCTGGAGAGATCGTCTTTGTTCCAACAGAGTAAACTTAACTGGGGTTAACAGATGCTCTGACAGCATGGCTCTGAAGGCCACAGAAATGCTTGTACATAAATAAGCTAAGTGTGCAACTCTTGAAGAAGTCGGAGACAGACGAGAACAGTGTTTTACAAGAGCCCCTAATAGACAGGATGCATAACTATTGTGGATAAGCAGCTGGGGCAGCTAAATTTCCATTGTTGTAACTTGGAGCCAAAGTTTTGTCTTAAAATGATACCGATTCCTTCAGGGGAAAGAAATTCTTCTGTTGTGCAGCTCCAGACATTCATTGTGGCAGCCCTAGTTTAACAGGTTGATCACAATGCGATTGTCTTGTCGTTCTTAATGTTTCAGGCAAAGAACTAGGTTGGCTTTAATTAGTGGCATCTCTTTACAGACAGCGTGCACAATAACCTTGGTCTTCTTCATCCAGCTGAGTGGATGATGGATCTGGGAAACATGCTGCATTGTGCTTTGGGAAGGCTGTAGACAACTGGAAGGGTTGGGAGAGCTGTCTGGCTCTGCTCAGCACTGGTGAGGCTTCAGCTGGAATACTGTGTCCAATTCTAGGCGGCTTTTCATCAGCTTCAGTACCGGTGGGTTCAGGTCCTTGGTACAGTTTACTTAGCAAGTGGGAGGGCAGGATTTCAAGAGCTGTGCATGGTGCAGTTAACTCCATGGGAACAGAGCCCAAGAAGGACTGCTTCCCTTCATGAAAGATTCTTCCACTTGGTCCCAGCAGTTGAGCAAATCAATGTACAGCATAGTTTATGGGCACCACCTTCTCCTCCCTCCCCTTTGATCAGTTGATCTTTGCTTAGTGCAGACTCAAGTGCTATTTACCTACTTAAATGCCTCTGCAATGAAAACTTCACCTGTTGTCATTTAACTTAACAAAATTATGAGTTGTAATCTTTCATGTTCTGAATTTAAGAGGTGGGGAAGTGGGGATATACCTAGATACTTCCATTTAAATGTACATTTTGACTTTTCACATTTAGGTAGAATATCTGTGTGTTTTAAAAGAAAAACAAAACAAAACCCACCCAACCACACTAACTACAAACACAACAACCTATGGATTTGGAAGAATACATTCTCCTTTTTTTGTTGATATTGATATACTTTCCACACCATAATCTTTTTTCTCATCACATCCTGCATTTTCTTTTACTTTAAAACTAATTTTATTGGGAGAACAAATAGAGAGATTGTTAGGAGGAAATATGCCGCATTGGTTTGTACAGAGAAAATTTGCCATCTGCTTAATGTGTTTCATCTTGTGTCAACTTAAGATGTGGCGCTTGGTTTAACATGCCAGTCACTAACCATGAAATAGAAGCAGTTGCAATCACATATACACAGACTTGGCTTCTTTCATTTAGGAGACTTTGTGTCAGTCTGAAATAGGACCACAATCTGATCTCCTGCCATAAATGTATGGTGCAAGAGGATCATGTGACATTTGTGCCATTTTTGGTCCTCATCTTTAACCTTCCTCAGGGAAAACTAAACCATTCTAAATGAGGGCCAGTCTAATGAATGTAGGGGTGGAGAACCTAAAGCCCAGATCCAGATATGGCCCCTGAATTGCCTGGGTCCAGTCTCTGAGTCTCAGGGCTCCCCCCTCACCTCCAGCATTGAGGAGCCTGTGCTGAAGCTCCAGACCCCTTGTCACCCCACTGCAGGCTGGAGCACACAAAATCTACTAGCCTGGGTCCCCCTAGACTCTGGTGTGTGAGGGGAATGGGGGGATGTGGGAAGTGTCTTTCTCCTTCTGAGTCGGGAGCCATGTCAGTTAGGGTTTGGGTGGGGTTTTTTGTTGTTTGTTGGTTCTCACTTGAGTGCAGCCCTGACTGATTTTTCTGTGGGTCAGTGGCCCTCAATGCAAAAAAGGTTCCCCACCTCCTACAAAGGCCACAGGATCAGGGGAAGGGAAAGCTCTTTGAGGTGAGCTTTGTTAAGGAGCTATCCAGCCAAAAAAAGCTGCAGATCTTTCCAACTGGCAAACTAGTCCAGCAGAGTTGACTGACCATCCTCACCCAGGGTATAATTCTGTGACTGTTCTGCTGACTTCAGACCATTCTGCTAATCACAACAGTGTCACTATGCCTGTTGGAGTGTAGGATTGTACACAATGGCTGCGTCTAGACTGGCATGATTTTGCGCAAAAGCAACTGCTTTTGCGCAAAATCTTGCCGCCTGTCTACACTGGCCACTAGTATTTGCGCAAGAACACTGACTTTGCAATGTACAAAATCAGTGGTTCTTGCGCAAATACTTTGATGCTCCCGCTCAGGGATAAGCCCTCTTGCGCAAGTATTCTTGCGCAAGAGGGCCAGTGTAGACAGCCGCCTTAATTTCTTGCACAAGAAAGCCCGATGGCTAAAATGGCCATCGGAGCTTTCTTGCACAAGAGAGCTTCTACACTGGGCATGGATGCTTTTGCGCAAAAGCAAATCTTTTGCGCAAAGGCACATGCCAGTATAGACGCTCTCTTGCGCAAATACGTTTAATGGAAAAACTTTTCCATTAAAAGTATTTGCGCAAAATCTTGCCGATCTAGATGCAGCCAATGAGATTAGACTTGGATTGGAAATTAATCTCTGCTCTTTTCTCTGGTTTCCATTATCTTATTTCTCTATGAGTCTTGGGGGTGTGCAATCCAAACATTGGCCTTAGTTTAGGTATAACAGAAAGTATTGCTTAGTATGGTGCAATTGCTGGTAAACATATATGCCACATCTTGCGCTGATTTCACAATAATCTTGGCTTTAGAAAAACCATTTCCTTGAAGTACCCCTCTGATCAATTGATCTATTCATCCTCATACATGCTCATCTATCTGTCTGTCTATCTATCATTTTGCTATTTTAACCACAGACATTTCAGCTAAAATATGTGGAACATGTGTCTGAGCAGGGTAAACCTAGCTGGTCATATTTTGTCACATTGTATATAATAAAGACTTTAACTTATTTTTTTTTAAAGAGAAGACGCTTGCAGACAGCTTCACATGTCTGCCGAAGGATAAAATGAGCTGAGGTTTGTAGATAGCTTTTTTAGAAATAAATAAATGGAGAGATTTTTATGTTGATAATAAAAATAACTAATGCAGAGCTCTTTGCACCAGTGCCTGGAGACACAGACAGATGTGGTGTTTTGAAGGGATAAAGAATTGAAATCTGTTGGCAGGTAGTTGCTACAAAAATGCCTCGGCTTCCTGCCTCCTACGATACACCAACATCCAAGAGAATGAAGATTGTCTGAGAAGGTAAAGATGACAAGATCAGATTCCAAACATCAAAGATCATCAGAAACCCCCTCGGTTCAGTTAAATTCAAAGCCAAAGAGAAGCAGTTAAAAAACTAGGGTACTTTATTACTGCATGTTTTGGACATTTTCAAACTTTGAAAACACCGAGGTGCGGGAGAAATGGCTGGAGGATGTTTGAGTTTTTGAACTATGTGCTAGAACTTGGATGTGTCCACGAACTCTCAGAGCTTTATGTACACTTTTTCCACCTGTCCTTTCTGGATTTCAGAAAACTTTGCCCACGGTGCTGCCAAATCTGTGAGTGGTTTTCTTGTCAATTTAATAGCTCCAAGAATGAGAGGTGATGTAATTAGCCAACAGTGTCTAACAGACAGGGTATGTCAAGACCCCAGGGTTTTTTCAAACAAAGTGGCCTTTTTTCGAAAAAACTTCACCTGCATCTAGACTGCCGTTGCATTCTTTCAAAATTAAATCAAAAGAACGCGGTGGTTTTTTCGACAGCAGTAAACCTCATTTTATGAGGAAGAATGCCTTTTTTCGAAAGAGCGCTTTCGAAAAAAGGTGTTCCTGAACGCAAACAGGGCTTTTTCGAAAGAGAGATTGCCTGGGTGCTCTCTTTTGAAAAAGCAGATTGTTTTTTCAAAAGTCGCGTGGCTGTCTAGACGATCTCTTTTGAAAGAGGCTTGTAGTCTAGATATACCCACATTGTGTTGCTCTAAGTTTACCGACATAAGCAGGCCTACCCCTCTCGTGGAGGGTGGAGTTATTATGTCGGTGTAGTATGGCACTTACATCAGCAGGAACAAAACTGTAGTGTGTACAGTGACATATGTAGGCCATTGTAAGCTGCCTTATATTGACCTAACTCTGTAGTGAAGACCAGGCCTGAAATCAGATAGGAAGTGGTGTTAAAAGATTCTGAGATACATCTATGAAAAATTAGTTGTGAGTGTCTTGTGAAGGGCATGTCGATCTATGCTTTCACCCTGAAGGGGGATCCAACCAAACTGGACTTGAGACAAATCCATCTTTGTCTGTACTGTGCACATTTACAGAGCTATGCAAATGGAAAATACTGCTAAGTGTAAAGCATAGGAAAGAAGGCCTCGTCTGCCGTGAAAGAGACTTGTGCTACCAATTGGATTCCAAATCACTAAAATCCAAGAAACCCTATTCTTACATCTGTGCAGGGTGCACGTGTCAATAAGAGTTGGAGGGGTGCATCAAGTGAAACCCTGCCTATATTAGGAGAAGATTGAATTAAGATATGCAACATACCTTAATTTGATATACCTGAATTTGACTTTCTGTGCAGTCTTCACATAGGAGCTAGAGTGAGGAACAAGAGTACGGTGTTGACAGGGACACCCTCTGAGTTCGATTTAGTGGGTCTTTACTAGACTTGATAAATTGAACTCCGAAAGATTGATTGCAGCAGCGTCGATCTTCCGCATAGTGAAGACATGGCTTTAGTTATGTTCTGCTTCAGAAAAATGGTGTCCAGTTATCTAATTTGTTTCAAATCTACTCCCAGTGCCTTGGGGCTACTGTTTGTCATCTCTTGCCACACAAACATTCCTCTTACCTCTCACCTGGAGGCACTCGGCTGCCTGCTCTCATCCAGTTGTGAGTAGAGAGAAATTGACAAGGGAGGGAAAAGAGGAAGCCAAATGGGAAATGACCATGAATTTGATTTCACTAAGTCAGTGATTTCTACTTGCCATAAAACTGCAGTGGGGAGGTCAGCATGCTTTTCTGTCTGTGCCATTCAGTTCTGGGACTTATGACAAACAACCATCTACTGCATACCTCTCACTAACCCACACAGCAGCCTGTCACATGACATGTGGATGCTAACTCCCCCTTGCTCTTTGTTTTCCAACTAACTTGACAGATGTGCTGATGCTAGTAAGTGGGGCTTTGCCTGTTTGCATCAAAGTAAATAGATCTCCTGTTTACTTATCCTTCATGCAGTGACAGGGACATTGACTGATGTTTTGGACACCAGCAATAGTACTAACCCACATTTCTTCAGTTTGATTCTTACCACCAAGAAGAACCTTGGTTTATTTTAGGTGTAATTTCCAAGAATCACAGGGGTCCTAATCCAGAGAGTAAAATAATGCCCAGAAAACTAGAGATTTCACAGTTTGATTCTGATTTGGCTCTGAAAGATCACTTAATTGGAGTACTGTTTACTTGCTAGAATCAAGGACTGCAAATCAGGAGCCCAGAGTACCATTCTTGGCATTGGCTCTGACTGTGTTGTGACCCTAGGCAATTTAACCACTAGGGGACACAGTGGAAGGCTCTGTAAAGTGACAGAACACCCTCATGTCAGTGGAGTCGGGAAGCTTCATTAATTCATGCTTATAAAGCACAAAATATGAATATCACAATTGCTAAGAATTCAGTGTTGCAGTGGTCAAACTGCAGCTCTGTAATCAAACACTGAGATAAAGTGAGTCATGATTAGTAGCAGTAGGTGCTAAAAGAGCACATGAAAACAAGCACTATGCATTGCTTTCTTTCCATCTCGCTGCCTTTGCCGTATCCTGTCCAGGAGACAGACTTGCCCAGATAGGTCTTGCAATTAGCAAGTCCAAGGGTTGTCTGGGTTACAGTGTTTCCACTCAAAACACATTACTATACACTCTTAATGCGTACTCTTCTGTTTACATCTAAGATAGGAATTCTCTTTTCCTCTTCTTCATATAACCTAAATGCTTTTAGTCAAGATCTGTGGTCATTAAAGATTTAAAGAGTCCTTGCAAAATGGTCCAATTCCAGTGAGAGTGATTACATTTTAAACACCACCTTCTTCCCTCTGCCACGTTTTGTCAGGATTCTGTGTTCTTCCCTTCTTGCCCTAAACTATTGTCACTTCCATGTGTACTATTCAGCTAAGCGTGTGTCAGTTCCACCCCAGAGACGGTTGCATATCAGCAGTTTGCAAAATGATTCATACCTAAACAGACTGAAAGCCAGTGTCCACTGGGCTTTGGGGACAGTACACAGATTGGCAGCTACACGTTAAAGTGTTCCTTCAGTGTGTCAAAAGCTTCATTTTGTGGTTCACAAAGCACCGGTCAGAGACATGCTGGTGGGCAAATGCCCAGGGGCAGGAACCACTATTTGCAGAACTGAATGTCTTATTGGTCCCCTCAGCAGATTAACCTGCCATCAGGAACCAACCAAGGAAACCTACAGCACAGCAAATGCATTCTGGAATTAACACTTCAGTTCTTATATCTCACTAAGACACATTAACAATAGGGATCATAGAAACCATACACAGTTTTTCCTCCTCCTAATTCTGTTGTCACAAGGAACAGTGGATATTTATTGGTCTTACTTACTAAGAAATCTTAGCTGGGAGGGGGCATCTATTGGTTTCCCCAAACCTCGTATTTTGGGGGACAGGAAGGAACAATTCCCATCCCTTCTCCTGGACAGCTCTTTTGCAGCAGAACCAGTGAAATTCTGCTGCACAGAGCGAGAGAGTGAGAATGTAAGCATCCATGTAGGGGCTGATCCAACCTGGGAGAGTTTGCAAGCACTTTGGCAGACAGGATGGGAATTCCAAATGATCTTGGACTCGTTGAAGCAATGGTCTGAAATCATATATATATATATAGTAGCCCAATGTCTGTGACTCTGTAACGCTGAAACGCATGGGGAGCGTGGGGCCCAAATGGCTGCTTGCTCCCCCGCGGCGGCCCAGCTGAACAGCGCAGAAGTCAGCCGAGCAGCACGGCGGGAGGAGAAGGGGGTGGGGTGGTGACGTGTGGCGTGACAGCAGCTCCAGGCCCCGCCCCCGGCCATGAATGTCACCGCCCCGCCCCGCTCCCCTTCAACCTCCCGCAGTGGCGCATGGCTGACTTCTGGACCGCTCAGCCGTGCCGCTGCGGGGAGCCCAAATGGCCACTTGCTCCACTTGCTCCCCCACGGCAGCCCAGCTGAGTGGCGCAGAAGTCAGCCGAGCGC
>JANRFK010004893.1:54632152-54660348 GCA_030068395.1 Apalone spinifera
CCTCATTTGCATAGCTTTGGCGCAAAAGCACGCCAATGTAGACGTAGCCAGAGAGTCACTGCTGGCATTCAGGAGGACTGGAAACATTTAGAAACAATGACTGCCATCCTGCAAACATGTACTATTAGGGTTAGTGCAGACCATGCTCAACCACCAGCTGCCTCCTGCACCACGTGCTATGCCCCATGTGCGTCCATTGAATGCAAATGACCAGGAATCATGGGGGAGTCTCCATCGCTGCCAAAATTTAACTCAAGATTGGATAGTTTTCTAACAAGTCTGCTCTCGGAATTATTTTGGCTGAAGTTTTGTGGCCTGTGTAGAACAGCAGGTCAGTCTAGATCAGGGGAGGGCAATAATTTTTGAAGGGGGGCCACTTCGCAAATTTCTGAAGTGGGCGGAGCCTTAGGTGGAAGGGGTGGGGCCAGGAAAGTTCCCATGCTTCCCCACCCCTGGATCATGATTGGCGTTGGGTGTGGGAGTGTGTGAAGTCTTTCCCCGTCCCTGTCCTAAAAGGGGTGTGCAGCGCCTAGAGAGAACCGCTGGTTTGAACAGATGTTAGTTCCCTCTGGTGCTGCGCGCCCCTGTTGGGGGCAGGAAGCTTCACGCACTTCCCCCACCCTTGGTCTGGATTGGCTTGGGGGCAGGGAAGCAGAAGGGCGGCTGTGGTGCAGATGAACTGGCTTAGTGGACCAGATCTGGCCTGTGGAGGCTGTTTTGCCTACCCCTGGACTAGCTGATTACAACGGTCCCTTCTGGCCTTGGAATCAATCAAAGCATGAATCCACCCTTGATTTGCAAATATGCTTTATTTCGCCTTCCATTTGCGTTCCCTTCCATGGAGGACCACATTAATTCCTTCAGCCACAGACTTCCTGGAGTCCCAACTTAACTTGGCATTTTGTTGATGATGCATGAGACAGGAGCGCATAACATCTCCCTCCTTCACAGCCCGGGGCTGCTGACCAGACAAAACAATCTGTTTTTGTCAGCAAACTTAAGCAGGCATGACTCAGAAGACACTTAGGAGGGGAAAGGTTCCCATATCCCCTTGATGCATGTGTGTATGTCCCATTAAGGCTAATAGGAGTTGTGCTGGCTTGTAAAGAGGATATTGGACCCCCTTAGGGAGAATAAAATATGTGTGCACTCTAACACAGTGCTTTTAACCATCTTTTTTCCAAGTAGAATCACACTCTAAATCCTGAGAGAGTGGTTCAGTGTGGATTGTGTGTGTGCTGGCCCTTCAGTGATATTGCCATGCTGTATTGCTGATATTTCATGTTGAATAGTAGGAGGAAAAATGAGGCATCTCAGTAGAACCTGATGAAGTTTATTACAGTGTGAGGATCTTTGGTTTTGTCGATCTCATTCTTAGGGGTAGACAAAGTGGATCGGATCATATCAGAACCTTCCCTCTCTCAGCCTGCGAACTGCCAGGATGGAAATAGATCAGATGATGTTCCCTCGTTATTTTGTTGCTGCTGCCCATCTTAGCACTTCCTGCTTCCAGCTAGGAACAGAAGACCCCAAATATTGTGATACACGATATCTTCCCTGCATTGGCAGGAAGAACCAGAATCTTGTGGGGGGTTCCAGCCTAGTTCTGCTGACCCGAGGGGTTTGGAAAAGCTCCAAACTATGACACGCTTTTTCAAATTGCACCTGATCTTTCAAATATTCCTCACTTCAGCAATAGTTAGTTATTCTAAGACATTAAATCATCTCCCTCTCTGCACCAGAAATGTACTGAGACTGCGGGGAGAGACTTGCACATGAGTCTGTGAGCAGTTGGAGTTCTGGTTTTAGTTTATCATATCTCTACTTCCAACATCCTTCCTTTTTTACTTGCCACCAATGTACCCTCTACTTTTTTCCATCTCTGTGCAGAATAAATTTTGTTATGCGCACCAAGTAATGTGTGAATGTGCACCACCAGTAGAAACATATGCTGATGGCTGTGGGCGCTCTGCTGATTAGCTGGGAGGCATTTGAATCTTCTGTGTGGCTGCCCAAGAGCTCAACTTAGAGGGAACACTACTTGGCACCTCTTTCAAATCAGCTATCCACTTCTGCGATCTCCCTTCATGTTAAGCAATTCCATCTATGTTTCAGAGGCTGGCTACATTTTCTTGTGAAAGAAATAAAGCAAAAGATCCACCTCCTGATTTCATGGTTTCCATATCTCTTGACCCTTTTTTCACACAATCGATAGGCTATCGCAGGAAACAGTAACCCATATGCTTTCCAGCCTATTAAGGGTGCTAACGAAACTGGTGTGAGGACAGAGTTAAGCTGGCTTAGAAGTAGGAAGCTTCCTCGAGGCTTTCGGAAATGGAAGGAGATAATACTTTAGCTGGTAAGATAGTTGCTTGATGGGCTACTGAATGCGAGACTGGCAGGGGCAGAGCAGAGACTGCTAAGCACACCACGGAAGTCATTAGTTCAATACGTTAGGGGAAAGAGAGCTTCCAGCCACCCCCCTCTCAGAATGCACTCCTGGAATGATCACAAAAGAGTAACCATTCGTAATACCCCTACTTACAGTCTTCCTTGGCAAAAATTTCAAAGCTGGTGCGGTTCTGTGCACCCTGTCCAACTTCCCCAGATTTTAAAGGCCTAGACCTAGATCTGGATGATGGTGTAAACGTTTTCACTGAATGAATTTGATACACTTTGGGGTTCATTCCAACTCCCAATAGCAGCTCTCTTCTTCCTTGGTGACAACTTTTGTTTTGTTTTGTTTTTTTGGGGTGGTTTTTTGGCCTCTCATGACTATATTCTGGAGCTGTGTGTGGCAGTTTCAGAAAGTGAACCCGGTTTAAGAAATCTAAGTGTTCTTTTGACAGAGTTCATCTGTGGACAGCATTAATGGATCACTTCAGAGATGTTCTGAGTAAAGATTGCACTTGTCTATTGCTGCCGATGATGTGTAAAGAACACAAGACAATTTGTATGCATAATCCTGGCTTATCTCAGTAGGTAAAGCATTTATTGCTTAGCCATTAAACAAAGCATGAGCAGCCAACATAGGGATTGTTACACTACAGGAGACATTGCAAAATATAACTTTCTTTTCAGAGGAGACATGGGATTGGATAACCTATCTTTGGTAGTTCTGAGTAGTGCCAAAGCAAAGCACAAGAGAGAGCATTAAGGGCAGCAGTTTGTCTTTTAACTCTGAATTCATCTGTTTTTGTGGGTCTCCATCTAACCTATCAGGACAACAGGTCAAAATGGGGCCCATCTGTGGCTGTGTGTGTGTGCAGTTAGTGCTATATGTGTCGTAAGTGCACAACTTCACCCACATGTGCAATGGCGGGATGTATACCCATTAACCTATTCATGTATTCAAAAGGATGTTTTATACGGAAAAGAGCTTTGCATGCACAAGTGATAATGCACAGAATTTGGGCGCAGACATTGCAAGCTAGGTCAAAGGCCAACATGTGGCCTTTCAGGTTACTTTGACAAGAATTTTTGAGGCAGGTTTACTATCCTCCATCTTACCTCTAGCCACGTGTGCACCTAGCCTGTGGAATGTGATGCAGTAAGACGTGGACTACAGATATCCTCTGTGTCATACCTATCAAAATCTAATTACAGGAGAAAATGGGAATTATATTTGACTACTTCCGGTATATGAAAAGTTGATCTCTCAGGCCCTATCCACATGGCATTCAGGACGGTGCTAGCTGCAACCAGATATCAAGTTGGTCGATGACAACATGGTTTCCCTCTTCCTCCGCCTGTGTCCTGTCTATAGTCAGTGTTCCTTTACTCTCTTTGCATTGGACTGGCAGCTTGTAGTCCAGCCTGAGGAGCATTGCATTGCTGTGCTGTCCCAGAAGCAGGGCTCAGAGAGTCACAGTGTGGTCCCTGCTGCTCCCTTAGTCCATGGGGAAAATGAAATATTATGCCGTTATTAGTCAAGCTCCTATACCCTTTCATACTCTCTTTGCTGACCTGGACAGCCACTGGGGGAACAGACCAGAGGTTTCACCTACTTCCTGTCCCTCTGGGCAGAAATGGATGTAACAGCCTAGCAGCTGCTTCCCACCCCCTCCCCATGGGTTTGAAGCAGGTAGCCCGTCCATGCTCCTTATCCCCTTCCCAGTGCAGGCATGCAGCCAGACTTACTTGAATTCCTGGCAACTTTTTCCATAGTGGAATGCTAATGGATCCTCCTAATCTTACCGCCACTGGCTTGACTCCCATGCCTGTCCCTGGCCAGAGACGGCCACAGCCTCAACCCCGCCCCCCCAAAGGATGCAGAGATCCCCTGCTGCACAGCTCTGAGTCGTGCAAGAGGTGCAGATGTCTCCCTCCTGTAGCAATCCCCACAGAGCAGAGCCGCACCTGGTCTGGCACTGGCAGACTCCAAAGAGGTAGAATCATGACTCTTGCCATTCTGTTTTGCTGTGGTCTGGCTTCCCTCCTGCTTCACTATTTAGCAGCCTGGCTTCTTGTTTGGCGTCTCCCAGCCCTCTGGAAAGAGATTTTGCTCCAGAAGTTCTATTACCTGAAACGTTTGGGAGGCAGGCAGCTTAGTCGCTCTGTGAGCCTTAGTGTCTGTGTGTGTATTAATAATGAATTCCTGTTGATTATATACAAATCTCCCCTTTCTGAGAACTTCAAAGTCCCCTGTGTTTTGCCTTTTCCAGATTCTGTCCTTTCTTGCTGCTGCTGACACTTTTATGTGGTTCAGACGTGGCGAAATAAATATTTGTTTAGCTACTTTCCTGCTGCGTGTGCTCACTGCATTTGCTTAATGATGACTTTGCTTTGCAAGGGCTTCAGGGTAATAGAGTCTCCCAGGGAAACAAGAGACTAGTTCACTAGCATACCTGCATTGCCTGAGCCAGTATCCCACCCCACCCCATCAAAAATACATTTAGTCTCTCCATTGAATTCATGAGTAGCCAAATGCCCCAATTGCCTGCTCTGTGGAGTTTTCATTTCCCCAGGCTAGTTCCTTCCAGGGCCATCCTTCCCCATATGCAGAATATACAGCAGTGTAGGGCACCTGAAAATTTGGGGCACCACTGGGTTTTAGTGTCCACCCATCTGCCTCTTCCGACCCCTGTCCTGTGGCTCTGCTTCTTCTGGAGAGGATCTAGGTAACTTAGAAATGAAAAAGCCAGCCAGAGCTATTAGCAGAACATGGAACCTGTGAAAGAGCCAGTCAAGTGCTAATGGAGCCATTTAACAGGCATTTGCAAATTCCAGGTTTGGACTGTCAGTGTCTGAATTTACTGTGGGAGTCGACAGGACCTTAGTTTACAATTTGCTTTAAAAATATTTCATTGGTGTGTTGCTGAAGATTATAAAATCACATCTCTAAAAAAATTGTTGTCCCCATCCTGGCTGCTATCGGGCCGAGGGGCGCCAGTTTAATAATACGATGCAGGGCTCCATAAATCCTAAGGGTGGCCTTGGTTCATTCTGTGCCATTTCTTCTGGGGTCTAGCCAAATGCCCTATATTTTCACAGCGAGGACTCTGCTGTACAAATCTGAGGGCTAAATCCCCTCCACGGCTATGCATGGGTGTTTTTTGTTTGTTTGCTTGCTTGCTTGCTACCTATTGAGCTGTTTAAATGTAGACACATTTTACACCTTTCTATACACTCTCTTTCCCAAGCCATACACATTTACACCCATGGTCTCTCCTGATTAGTTCTTTTGTCTTTCTCCCATGCAGTCTAGCACATCCTTTAACCGTGATGCTGTGAAGGCAGGGACAGGACGACGCTTCCTCGGTGGCTTATTGGACCATACTTCCTATTGTTATACACTGGAAGTCTCGTTCTACAGCTACGTCCTTGGAGGAAGTACATCTACTGTCCCCTATACAGAAGAAGCCTGTATCCTTTACAAATCCATCCTTCCTTCTGAATGCTTTGAGGGCACCTGAACTGGACATCTCAGGTAAACCCTGCTCTAAAGATACGAGTTTGCTGAGTTGTGAATACATAAGTGGAAATATGTGTTTCTTCCTGATGCTTTAATCTTGTTAGTATTGGTGCTCCACACTATATAAATACAAGAAGAGAATAGCCTATTTGCTCTAATAGTCCTTTCCACTGCCCATAAAAAAGATTGCTTCCCACACTATGTACCTTCCATTTCTTTGTTTCTGTCTACTCATTTTGCTGTTAGCCCTTTACTTGTATGATTGTCAATAGGTGCCTTTAGCAGTGAGTTGTAGCTTCTTCCATGCCCGATGGAGGTGAAAAAAGGAAAAAAAGACTGTAAAACAGTGACTCTTAAACTGTGTTCCATGGCACACCAGTGTGCCATGAGGCAGTCGGAGGTGTGCTGTGGAGAACAACAGAATTCAAAATGGCCGCTCTTAAAGGGGCAGGCAACTTTTTTTTCTCTCAATAACTTTCCTCTGACCCTTTTTTTTTTCAATAACTTTTCCCCCAACCTTTTTTTTTTGTGTTCCTCATTAAAAAAATATATTGTTTGGTGTTCCTGTAAAAGATCCATTGGGTCCCAGTGCTCAAAAATAGGGAGGAGGGGAATCTATTAAAAAAAATCTCTGAAGTTGTTTCTCTTTTGTGGGGTTTGGAATGGAAACCATTTTTTATTCTTACAAAATTGTTTGCAACGTACATTTATGGGCCGGGGGGAGGAATCTGTGTTTGAAGTTTTCCATTTTCACTTCCCTGCATTCCCTCTTCTTTCATCATCTGGGACAAATACATCTGTCTTGTCCTCTGTAGTTTTGCACGTTTTAGGGATGAAAAAACTCATTTTTCACTGGTGAGAGCTAAAAGTGGTCAGGAAGGCTTGGACCTGCCAGGTGCTGCAGTAGTTTGATTTTATCTTTGCCCTTCAGCCCTTCCTTTGCCCATGAAGGTAAGCCGCTTCCAAGGAATAGTTCCCTATTCCCCAGACCCAGCTACAGAGCCTCACATACCACTTAAGAAATGCAACTCTTTGGCACTGAAGAGAGGAATTGTCACACCGCTAGATCCTGTTTTAATAACTTGTCTTATTATCTCAGCTCTCTGGCCTTTTAGAAACATGTGTGTTAGCTTCACCTTTAATTTCCCTCCTCACTCGGCACTCAGTGTGTTGACAACTGCTTATTTACTCTCCCTTTAAAAGTCCTATTTATCAAGAACAATCTTAGTGAAGAGAGAGAAAGAGAGAGGCAGGCAGTCCCCTGTACAAATGAGATCCTGCTTCTTTTGAATATGCATTCCCTGGGTGATTTACATGTCACGCTCGCTCAGCTTGCTATTCAAAGCAGCCTTTTATTTTATTTCAGGTATTTGGGCTCTTTTTATCTATGCGGCATCAACTTGTCGTGTGCCGATGGAGCTGTATTGCTCTGGCTTCATACATCATTGCCGTCAGCAACAACCGGCGAGCAGAAAACAAGTTTCCGATCACACTGATTATCTGTGGTGATGATGTATGGAAAGCTTAGGCAGCAGCTTGATTTTCATAAACCAGGGCTGACCCCTAAGCTGAAAGCAGCACAGACTTGGTTTGACTCACTAGCCGCTACAGCATAAGCTAGAAAACAATTGGATGGGGAGAGGCAGGGGGTTCCGCTTCAGGATCCACCCAATGGGTTTGATATTTCTTTTCCACCTGAGGGATCCTTACAGGCTGCCTGTTCTCCCTCCTCAGCTCCATACCCCGAAGAGAGGGGGAGATGAGGCTGTTGAAGGGAATCTGTGGCGCGAAGGCTGCTAATGGATGAGGCTCTGCTCTCACAAGCTTGAGCCCCTCTTTTTGTCAACACGCACGCCCTCTCCATGGGAGAGGGTTTCTCCTTGTCCCTGGGAACCATAAGGTAAAATGCATCCTAGTGGGCCCTCCGGATTATACCAAAACTTCACTTGCAAGTTGCTTGCAAATCAGGAATCAGTGCGGGGCGGGGAACCTTTTTTGGATCCGGGACCGCTGACCCCCAGAAAAATCAGTCAGGGGCCCCACACAAATGAGAAGGAAACAAACAAACAAAGCGTCACTGATGTGACCCCTGCCTGAGAAGGAGAAAGACACTCCCCACCTTCCCTTTGCGCACCAGAGCCTAGGGTGGGCCAGGCTAGTAGACTTTGTGTACTCCAGACCTGCCAAAGGGGGCTGGGAGGGATAGCTTGCTGATTTGAGCATTACCCTGCTAAACCCAGGGTTGTGAGTTTAATCCTTGAAGGGGGCCATTTGGAGTAAATCTGTCAGGGATGGTACTTGGTCCTGCCATAAAGGCAGGGGACTGGACTTGATGACCTGTCAAGTCCCTTCCAGGTCTATGAGATAGGCTGGAGCACCAATGCTGGAGGTGGAGCCCTGAGTATCAGGGGCTAAATACAGGCAAGCTGGGGGGCTGTATACAGTCTGTGGGCCTTCGGTTCCCCACCCGGTATTAGTGAAAGACATGTAGGGGGTTGAAATGACTCTGAACCAAAGGCACAGTCAGTCACGTCTCCTCCAAGGAGAGGAGTGCTTTTGCTCTCTCCTTGTATCCAAGGAGAATGTCAAGCAAACAAACCAAGAAAATAGAACAAGTCCAACCACTTTGAGGTGAGCTCAAGTGATCAGCGGATCTGAAATGAACAGTATGTGATACAGTAACTGACTTTAAAGATTTGTCTCTTGGGGCCTGATCCAGCCCTCACTGAATCACTGGTGTGTTTTTTACTGATTGGAGGTAGGATGCGGGCCTTAGCGGGCAGCAATATGTTGTAACTAGAATTCTGCAAAGCTTCCAATTTTAGCTTGACAGATACTTGGCAGAGGCTGTACCTATGATCCATCATACTCTGCAGCGATGGGTAGAGACGGCAAGGGGCTGGCCCCGGTTTCAGTGTGCATACTTGACTCTACGTAAGCTTGGGGATATTTTTCCTGTCAGTCTTATTATGAATAATAATAATTATAATACCGGTTGAACCTCCCAAATCTGGGGCTCTCTAGTCTGGACCACGGATGCTGCTGAACCAGAGTGCCCTGGAGGTGAGGAGCACAAGCCAGCTGGGAATCCTGCGGGTGCTGAGAACCTTTGGCTGGGCCAGCAGGGGCTGGTCCTCAGGTGAGTGGGGAGTCCAGCCCTACCGTGGGGAGCCCCAGTGGTGGCCAGGAGGAATCCCCAGCCCAGGCAGGGAACCCCGGTGGCAGTGGGCCAGCAGCTTCTGGAGAGAAGCCCGAGCCCTGGCCAGGAACCCTGGCAGCAGTGGGACAGGCAGCGACTGGAGAGTCCCAGTCTGAGGAGGATCAACCTTGGCATGGGGCCAGCAGAGGGCAGGGAGCCCAGGCTCCGGGGACCCCCACAGCCCAGAGCGGAGCCTAAACTTCCCTGATCCAGCAAACTCTTTTGTCCAGGACTGCACAGGTCCTGAGGGTGCTGGACCAGAGAGGTCCAACCTGTACTACATAATAAAGACAATGTAATGGGACCAGGGGGCTTAGGACCTCCAAATGTTCTGTTTAACATGAATTAGACCTCATAATACTCCTGTTATGTAGCTAAATATAACTAGATCCATTTTACAGATGGTTAGACTGAGTGAACGGAGTTTAATCTTTTCATTTCACTCCCTTGGCACAAAATGCTGTACATTGGCGACACTGTTGTAATTTCAGTGCAATTTGAGGACATTGTCATTGACTCTATAGTCCCTTTAGACTTCTGGCTGTCTGTACTAGTTGTATGTTTACATTTAGCTGATCACATTAATTTATATATTTGCTCAAAATTCCATGATTACAAGGATATTTTCATAATTATCTAGATCTATGGACACCTCTTGGAGATGGGTGAACTTGAAACCTAACTGTTATATCATTTAATGTGGCTAACATCCTGGACTTTTTTTGTTTATTTTTCTTTCCTTCTTTTTCTTTAAAAAGAAAACAACAATTTAAAAGTCCAGCCATGTTTTCTGCTAACTTACCCAGAGTTAAAATGAATCACTATGTTCCCACTACATAAATCCTGCTTTAACTAGGCACTCGGTTACTTCTGATTTACATTGGTGAATCCAAGGACAGAATTTGGCCCTGAGGTCGAACAGTTGAATAAAAAGGAAATACAAGATTAAAAGTCTCAACTCAGCCCCGTTTCAGGTACTGTACATTTTGGGACATCAACAGTCAAGTCTTATGAGACAATACCACCAATGTGCCCGATGCCTGAAATAATATTGCAGTAGAAATGTGAACTTTTGCAGTCCCTTATTTTTTCTCTATGGACAACATTGCACCAACATGGTGTCCTGCGTTTACTATTATATATTCATTATTTTCTTCCTTTAGAAATCCATGTTTGGCTCATAGGGCTTGCGTCAAACTGATATGTAGCTGGTTTACTAGAAACACCAGGGATATGTTCTCTCGGCTCAGCTCTGCAGCGTATCCTATGATAACGTGTACTGTAGATAACAATGAAAGGACTCTGCTTGCAAGGCATAATAAGAGGATTGAGGGTTTATTGCCTGGAAAGAAGTGGATGGAGAAAACCTTGTTTAAAACCCGGCTCACATGGATGTGTTTGGTAGCAGCTGATTACAGAAGCAGCACTGCAAGGAGCTGCTTAGCACCAAGTAAAAATGCTTTAAAAGGGCTGATGCGCTTCCATTAAATAACCACCACGTTGTACTAGGCATTGGTAGGGCTTATGACTCCAGGCCTCTAAAAGGTTTTTGAGCTGCTCACCAAAGGATCAGCAGATGAACAGCCTAGACCATCTTGTCACTGGGTTGGGGGAATAGCGAATTTCTGGCTGTTGGCTCTCAGCTCGCTAGCTATGATAGGATTTGCAGAGCACCTTAGTATTGGGAATGCAGCATGCCTGGCTTGGATTCAACATGCATCAGCACTTTGACCCACCATTGGCTGGCAAGGGAGCAGTGCCAGGCTCACGTTGATGATTTTCTAACCTATTGGGCTCCTCTCTTGAAGCTCTAAAATTGATCTATTGCTGTAAAGTAGGCAGCCCAAAGGGGAGCTGTAAAGAAGAAGAGGAGAAGAATTAAAGAACGCTCCCTTAAAAATTAAGGGCCTGATTCTGAAAACTATTTACATAAGCAAGGGTTTGCAGAATCAGGATTGATGACAGCTTTGTTATAATCAATGCTGTCTGCCATAGGAATCCTCATTAGCCGTAGGAATCATCAATTGATTGCAGCCTTGGAGTCATCATATTGTATGTCACCCCTGGCTATGTCACTTATTATTTTACATCTTTCCAGTTACTTCACGTCACAGCAGGAGCTAGGGTTGCTCAGTGCCTTGCAATCAAACCAAGATGACTAGAACTTCGCTTGCTGGAATTTCTTCTGTATGATGCAGTGGCAAGGACATAGGCTTACAAGTCTGATGACCTGAGTGCTAATCCTGACGCTGATCTGCCATGTGATTTACAGCAAGTGACTTCATCTTTCTGCCTCATCTGTAGAATGAGATTGATGATAGTTATCTTGTGCTGGAGAAAGTGCTTGCAGATCAGTACGTGAAAAGCATTGTACGCGCTGTAGGTATTATGAATATAATTTCTAGTAAAGACTTTTCACTGTTCTATACAATTAAGGGGTGAAATCTATGCTTAACATCATAGCTGAAAAAATTTACAAAAAAAGGAGACGTTTTCCAGGTGTGTTGGGAGAGAATCTTAAACTTGCGCCGCTTAAAAATAAGTTCAGGCATAAATTGCACAGTATGCCAGTTCTCCCAGGTGAGTGTGGTCATGCGAGATGTATTCACACCATAAAAATCTGTCTGTGCATTTGTGTCTATGCGTGCAAAATGAAAATTTAGATGAGCTAATGGCATTTCATTTGAGCGACTGAAACTCAAAACTAAGGACACTTAGACGGACTGAAAATCATTAGCATTCACCTGCAATTTCTTGGCTCACCCATATTGAATACCTAAAAATTAGTGGGATGAGGAACCAAGGAGGGCTCAGAAGTGAAGAGCCCATAGGGAGAAGTTGAGCCATGGGAAAGGAATATGGTCATTAGTGCCTGAGGAAATATGAGTGTAATCCACAGATTCCTCAGCTAGAGTAAGTAGGATCCCAGTTAATGGCTTGGAGGAGCCATTCTCCACCTGTACCAGGAGAAGAATACACACCTATCATCATTCAGACAGGAGAAACTTTAACTATAAACATAGTAATATAAGACAGAGAGAGATTTCTGAGAGACACTCATGATCTGTTAGGATGGGGGCCACAGGTCTTTTGGTGCCCTACAGGGAATCTTGATGATCTTTTGGCCTCTGCCACCTCAGTGGGGACCGTAGGAGAAGGCATCACCAAGTCTAACAATGGTCTGGGGGATTGTGGGGTGAATTCCCAGACACTCAGGGAACCATTACTGGTCAGGCACTAATTAGGCAGAGAGAAGTAGCTGACTAGAAGCTGAGGCAGGGAGCTCTGGGGAAATGACACAGCATGGCTTGTATTTTTGAGATCCCTGCTTGTAAAACCGCATGGAAGAAAAGAAAGAGAGAAAGAGACTGTCACATCTGGTGTCCATAAATCAGATCCCATCTTCCCTGCAATAAGGCCCAATCTGTACTAGATGCTCTCTAGTTCATTCCCTCTCATCTTTTGGCTCTGGTCCTTGCTACCCTCCCGCCCCCGTGGGAAGCTCTCTTCTGAGAGCTAACTTAGCCTTTAAAATGAGACATCAGACTCCCATAAAAATGAGCTAAACTCTAGCTCATGGGACACCTGGTGGGACAAAAGAACCTGTTGACATGCCTCTTTCTAATACCTCTTTCTAATCCATTCGGCTCTGTCTCAGATAAACAAAAGCAAACTCCACTCACCCGGTGAGAAACAGTGTTGAGTTTACAGCCATAATTTCAAATGCTGTTAATATCGTTGAGTGCATAGAGTTAAAGTATAGAGTTGTAAAGTTACTCTGTAGTGATAATGCTGTCTAGCATCAATTTCTCTGCCTCGGGGCACCATGGAAACTCAGTTAATGATATAAGAAGCTGACATTTTTCAGATTTGCAGCTGTTGGCTGATACCCAGAAGGAATTTGCCTGTTTGTTCATATTGGGAGGATACAGGGAGACCTGCTCAAAACAAATTAAAAAATAATAATATGTTATTTAGCAGAGTGCAGTAGAACTCTAGTCCAAAGCAGGCTACAGTGTTGCACTCTACAAATGCCTTTTCCTCAAAGAGTGATTTTCTGCATAGAATGGGGCTGTAAAAAAAAATTCCCTATCGAAGAGTTTTATTCTGTGCGTGTTTGCATGTAGGTCTGTTTATCCAACTTTCTGTGTCTTTGACTACAGAAGTCTACACACACTGGGGCTGGCAGTGTCCAGTTGAAATACAACTTACAACTGTCAACTATATCCAAGTTAAGAATGTCTATAATTTCTGGATAGTCCCCTTTGGCCTCTGCATCCCAAAATGCTTTGGTATCGTGCATTGAAAGATGCCATATGAGTGCAACATTGTTACAAATGTTCAAAAAGGGAAGAATTGTGGGTTCTTTTTTTTTCTGAATTGTAGAACATTAATCCCGGATGGTATTTTCAAAGCACTGCTTGGAGACTAAATCGTGTGACACCCATTACCATTCTAATGGAAGCCGTGTTGCTATAGCTGTGACATGTTGGTTTGGAAATTGATACCACAACATTTTACAATTAATAATGATTCCATATGGATTAAAAATTAGTATGGTATACAATCAATATGGCAAACATTAAATGAATCCAAATCTGGCTAATTGGTAGGTCTTAAAATCTAACGGCAAACAGGAATCACCAATGGGCAGTCGAGTGCCTAGTGGGATCCCTTAAGCACTGGTTCTTGACCCTACTTTATTTAACATTTTTATTACTAACCTGGAAGAAACTTTGAATTCACCACTGTCAAAGTTGAAATGACACAAAAGTGCACCTGGGGAGAGTTCCCACAGAGGTAGGGTTGGTTTGCATTTCAGTCTTCTGTAAGCAGTAAGTACAACATCTGAAGAGTTTCTCTGAAGGAAGGTAAATACAGATAGTGAGCATTCGGCTGTTATGACTTGCAAAGATTGTGCCATGTTTGTCTTTCTCCCAGAGGACAGAAGCAATGTTGAAGGAGAAGGCCAGGTTGGGGGTATTGAATTGTGGAGGTAAATGCACAGTTGCACAAGTGGTATTGGAGAAGAGGGGCTTGGAGTCTTTGACTATGTGATATAGTTCCAGGGATTGCTAAGATGAGAGTGGATCCAGCTAATGAAAAGAGGAAAGAACGTCTTCGCAGGCAGGCTTGCGACTAACTAGGCAAGCTTTAAACTGAGTTTGCTGGGAGATGGTGACCTAAGCCCTGGGGTACATGGGGAAGTGGAATACCTAGAGGAAACACAAGAGGAGGATACAATTGGGGAGGCCTCCTGATTCGTACTGAGAAAGTAGGGCAATCGGCTAGTCATCTTACGTGCCTGTCCATGAATGCAAGAAGCCTGGAAACAAATAGGAGGACCTGGAAGCTCTGGCACAGTTAAAGATGTGATTGATGTGCTTGGAATAACAAAGATTTGATGAGGAAACTCACACAAGTGGAGCAGTGTCATGATGGGCATACTGTTCAGGAAGGACAGGCAGAGGAGAAAAGGTGGAGGAGTTACACTGTATAGAAGGCTATGTCTACACTATAATAAACTATCGGAAAAAGATATGCAAATTGCGCTCTGCAATTTGCATACCTTTTTCTGATAGTTTTTTCGGAAGAAGCTTTTCCAAAATTTGGCCTATCTACAGGGGGTCAAATTTTGGAAAAATACCCTCTTTTGGAAGAGCCCTCCTTCCTTGTGGGAGGAGGAAGACAGCACTTCTGAAAGAGAGCGTCTGTTCTTTTGCCAAAAAAAAGCAGAAGAGCAGACGCGTTCCCTGGACTCAGTGGGCTTTAGTCTTCATCTAAAGACTGTCAATAACCTTTTCTCCAGTTTGATACTGGAGCTCTGAGCAATCCTACTGCTCTCTTCAGCTATGTCTAGACTACGGGGGTTTTCCAGTAACCCCGGAAAAACCCCGTAGTCTAGACATAGCTGAAGAGAGCAGTAGGATTGCTCAGAGCTCCAGTATCAAACTGGAGAAAAGGCTATTGACAGTCTTTAGATGAAGACTAGAGGCAAGAGCAACAAGAGTGCTGTCATGGTGGGTGTCTGCTATAGACCACCAAAACTTTGCTTTGGATAACTGACAGAAGATTCCAGATCACAGGCCCTACTTTCGATGGTTGTTGGGAGACCAATACAGCTGTACACAGAAAATCTGGGATGTTTTTGGAGAGTGTTGGGGAAAACTTTCTCATGCAAATGCTAGAGAAACATGTACCTCTTAACCTGCTGCTCAAAAACAGGAAATAATTAATAGGGGAAGTCGAAGTAGCTGGCAGCCTGGGCAGTAGTGACCATGAGATGGTTGAGTTCAGGATCTTGACCAAAGGAAGGAAGGAGAGCAACAGAATACAGACCCTGGACTTCGGAAAAGCAGCTTTTGACTCCCTCAGGGAACTGATAGGCAGGATCCCCTGGGATGCTAATATGAAAGGGAAAGGACTCCAGGAGAACTGGCTGAATTTTAAAGAAACCTTTTTGAGAGCCGCTGTCAAAGTACTCAGTGCTTTTTTGGGTTTTTTTGCCTCAGTTTTCACAGACAAGATCAGCTGCCAAACTGCTGCACTAGGCAGCATAGTATGGGGAGGAGGTGGGCAGCCCTCAGTGGCAAAAGAACAGGTTAAGGACTATTAAAAAAACCTGGCCTTGCATAAGTCCATGGGGCTGGATCTAATACATCTGAGGGTGCTGAGAGTTGGCGGAGTGATTGCAGAACCATTATCTTTGAAAACTTATGGCGATTGGGGGGAGGTCTTGGATGATTGAAAGAAGGCAAATGTTGTGCCCTTCTTTAAGAATGGAAAGAAGGAGAATCTGGGGAGCAACGTGATTGTCTTCTCTGTTGAGAGAACTTGCTCTGTGAACATGGGGAAAGTGGTGGGGGTGATATACCTGCACTTGGTAAAGTTTCCCACAGTATTCTTGCCAGCAAGTTCAAGAAGTATGGCTTGGATGAATGGACTATAGGGTGGATAGACAACTGGCTAGATTGTCAGGATCAGTGGCTTGATGTGTAGGTGGCAGCCAGTATCAAGTGGAGTGCCCCAAGGGTTAGTTCTGGGGCCGGTTTTGTTCCACATTTTCATGAATGATCTGGATAATGGAATGGATTGCATCCTCCACAAGTTAATGGATGACATGAAGCTGGGGGGAGAGGTAGATATGCTGTAGATAAGGTCCAGAGTGACCTAGACAAATTGAAGGATGGAACCAATACAAATCTGATGAGGTTCAACAAAGACAAGTTCAGAGTCCTGAACTTAGGACAGAAGAATCCCAAGCATTGTTACAGCTGAGGCCTGACTGGGTAAGGTTATGCAGAAAAGACCCGAAGACCACATTAGATGAGAAACTGGATATGAGTCAACAATGTACCTTAGTTGCCAAGCAGACTAATGGCATATTGGGCTGCATTAGTAGAAGCATTGCCAACAGATTGTGGGGTGTGATTATTCTCCTGTGTTTGGCACTGATGTGGCCACATCTGGAATATAGCCTCCAGTTTGGGGCCCTCACTACAGAAAGAATGTGGATAAATTGGGGAGAATCCAGCAGAGGGCAACTTGACTTATTTAGACTGCAGAAGAGAGGAGTGAGAGGGGATTTGATAGCAGCTACCTGAAAGACGGTCCAAAGAGGATGGAGCTGGGCTGTTCTCAGTGGTGACAGATGACAGAACGAGGAGCAATGGTCTCAAGTTGCAGTGGGGGAGGTCTAGGTGAGATTAGGGATATAATAGTGTAGTCGATTAACCAATTAACCAATAATCAAAAGCTTATAGGTAACAGGTTAATGCTATAGACTACACACATTCCTCCCTTCCTCCCGCCAGTACATTTTTTAGCAGACTGGCCAGCAGCCTGGCTCAGTCCTGGCTTGTGATGGGTCTGGAACCTACCCCTGCTGCGTCTCTGCATTTAAAGTGTATTAGGAACTGGGCGGATAGGCAGCCCACCTCAGTTCCAGCTCGCACCAGGTCCCATGAGGTGAGCTGGTTTTTAAAGAGGTTCCCCTTGTGAACCAGCTCCTGCATGGAACCCTGTGCTGCTGCCTCTGATACAGAGGCAGCTGTGCGGAGTGGCAGCGGGCTCCTCCAGAGTGGGGATGGAGAGCAGTGGCTACTGGCCCCTCCCCCGGGACTATAGAATAGTCGACTAACCGGTAAGAATTTGTGAAGTTACTCGACTATTCAGTTAACCAATATTTAACCTCCCTAGGTAGGATATTAGGGAAAACTATTTCCCTAGGAGGGTGGGGAAGCACTGGAATGGGTTACCTATGGAGGTGGTGGAATCTCCATCCCTAGAGGTTTGTAAGGTGAGACATGAGAAAGCCCTGGTTGGGATGATGTAATTGGGGTTGGTCCTGCTTTGGGCAGGGAGCTGGACTCGATGACTCCTCAGGTCTCTTCTTCTATGAAATGTTTGGGGAATGATAAATGAAGAAGGCGGGCCACTGACACATAGAGGTCTGGTAAAATGGGCTGGCCACACAATATGTGTTTTACAGAGCTAAATGTGAAATGTGAATGTATTCCTCTAGGGCTAGAGAAAGGAGGCCAGACATGAAGGCTGTGAGATTCTACCCTGGGAAGCAGGGACTCTGAAAAAGATTTGAGGGTCATGGTGCATAGTCAGCTGAACTTGAGTTCCCAGTATGGTGCTGTAGCCAGAAGAGCTAAATATGATCCTGGGATGCATAAACTGGGGATTCTTGAGTAGGAGTAGAGAGGTTATTTTGCCTCGTTATTTGTCACTGGTGAGACCACTGCTGGCGTATTGTGTCCCGTTCTGGTGCCTGCAATTCAAGGAAGATGTGGACAAACTGGAGAGAGCTCAGAGAAGATCCATGCAAATGAGGAAAGGGTTAGAAAACCTTCCTTATGACGATAGACTCAAAGAGCTCACTCTAGTTAACTTAACAAAGAGGAGGTGAAGAGGTGACTTTATTATAATCAAAATGTGCCTAATTGGGGAACAAATATTTAAGATTGGGCTCTTCATCTAGCAGAGAAAGATATAACACCCTACATCATTGTAAGATGAAGCTCGACAGATTCAGACTGGAAATTAGATGTGTGTGTTTAATGATAAGAGTAATTAGCCATTGGAATGGTTTACCAAGGGTTGCAAAGGATTCTCGCTCCCAAGTGCATTTTAAAATCTAGATGAAATGTTTTTCTAAATGATGGGCCTCAGAATTATTTTGTGCATCTGCCATGGCCTGTATTAGACATGAAGTCAGACCAGATGATGATAGTGGTCCCTTCTATGAAGCACAGTGGGTAATCTGTGCTTCCCTTACCTTGATGGTTAAGAGTTTTAAAGACCGTGAGCGAGCTCATGGCTGCGTTAGTGCTATTTTCCTGTTCCTACAGAAGGATCTGTTTTCAGTAAAACCAAAGGGCAGTTTGCAAATTAAGGATTTGACTTTCTTAGATATACTCTGGTAGCACTTTAAAGACTAATAAAACATGTAGATGGTATCATGAGCTTTTGTGGGCACAGCCCAGTTCTTCAGATGACCAGAGTGTAGGATGTTCAGAAGCAAAAATAAATAGGGAAGGAGAGAGGAGGAGGGAGGCGCGGGGGAAAGAGGCAGTGGGTATATAAATATCAAAGGGAAATCCAAGGATATGTAACAGGCAAAACTAAAGACTAAAGACTGGGTAGTTAAAAGAAGCAGATAAGAACCATTAGTTAGCAATTAGAGAGGAAGAGGACTAACACCAGATTCAGCACAAAGAATCATTGGCACCTTCATTGTTTGGTTGGTTGATAATGTCCCAGCCATCTGGTATCTCGATTCAGACCATTGGCATGAGAATTAAACTTGTGACTGAATTGTAGTTCCAACCCTTCGCTGTGTATTTGGCTTGTGGAATTGGTCTGTAACAAAACAGCAACTTGAAGATCTCTTAATGAGTGACCAGGCAAATTAAAGTGTTCACCAACAGGTTTCTGTATGTTCCCTTTATGGACATCTGATTTGTGTCCATTAATTCTTTCCTGTAGGGACTGTCCAGTTTGTCCAATATATGTTGCAGTGGGGCATTTCTGGCATTTGATGGCATTCTTTCCTCTCCCCGCCCCCTTCCCTATTTATTTTTGGTTCTGAACATCCTACACGCTGGTCATCTGAAAAAAAAAAGCTCATGATACTATCTACATGTTTTGTTAGTCTTTAAAGTGCTACCAGACCATTTGTTGTTTTTTAAGTTTATCCTGTACAGACTAACTCGGCTACCCTTCTGAAGTTTTAGATATACAGCCGCTCCCCGAGTTACGACCACCTCCACTTACGACCATCTGCACTTACGATCAAAGCAGTTGTAAATGTGGATCCGAGTTACGAACGGCGATCCGCACTTACGAACAGCGCGGTCGCCATGTAACTTTATGGGATCTGAGTTATGAACACTTTGAGTTATGGACCGAGTGTTGGTCCGTAACTTGTTCGTAACTTGGGGAGCGGCTGTACTCAGCACCCTTACATGCTGTTGCAGGAGCTAAGCATCCTGCAGGATCGAAACCTGACTGGCTCAGGGCAGCTTCTGCCTGAGCATTTGAGAGATCTTGTGTTCGCACGCACCACTTTCGTAACCGTAATTATTCATCCTCCTGGTAACAGCAGTGGAGCCTCATGGCTAGTGGAAGGCAAGTTTCCCACCAAGTGACCTAGACCAATGCTGGGGTTCGTTCTCTAGGCCCAGGGAGGGTCTGGTCCCATGAGGTGCCCTCCAGCACTAGTTGACCAGCTCCAGGGGAGCCCACAGCTAGCTCATGCCCTTCGCTTTTCTGCCGTGACTGCTGATATTGCGCTAATTAGTGCCAAACTGTGCTGGCGGTTCACTGTCTTCTAGGAACTGATTAAAATAATCATCAGCTCAATCCACATCAGCCATCAAACACGCAGCAATGGGTTTTGATTGTTACCAGCTAGGCCAGATTTAAACCAGGGACCTAGAAGCAAAAGACTCCATAACTCATTACATATGATTGAGAAATTAAATGACCATTTAATAATAATTTTTAAAAACCTACAGGATTTATACAGGATAGCATACAGCTTAGCAATTCCTTACCCTGAAGAACACCCTTTTATGAACAACCTGCAGGGATAGGAAGGAAAAATTTAGTGCATGAGTGATCGTGGAATTATGGTTGTGATACAAACAGGGGAAAAACCTCCCTACAGCGGGCCCTGCTGCTGCACCTGGGGAGCTGACTTTTCAAATCTCGTACATTTCCTTATGAGCATATTTTCTGTAAAGTTTATCTTTCCTTTGTCTTATAAGCAGCTTCAGAGGAAACTAAGTACATGGCCCTGATAACTAAGCTCTTGGGCGTTCAGTGCACCATAAAAATACTATTAGACATATAGTTAAAATAATTCTTTGGTAAATGTTAAATTCCTATTAGTAACACTTGCTAAACTTAAGTGCGACGGAAAGGGCACGGCTAATCTGACTGGTGAGGGAGAGCGGGCCTTACAACATATTAACAGTTTTGTTGCACATGTCTGAGGGGTGTGACAAATGATAGGCTAGCATCCATGGAACGGAACATCTAGGGTCAGAGTTGGCTTGCGATGCTGCTGAGCTCTGCTGAGTACAGAGTGGAATGAAAAGAATATAACCCTTTGGAATCCAGCTTTGCGGCGTATTTTGAAGTAAGACATGGAAGAACTGGGATACCTCTTCTACAAGGCGTGTCTACAGGAGCTACAGTGGCACAAGGCAGACACTTCCTACCGGGATGGAAGGGATTTCTTTATCACGGTAGGCAATCTCTGGGCAGGGATAGTTAGGTCGACAGAAGAATTCTTCCACATATAAACAGGGAGTTAGGTTCTAGCGGCTTTCATCTTAAGACTCTCCATAAACCTTAACTAAGATCACCACACAACAGCATACAAGGCAGATATTAGACCTGGGGAAACTGAGACAGAGAGATTGAGGTATTGCAGGGGCCCTTCCTAGGGAACTCAGTGCATCTCTTAATGCCAACACTAAATTTCTCATCATGTGACTGGCCCAAACAGAGGGAGCTATTTGTAAAAGTGTGTCCCATCATTAGACCATGCATCTCCCTCATACAGACCTGACCTAGTGCAGAAAGTATCACATCAAACAGGGATTTTGGGTAACAAAATCAGTCTGCTAACTTGGGTCTAGTTCGAACAATGCTGGCTTTGCATTTTAATGGACCTCAAACCCAAAGGGCCAGGCAATGGACAATGCATTTGTTCCTGTGCAGGGGTATAAAGTGCAACCGAATGAGAATTTTCTGTAAATTTGCCCTGAAGTTGTGTTCTTTTACACTCACTTCATCCAGCTGTAAGTCATTATCCAAGTTGCTAGGCACTGGAGCGTCAAGCCCTGTGTTTATAATTTCGATACATAATGTCAGTCCTGTGCATAACGCATATAACAATTTGTACCAATAGCCTGCTTGCCTCATTCAGCCAAACTCCCCGTGATGCCAATGGGGAATTTTACAGGAATAAATGGGATGGGGTTTGGCCCTGTGTTCTAGTTAAACACATGCTTAAGAAAGCCGCTGGTATCCCATTCCACTTTTCCCATCCCAGGATCAAGGACAGGGGCTCCCAACCTTTTTCAGTCCCCGGAATCCCTTGGCTTTTAGTAAACCTTCCCGTACCCCCTATTTAATATGAAAGGAAATAAATTCTAGACTCTCAAATCCACAACTTTTTCCACTAACACTACTACTTTTGGAATATTTCAATTAGGATAATCTAGTTATTTACCAAATATTCCCTGTACCCCCTTGACAAGCTTCTCGTACCCCCTGGGGGTACACGTACCCCAGGTTGGGAACCCCTGATCTAGGGCCTGATTCAAAGGCCACTGAAGAGAAGAGTTTGTTCAGTGCTTTAGGAAGTGTTTTCCAAGGGTCTGAATGAGTCAGGCACCGGGCTCCAAGGGAAAGTCAGTGGAAGTTGGGTGTGGCTGAATAATTCTCATTAGCTCCTTTGTGAATTGCTGCATTAAATCAGCTTCACAAATGCCTGCTTAGAGCCATAGGAGTCTTGCTGGGTCTCACACCCTAACTATACAGACCATGCCTCCTCAGCACATCAGCCACTCCCAACCTCCGTCTGTAGCCCCTGTTGACATGGCAAGTCCCAAGTTAGCATCGGTCACAGTTTTACCGATTTGCACGCTACTGCTCTCACGGTGACCCGGTGTAGAAAACCGCACACTGTGGGTGGCCACTGAAAACTCTCAGGTGGGAAGCTTTGATCCAGTGCTGGTTTTTTCTGTAGGTCACTTGCATTAGCCCCCAACACTGAATTTTAACTGCAAATCTCTCTCAAGGCAGCTAAGTGTAATGTGCATCAAAAGCATCAGTCTGGTCTGCCCAGAGGTTTTATCTGGGGAAGTACTGGGGTGGAGGGCTGTTCCCTGCCTGCATGGATCTCAGCATACCTGTCCCTTCTGTAAATCCCAAATTACACAGCTCCTCTTGGAAGAGTCGGCTGCATTCACATTCAGGTGGCTGAGATGAAAACAGCTCATGTCTTACAATTTTGTTCTCCTTATAGTGTGTGAGTCTCCGTCCCAGTGGTTTTACTGGGAGCCCAGTGTGCCTATGTTGCGATAGGGACCTGCCCTTTTTGAGCTTCCCACTGAAAGAAAGGAGGATCTTTTTATCAGACCCTTTCTCAGTCTCCCAAGGGCTCTGGAAAGATGCAAGCGGAATGGTCTAGAGTAGATGTTCGATCACATTTCCATACCGTGTCTCCTCTAGTCAACTGCTTGTATCTGGGACGTCACACTTTTAGCCATAATTTGGCACTGGTTCCCGCTGGCACCAGGGGAATTGGTACAATGGCAGAAGGATTGGCTTTGATCTCCTGACTGCAAGAGGTGGAGCAAATCCACTGTTGCAGAACACAGGAGAACGGGAATCAATTTAGGAACCTCTGTAGCTACACAGTAGCATTGCTAACACACACCCTTGAGGAAATGACTGCTGTATCAGAGAGCTAATGTCCAGCTGTTTCTGGGGGGGGCTGATGTGTTGCCATCCTCATGGTACACCCAGGTTTTCATCCTGTCGCCCACATTTATGGAGCTCTCTTTGCAGGCAGTCCCTTGTCTTTCTGGAATTCACTCTGTTGGCTGTTCCCATAGCCAGCCGAGACTGATAGCGCGCCTTCAGACAGGAGTGCCTGAATCTTAGGAGCTATCAATATTTTTCTTGAGATGATAAATGACCTGCCAATAAACTAAGGCATCTGCCAGCTCTGTCTGAGAAATGTACCCTTAGCCCTAGTTTATCCGTGCTTGGTTGATGTCTGTCTGGAATCTCTGAAGGCTAACGTGGACTAACCAGACATAGGAAACCACTTTAAATGATTTGGCAACTCCTGGTGTTTGTGGACTGGGGGGCACCAGCTCTGATTCTGGCTGATCTTTCTTCAGACTCCGGTCATACCTGAGTTTTGCCTGCGGGGAACATGTTTCGATAAACAAAACAAAATGGATGTGTCCAGAATGGACTTTAACACATACAGCATCATAATTCTGTGTCTCGCTAGCTCTCTCATCTCTCTTACTTATGACTCACATATTGAGTGATCAGGGAAATGAATGTGCTTTTCCTTTCTCAAAATAAGTCCCACCATGCAGGATCCATATGGCCCAGGGGTGTACATCAGTGTTGCTTGCGACTAGGGACTCCCAACAGCATTGAGGGAAACACTCTGAGGGTGAATCTGCAGTGTCAATTCTCAGGGGGAGATTTTGAGGTCCACTGGCTTAGTGCATCTTTCAGCCTCCCTGACGTTATTTTCCAGTAGAGTTGAGCAGTTTTTCCCCCACCCCCCTGCCTTTTTTCCTGGGTCAGCACCAGATAGCATAGTTACAGCTGCCTGTAGTAAAAGTGCCCTCTTCTGGTACAAGGGAGGTTTTCTTTCATCCCTCACTGGCACTCAAAGGAGAAGAACTGGGATTTTTCTTGGAGTGGCTGCAATCAAACACAAAGCCGGGGTTTGTTATAAAAGGCCCTATGCTGCCTTAATGGGCAGCAGTCGTAACAGCAACCGGGAAGTGTTGGAAGTAGCTAGAGAGAAGGGAACCGTCCCTGCTGCTCTGGTTTCTGGAGATTGCAGTTGTTCCTCCCGCTCCCTGCACTGAAGCCAAGATGGATCCTGTCGATAAAAACTGGCTCTGATGAAAGATCTCACTCTCTAGGCCAGACCCTCAGCTGTGTCACTCAGAAGCTACCCAGAATTACACCAATGGAGGGTCTGTGGGTATCTCTAGCTCTGTGCTTTGTAGTCATTCCTTGGTGCAGCCTGTCCTCATAGCAATATTGACTCCATGACGATCATTTTACCTTTAACTCCAATGGGACCAGAATTTAAGCTTCTAGTGACAAAGAAGAAGCATTTGGTGGGAGAGGGTTGGTGGGGGGAGGCATCGGTGCAGAAACAAAAGGTGTGAAGGGGGTGTTGTAGTACCCCTGGGCTCCTGGTTGCTGTATCGCACGCCAGGGGCTCTGTTGCTGGCTGTACCGTGCGCCAGGGGCTTGGTTGCCGGCCATATCGCGCACCCAGGGGCTTGGTTGCTGGCCATATCGCGCACCCAGGGGCTTGGTTGCTGGCCATATCGCGCACCCAGGGGCTTGGTTGCTGGCCATATCGCGTACCCAGGGGCTCGGTTGCCGACCATATCCTGCACCAAGGGCTCTGTGGCCGGTTGTACCGCGCGCCAGGGGCTCTGTTGCCGGTTGTATTGTGCCCCTTGGGCTCTGTTGCTGGCTGTATCGTGCGCCAGGGCTCTGTTGCTGGCCTTGCTTTGCTCTTGGCTTTAGCTGAGGTGGCGGGGTGGGTGGACAGGGGTAAAAGGCTGCATTTCAGCTCCCCTACTCTTAAAACTGTTCTCTCGCCACTGGAGGCAGGAAGGCAAGAGAACATCACCACTTGTATAAAAGTGACTTCAACTGACTATTCGGATGGGGAGGCAAAGTCCTGATACGCTTTCTACTGTCCATCCTGGGGGAATTCTGCCCTTTTACTGTGGCTCCAAATGCCACACGCGCAGCATTCCCCCAGGATGCTAAAAGTGAACCCAAGGTCAGCAGCACTCCCAGGGCAGCGATGGCATCTCTGTGACGAGGATTAAAATCGATGTTTAGTAAGAGGAAGGTGTTGCCTGTGCTGCTTTAGTGTGGCCATTGCTGCTGGAGACCTTTCCCGGGCTTGGGCTTTCTGTGCGTATTTAAGGAGCATTTCAAGCAATACTTGATTGTAGCTGAATTTGTGTTGCAGAGCCGGGAACAGCAGCAGTTCAGGACATTTGACTGTAGGCGACTTGACCGAGTCCAAGTCCCACTTCGACCCTTCAAAGCAGGACTACCGTGGTGTTGGATTTTTTTAAAAAACAAGTTGTGTCTTAACTAGTGAGCGCAACGCCCCGTTAAGAATTCTGACTTACCGTAGGCTCTCAAAAAATGCAAACCCTGCTCTTCTGGCATATACGCCATTGCTGGAAGCCTTCGTGGCCACCCTTCCTGCTGCCCTCTGGCCGGGGAAGGAGCAGCAAAAGGAACTGAAAGCAACATTTGCCACCAGCTTATAGCATGTGTAGCAGGAAGTAACGTTGCCTCCCTTCTCCTTGCCACAAGCCCTAAAATGGTGGCAGGGTGAGAGAGGATGCTACGATGGTTCTGTGCTGCTAAAGGGCCCCTTACATGATGATGATCCTCCCATGGCCTGTTATGCCCTTTTTAGGGCTGTTGCCACAGAGCAGTCAGGAGCAAGGTCAGAGTAGTCCCTTAGCAATGTCACTCCTCCATTGCTAATCGTGGTCCCCTAGATAGGAACTGTGGCCCAATAGGGTGCTGGATTGGGATTCAGGCAGCCAGGCACAGCTTCTGCCAGCCCCTAGGCAAGGCAGGGAAGGGCCGGCTCCATGTTCCCAGAAGGGGCGGGGCTGGGGAATGAAAGGGGCGGGACTGAGGATGAAAGGGGCGGGGCTGAGGACAGCCAGTCCTCAGCACTGCCCAGAGCACACCACTTCAACCTCCCAGCAGCCCTCAACAACACCCAGAGTGCAGCACCCCCTTGGGACATAGGAAGGATAAGGGGGGGCAGAATATAGGGCAGTTGGGGGGAGCTTCTCCAGTGACTCAGTGGATAAGGTACTTGCCTCAGAAGCCAGAGATCAAGGGTTCAAGCCCTCCCCTAGGGGACAGCTACCACCAGCTTGGTGATAGACAGACATGGCACCCTGGGGAGCAAGGGCAGCCCAGAATGTGGGGTGGTTGGGGGTTCTTCCAGTGGCATAGTGGATAAGGCATCTGCCCCCCAGAGCCAGAAGTCAAGTGTTCAATTTAAAGGGCCCAGTGATCTGACCAGCATTGCTGCCTCTTTGAATCTCCAGGCCCCAGGGCAACTGCCCCTTTCCCCACAATGGGCCTGCAGGCAACACGGATTCTACTCCCGGCACTGACCTGCTGTGAGATTTTGCACAATCACATCACTGCTCTACCCCCTGTCTCTTCTTGCATGGTTTTTGTTTGCATTAGCTGGAGTGCTCATCTCTTTAGGACAGGGACTGTCTCTGACCGTGTTTGAGTAACACAGAGCACCGTGAGGCCCTGTTCTTGACTGGACCTGCCCAGCACTACCACGATATAAATACTTAATAACTATTTGCTGAGGCAAGATGGGGTGCCCCTACCGTAGCTTGTTTTCAAGCCCAAACGAATCTTTGTTTTAACGAGCAACTCCTGTGCTCTCGTGACGTCTCTTCTTTCGCTGGCTAGTTCCAGAGCCCTGGAAACAAACACGCCTGCCAGTCAACCCCAGCAAAACACACCCTGGAGGTGTTGTACATCCCAAAGGAGCAATCCTGAGAATGGGACAGGGGTGGCAAGGAAACCAGAGCGTAGACGAACATTTTAAGAGCCTGGGATAACAGCAAGAGCAAGTTGCTTTTGTGTGAAAATAACGGCATCAGCTGGACCCAAAACAATATCCATCCCAGCAGGGAGTCCCCCCTGGCAAATCGCATCCTAGCATGCGTGTCCGTGACAGACAACACCCGAGCTAGCCAGAGGGATGGGAAAAGAGAGTCGGACACGACCATGCTGAAGGAAGCAAATGGCAATGGTGCCCAGCTCGCTAGGCGTGAAGGGCTGGGTTGCACATGCACACGCGTGTGTATGTGCACACACGAGGGCAGGATGGGGGGAGGGGAACTTATCTCCTTTTTTTTCAAGTTCTGTCCCTGCGGGTGTTCTGCCCCACATGCCTTCCACCAGAGATTTTCATCAGCAGGGGCTGTTCTGTCCGTGCAAGTGCTGTTGAGGTCCCCATGGCTCGCACTGTGGCCACAGCAGACTGTGTAGGTGAACCTCCCTCAGTTCCTTGGGAGCTGCCTCAGCCTGAGGCGGCACAAAGAAAATCTACTTGGTGTTTGCCTTGGCTTTTGCTGGGCTCGTTGATCACGGACAGTAGGTGAACCTAAGGCCAGGGGAGGCAAGACCCCAGCCCTGCCCCTTCCCCTGAGGCCCTCTCCCTGCTGCCCAGGATCCTGGGGGAGCCCAGCCTCGCCACCCCCACTGTAGGGGCAAGCCACTCCTGCCCCAGTGGGTGGCATGTGGCCCCAATGGAAGCAGGGGGAGGGCAGGTGGGGCAGGCCCCAGCCTTCCCCGTTCCTGGCTGGAGCACAGGGGGAGAATGAAGGCAGGTAGCTTGTGGCCCTGGCCTTCCCCTGCCCTGACTGGAGAGTGAGGGAGAGGGGCAGATAGTGTGTGGCTCCGGCCTTCCCCGGCCTTGACTGGAGAACAGGCTAGAGGAAGGTGAGTGGTGCTTGGCCCCAGACTTCCCGGGCCCTGTCTGGAGCACAGGGGGGCCATGAGATCACAGCTGTTCCCGGAGCATTTTTCAGATGAGGGCATTTCCAGAGGTGGGCCTGTTTGCCATAGCAACGAACAAAAATGCCATCTATTTCCATTGGTGCCAACTTCCCCTCTAGCTGGGGGGGGTTCGACCCCCCACTCTGCTCCTGCCCCCACTCAACCCCTTCCTCCAAATCCCTGCCTCGCCTCCTGCCCACCTCC
>JANRFK010004893.1:54684647-54709897 GCA_030068395.1 Apalone spinifera
CCCCCCCCCCCCCCCCCAATTTCCCTGCCCTGCAGGGCCTGAGTAGTGCCAGGTAAGTCTTCCAGTCTGAAATAAAGAAAAATGGAACTATAGGCCAAGAGACACCTCCTTATGTCTGCAGGATCAGGCAATAAGGTAAGAGAGAAAAATAAAAGTGAAATTCAGAAAGGTGTCATCAAAGAGGGACCAAACTAAAAACCCAGGTCTAAACATCCCAAACTCGAATCTGGTTCAAATGTAACATGGACCTGGGCAAATATAAAATGGCCCTATCTCTAAAATGGGTCAAGGTAGACTCTGTGAGATTTGAACCACTCTGAATGTCTGGGTATTTGAAATCTGACTCCAGATGTGAATTTAGTGGCTTAGGTCATTTAGGGTAGTGCCCGAAGAGCAGATGTGTTAAGCAGGTTGGCTTTTTCCCATTCCCAGAAAAATGCCTTATAGCCTAATAAAACATGCTGGGTTTCTTTTCTCAAGTCCATGTGTCTGACTCTGCCTTGACTTCAGTTTTCTTTTAGAAGTCAATATTGTTTTGGCACAATGGATCAGATCTTTAATGGGTGTAAATTGAGATAGGCTCGTTGAAGTCATTAGAGTATCATCATTTTACACCAGCAAAAGATCCGGACATGGTTAGTATTTTTTAAATTAATTACCCATTGTCTAATGCTATGTGTATAAATAATAAGTTATACATATGTTGTCTGCAGCATGGCAAGAAGAAACACAGAGTCAAACCTTCCCACTGGGGAGCAGATTTCTCTTTTTTTATATTTTTCCTTTGTTAAAGCCAGTAGATCTCAGGAAAGCATTTGAAATCACTTTCAATGTAGAATTAAACAGAAATAACTGGGCAACTTCCTACCTTTTGTCTCAGGAACAGTAGAAAATTGATGGGATTGTATCATTAAGTCTTATGAAATATACACCTTTGTTCAGGTGTTCTTTAAAGCTAACATGTTCAGTCCCTAGGAGGTTTATGTCCATCTCTAGGACTGGGTTTGGGTGTTGACTTAAATTTGTGATTTAAAAATTATAACATGGGGGTTGTTTCTATTTGCCTTCTGCTCTTTGAGCATTCAGGGTTCACACTAAGTTGCTCTCTGCAACTATGATAGCTAGAAACTTGCTGCTTTGTTTGGAACTGAAAGTCAACTGACATTTTAGAAAAGGAAAGTGTACTGATAGTTCACAGATTAATCCACGTTCAGCTGCATATAAATAAGATCCCAGTCCCCTCTGTTGTATATGCAAATGGATGCTCATTAGTCGTGAACCTTCCATACGTTGTTCATTCTGGGGTCTGTTCTTTAATGGTTTTATGATGACTTCAAAGTTCTCTCCATCCACTGCAATGGCCTATGATTTAACGCTGAACCGCTCTGGGAAGTTACTGTCTGCAATCACAGAGAGAGGGGCTCTCCTTGGGCGGAGGATGTCAACCCTCACCCCGCAGCACCGCATCGGACACTTTCTGCTGACATCTGTTCTGCCTTCTCTGACAAAGTCCAATATCAGTTGCACTCGACCTTGCTTTTCAAAGGCAGCTCAAACACACAATGAACCAACTCCATGAGGAGCTGCCCAAGCTCACTGGCGCCGTTTCTAATGCACCTCTTTGAAAAGGTGAATGATCTGTTCTTCTTATGTGGAGAGTCTCCCAAAATCACCTGACTCCAGCAGCTGGGGCTTTAAAAAAGCACCAAATATTTCAAAACTCAAAAAAAGCTGGCGGTTGGGGAGGACAGATCTTCAGCTAGCACTAGCTTCTATCAGCAGTACTTGTACAAGTTCAGTGGAGACTTCAATGCACAGAAGCCTTTTATGTCTCTCTGTTTCTGTGTGTAGCGTTGCAATAGCCATGTCAGCCCTGGGATATTACAGAAACAAAGTGGCTGAGGAAATCTTTACTTGGACCAACTTCTCTGTGTCTGTGACCGATAAGGGAAGGCTGGAACTTACGGGAAGTGGAGTTTGCATAAAAACATGCTTCCTCCTCTCTCTATAAGAAAATGTTCGTATCAGCCAACTAATGCCAGCAACTGCATGCTGGCCGTTATCTCTTGCGGGGCTGGCTTTCCTGTCCTATTAATCTCTCAAAACCTAGTGGAAACTCTCCTATTTGCTAGCTTAGTCTCAGGAAGGTCATTGTGTTATTCACAATCCTTTCCAGCCATGGTATAAATTATTTGGAAAAATTGATACTGCATATTTTAAGAAGCTTGATTTCTCTCTCTTTCTTTCGTCCCCTTTTTGTTCCGATTAGACAAATGAATCATGCAAGTGAGTGTTCCCTGCCATGCCGCTAATTGATGGATGCTATACAATTGCATTGCAATAACAAAACACTTTCAGGCTCCAAGAGATTAGTTGCATTGGCCTGCGATTAGGAAACCTTTGAAATCCTGAATCTAAATTACCATTCTTTTGACTGCTGTTTGTGACGCTAATTAGCTGTGTTAATTGGATGTTTTGATACTTGAAGAGCAGAGCAATCCAACTTTTTTTTTTGAAAGCCAAAATTATTAATGAGTTTGGCAAGAGAGTTGGAGTTTATTTTAATGCTGAGCACTTCCATAGTCCGTTTTTTTTTGCATTGTTGTTGTTATTATTTTTAAAGCACTCGGTGTGAGTAATCAGCGTAGGAGGGAATGGTAAATGTTTGAATGTGCTTTCCAACAGAGAGCCATGATGCATTGCTGTCTCCAAATTATTAAACTGCGGGAGAGAGAATGTGCTGTCTCCAGCATCATATATATGGGGGGAATGAAACAGATGAAGGAAATTAACTTGAAGCCATTTAGATGGAGCATCTCCCTTTGTAACTTCATGGTGGGCAAGATCCCAAATTTAGCTGGCTCCTCGTCACCGTGTGCCAGCTTTCTGTTCCTATGTTGGACAATGTACAGGCTCCCGTGTTCTGGATCCATCAGAACAATCAGGAGTAAGTCAGGTGGAATGGCTATGGAGATGAGCAATAGCACTTCACTTGTGGGTTCAAACTCAGGTTGGGCATGGCTGTGAGTTGTGGCTATCTGAAGGCCTGTGTGACATGAGTTTGGTGACGTCACTTCAATTCCCAGCAGCGAGATCCTGACAATAGCCTTTACGAAGGCTGTGAGTTAAATGAAAAGAAGGGATCAGCCCTCAGAGAATCCATCCCAGGTTTTACTTTGAGCCCAGCTCATGCTGGGATGGATTTGGGTTGTGTAGGGCATAGGGTGGATGGGGTTGCCAGCTTTGGTTGGACATGTTCCTGGAGGTTTCATCCCATGACATAATTGTTAATTAACAATTAAGTCTTTAACTCCTGGAGACACCAGGACAATCCTGGAGGCTTGGCAACTCTAGGCATGAAAACACCTGCTGTGCTGATTTGATCAGTAACCTTGCCAGTGTTTAAAAGCAATGAGTAATCCTGTAGCACATTAGAGACTGACACATATATATAGTATCATGAGCTTTCATGGGCAAAACCCACCTCCTCTGATGAGCTGGAGAGGAATAACGAGAACCCTGAATTTATAATAGAAAAAGAAGAGGAAAAAAGTACCTGTCAATTGTAGGACCAGTGCTAATGAGGCTAATTAAGTGGACTGGAAGTGTCCCATGCTTAGCTTTTTATGTAAAAATGGGGTGTTAAATGCAGGGGAGGCTGGCTTTATTATGGGATATCCAGTTAATGTTTTTGTTCAAGCCCAGGGAAACAGTGTCAAACTTGCAAACGAATGTAGTGTTTGTGTAGCCCACACACCTTCTGGGTGTGGTGCACTGTCCCATCTAGTGGCACTGAGACCACTTAGAGAAAGAAGAATGAGTCTGCTCCATAGCCTTACCTACCAGCCAGCTGGCTTTTAGCGCATGTACTCAGCTCCAGATGTCCCAGGTTCGATTCTGCCTGATGGCGTTGCATAGGGGCATTAAGAATTCACATCATAAAAGCCATTATTACTAATTGGCCTCCTTGTTCCCAGTCACATCAGAGGGCAAGTGTAGGAGGAATATAATGACAGACCCCTTCTGCCCAGTGCAGGGGTGAGTCTCCTGGGGAAGATTGCACTGTTGCTATGCTTTCTGTCCCCATGTATAGATTAATACAGGCCCTTGCTCTCCAGAACTCTGTGGTCCACGTCCTTCACAAGCCTGACAGTCATACAGTTCTGTATGGCCCTTTAAGAGACAGGCAGAGAGAGAGACTGTCATGCCGCATTTTAAAAACCATACAAATCTTAATTTGTAATTACAGCGTGAAACACAACAAAACCCCATCGAAGCCAGCATGCTGGCAGCTTGCCCTCCTGGCCAAGGGGGAGAGATCCTAATTCCAGAGGTGCTTGGAGAATTTAGTTCCAAGCCCAGTGTGGGGACCAAGGCGCAGTGTGAAGCTGATGGCTTTGATCGCTAGGGCAGGTTTTGCTGGCTGCCTGACTTTTCAGGCTCCATCTGTCAGCTGATTGACTTGCTGACTGACTGCTGCCTTAGAGGAAGCAGCACCTCCTGGCTTTCATGACAGCCAGCTAGCAGGCAGGCAAAGGACCGGGGTACCTCGGTGTCTAAGGGAGACGGAAAAACAGGCAAAATCAGAATGGAGCCAGGCTCAGAGCTCTGCAGCCTGAATGCTTCCTAATACTGATTAAACTAAACTTCACTTTTCATCATGGACAGTAATCAGCTTCCTGTTGGCAAACAGTTGTCTAAAAACCGATAAATGGGGAAGGGCATTAAACCTGCTCCGGTGATTCTGAGCTTGTGTGAGGAATCCTTTGCTCTTTCCCCTTTGCTAGGCTGTTATTATCACAGCTTTCTCCTGTCGTGTTCAATGTGAATAAAGGCAAGTGACAAGTGTAGCTGTGGAATCGATCAGTGACAAATTGGGAGGGCGGGGGGTTGGCTGGCAGCGTAGCAGTGATCAGCCGGGCCAAGTGTGGAGGAGAATAAGTATATGTGCTTCTTGGACCATATGTCTAATCCTCATTGCTGTCATCACCTGATCACCTCCCAGTGCTGAAGGCATTTCTCCTCATAATGTTCCTGTGAGTCAGAGAAATGCAGGTATCCCCATTGTACAGATGGGAAACTGAGGCTAAATGATGTGGCCAAGGTCAGAAGGGACATCGAGGATGGAGTGGAGATTTGAACACACGTCTCCAGAATCCCAGGCTAGCACCCTCACCACTGGTTCGTCTGTGATGCTGCACCCCATAATCTCCATGAGATATTATGATGACACAATTATAACATAGTGATGTGTTTTATGCAAGAGAAGTCAAGCGAGATGTGGTTGGAAAGATTATGATTTGCTGAATCCGAGTACCCTATTTGAATGTGTGGTTGTATCTGAAGTTAGGAATATTGATTCTGTGTCTGTATAACAAGCACGTTTACACCTGTGGAATGCCCATTTGCCCATTCCTAGAGGTTTTTAAGTGGCAGCTTGACAAAGCCCTGGCTGGGATGATTGTGTTGGGGTTGGTCCTGCTTTGGGCAGGGGACTGGATTCGAGGACCTCTTGAGGTCCCTTCCAGCCCTAGGATTCTATGATACTACTATGAGACTACAGGGAATGTGACCAGATCACCTTGTGCTGGTCTCCATTTTAGGATATCACTTTTTTCCCACTGACTGGTGTGGGAACTGTGCATTGAAACAAAGGCTTCCTGTCATATGTAAAAGCTGGATAAGGCGGGGAGAGACATCACTGTGGTACTTCAGTGACTCCAGAGGTGACTGCTGGGGAGGGACACAACAGGGGCACCAGCCATGTGATCTTCCCTCCCACATGAATCCTCCCCACACCACCTCCAGCCGTAGGTAGGTTCATCCCTGTGGGTGTGTGGGGCCCAGGACAACACCTCATTCACCCCAGACTCTGCCCCACCCTGTCCCTTCCCCTAATTCCCCACTGCTCCTTGTGGGGGGCCCAGAGATGGGGGGCCATGTCTCTGGGAGGGGGGACTCAAATAGAAGTGGGATTGGGGGCAGGGCCAGCAGCTGAGCCCTGAGCTGCTGCCAGGACTCCAGGTGAGGGCCAGCAGGGGAGACCCAGGCCCGGGGCTGGCAGACAGTCCAGTAGCAGAGCCCTTGGTGGCAATGAGGTCTCCGGGCATGGAACTTGCAGGTGAGCCCCAGGTAGCAGCCAGCACCTCAGGGATCTAGCCTTGCCAGCTGCTAGCCCTCGGCCTTGCCCCCCTCCCATGGATTTTTGGGGAGGTCACCTGCCCTTCATGCCCCCAAGGCATTGCCCCTGACTGACTCCTATCCCAAGACACTCCTGGAAATACCAGAGGAACAAAGAGTGAAGTGGGAGAAATCTGAACCCAGGCTAAAGGGCCGTTTAGCCTGTGAATGGAACACTGGGGGTTTTTAAGGCAGTGTAGCCTGCCCCTTAAGAATCTACAGCCTGCTGGCATAATTAGTTATGGAGAATTTGTATTCCTATCCGAGCTAGGTGGTATGTTAAGCTTAGTGTGTGACTTTTGTTTATTTTACTAGGTCATCTGCTTTGATTTGATTGCTACCCCTTATAATCCCTGAAAATCTCTCTTTGGTCATTAATAAGCTTATTTTTGCTTTGTCTAAAACCAGCATGTGGGAGTCATCACTTGGGGCAAAAGGCTGTTGTATGTTTCGTCTCCACATTGAAGAAGGGGGGTGAATTTCATGCTGTACAGTTCTGTGCTGTGCAAGATGGTATAATGTTGGGTTTATGTTACAAAGGGTGTACCTGAGGCGCTGGCAAGTTTGTTAGCTGGAGCCTTCACAACTTCTGCATGTACTGCAGCTGGGTGTGTCTTTGCTTGTACGTGTGCTGCTAAAGGTGCAGACTGAAAGGGCTTGGTAGGCTGGTCACAGACATAGTGTAAAGGAACCCTGGGAAGGGGAGCGTAAGGTGGGCTCAATGGTACCCCAGTTCCAGTGGCACCTCCAGTGGGAACCCATCACAGCATCCCTCCACTGAGCCCAGCTTGTTCGAAGGGACATTGTTGTGGGGTGACGGAACTTTGGTGTTTCTCAGTGCAGCCATCATAGTCACTAAGGATGTAAGTCTAAATATTCAGAACACTGCTGCACACTGATTGGACCAATGGTACTAGGATTTACTATACCCAAGTAATATTAGCTAGTGGTTACAGCAGGGAACTGGATCAGTGGGTGAACTCCAGACTTCTCTCCTGCTTCTGCCCCTAATTTACTGAGGGAGCACATCTAAAAGAGGTAGGGCCAAATTTTCAAACTGAGTATCTAGTGTCTGATTTAGTTAGTCAACTGACTACCTACCTATGGATTTAGGTGTCTTGGGAACAGGTATAAATCTATCCCTTCCCAGCCATAATATGGAAGTAATATGGAATAATATAGACCTCTGAGGGAGAATTGGCATCACTTGCCTCCTTATTAGTAAATGTACATTGTGAGGGGAAAATGTTTGAATGATCCTGAAAGTAACACTAATTAGAGCCGGGCCTAACGTGCTCAGTTCCTGTGCCAGGGTTATCCCACAACACCTGAGCCTTGACGGCTGGCGGCCATGTTGGTCGGTCTTGAGGCCCCGTTCTCCTCTGTTACACCAGGGCAGTCTCACAGAAGTCACTGAGGTTGCCCCTACATAACTGAAGACAAAATTAGGACCCAGTCTTCCCTTCAGCCGTTGTCAGAAGGGCTACCAAGAGGATGGCTCCATAGTGGATCCAACAGCCAGTGGGAATGCCACATTTACATGGACGGTTTCTGCAGGTTACAGAGTTAACAGCCTGAACCAAAGCAGCTCAGGGGCAGAGGTGAGGTGAAGATGGAGTAGGGTGTTATCTGCTTCTCAGGGAGTCCTGGGGGTGTTGGCTGGTTATTTTGGATTAACTTGTTCCTATGAAGGTTTGTCTGCACTTGGAGCTGAGGATTTTTCTGTCAGAGCAGCTGGGTAACGTGCTGCGGCTGGCGCAGGGGTGGTCTGTCAGCACTCCCAAGCAGACGGGAACATCAATGACAAGCTAGAGATGCTGAGCAGATGGAGTGGCTGCTCTCCTTAGGAACTGGAGGTGGGGGGTCACCTGCCTTGCTTATGGATTGGCTGGACCCTTAGGACTCGCAGGTAATTATCTCAATGACTCATCAGGATCAGAACATTTGGCGATGACTCATCACAGATTCCCACTCCCAGACAAACTCCCCTCCGCTCTGATCCAGCTGGCGTGCTAAGAATAGCGCGCGGCTGCAGAGTCGCAACGGGCGGGACTGGCTGGCCTCCCTGAGTGTGTATCCGTCGGAGACTGGCCCACACTCAAGATAGCTTGCTGCTCCCCGTGCTGGAACTAGGAGCCCTGTGGCACCTTAATGACTAACAGATTTATTAGGGTCTCAGCTTTCATGGGAAAAAAGCCACTTTGTCAGAGGCAGCTTTTTGCCCACAAAAGCTGATGCCCAAATCTGTTGGCCTTTAAGGTGCCACAGAGCTCCTTGTGGTTTTTGCAGATACAGACTAACATGGCTACCTCTTTGACTCTGCTGAAGCGATAGTTTAAGGAATGCTAGCTGAAGGAAAGGTAAAGTTGGTTGGTGGTAGCCCATTGTGGGTCTGAAATATCACCCCCCCCAACACCTACTAAAAAAGCAAATACGGCCCCCATGGAGCTGCTTGGGGCCCTAAGCAATTGCTTAGTCTGCTTATGCTTAGCTCTGGCTAAGGGAAGTGTATCTTCTCAGTCTGGGAATTACACAATGAGCTCGAAGGGTAGACATCCCTAAATTCAATGCAAGCGAAACCAGGTTCAAGCCGATATGAGAAAATCAGCACCCAGTGCTATAATCTAAATCAATCAGTAGAAACCCTTGAATGCTGTAAGAGGTAATAGTGTCACCTGCCAACTTGTTTGAAAATTCTCCCATTCATTGCCTGTGTGCAGGGGAATTTTGTGCTGTGCTTTGAAAATTCGTCCTCCTGTCGAATGTTCTTCTTGCAAATAGGGCTAGACTGCGCATCCGGAGGCTGACGTCCTCCTTTTATTCATCGGATAGGCTCAGCATAAGCACTTACAGAACCTTTTTCCCACGTGCTGCCTGTGAGGAGGTACACAAACCTCACAGTGGGCAACAAGGGGTTAAGGGGCTGCATTGGGTTCATAGAACCATAGAACACTAGATCTGGAAGGGACCTTGAGAGGTCATCGAGTCCAGTCCCCTGCCCTCGTGCCAGGATAGCCCTGCCTCGCCACAGCTACATGAGATGAACAGGTTGGGGGGGGGGGGAGAGTTAAAAGGGAGCAGGGCAGCTCACCCCCAGGAGGCTAGGGAAGAGAAAGGACCTTCACCGGGTAACTTCTGAAGAGAGGACTGAAGGTCCCTCCCACAAGGAAGGGCAGACCAGCTTTTAGACCCTGAAAGGGAGGTTTTTCCCCTTCTCACATGCTAACTCGGTTTATTTGTGCTGACTCCCTATGTTTGGATTGTCCCTGAAGGGGGGAGAAAGTAGGAAGCAAGGCATGAGAGGAGGCAGTTGCTGCCCCAAGAGTGGGAAGGTTACCCTACCATTCCTGGCCATGACTGGAATGGCCTTGCAGCGAGCTGACCCCTGTCTAGCATTCGTGTACAGACAACAGGCTGTGGACGATAGTGAGGTGGTAGCAAATCTTGAGACACACCTGGATGTCAGATCCTTTTGTTGCCCTGAGCTCCTCTACCAAATCCCCCTCTGCAGATCAAAAAGCCCTAGGCCCTGACCACTAGGCAACACTCCCCTGAACAAAGAACATCACGCTGCCCGAAGAAAAAAAACGTCTTCACCTTGACATAGGGATGTGAAAGGCTAGTTCTGTCCAAGTATTAGCATCTCTTCTGAGACTGCCCTGGGATGCCCATTGTAAATGTGGGACAAACCCATCAATTCCTGAAATTTCTTTTGTCAGTGTTGATGTCCATGCATCTGTCTGTGGTTGCTTATATAGCATTTGATTGCAAGGGAGTCAGTTGTTTGGTACCGTGGATATGCTGTTACCTCAGGTCAGATAATATGCTCTGAGGTTCTCTGTAATACATTAAGGTGCTATTTACATACTTATTGTTAACAATTCATTTCAAACCACCATAACTGACCTGAACTGGTGAACGAGGGATGGGATATTTTATGGATCTCCTAAGCCTACCAGCTCCCACAATTGGGGTGGGGGAGTGTTACTTACTGAACCTCTGAATTACCATGAAGTAAATCCATGTACCATGAAGTAAATCCATGTCACCCAGTGCTATAATTTGATTAGCTGAGTATGCAGCCTACCTTTGGAAAGCCAGGATATTAGGACTGAAATTTCAAGTGATTGATCTTAGCTCTAAATGCCTTGCTAATTATTTTGCCTAATTTATATTTTGGAACATTACTTGATTTTCCTGCTACTCAGTATTGTGCTGGAGAGAGATGGTAGAAGTTCATAGTAAGACAGACTCAACAGGATAAACTGTGCTTGCAGCCGTTTTGATTGCTATGCAGTGCACCAGCTTATTTAAAACACAAGATTCTAATAAAAGGCGATAATTCACTCAGAACCATTAATTCCCTTTGCTTTACACCATTACATTTTACCTCCCCTGGCTACAGATTTTCAGAGCTAATGGGGAGATCGGTGCTTTCTGGGGCAATGGCTGTCTTCGTCATAGCCCTGATTAGAAATTTACTCACACTTCTAGGACCAGCAGAATGGGAATAATCAATAATCATTCTTTTGGCAAATAAACGACCCCGTGGGCTCAGAATAATGATTTACGGAAGGCAATGAGAGTTTCTCAGGAAAGGAACAATAATGGATAAAGCGTCTGTTCCAACATCCGCGTATAACCTTGGCTGCTTTAAACTCAGATTCTGTTCTTTCCTCTCCTCCTTGTAGATTTGTACTGAATTTTGTGACGAGACGTTTTCAGAGTAAAAGCGCTATGGAAGCGTAAGCGCCCATTGCATGATACAGTCAGTGCAGTGGTGCTGGGACAGCTGACTACAGATTTCATGGGGTTGGAATGCATAAGCACAATCTAGAGTTGGCAGGATTAACACTAGCAAACACAAAAGGAGTGAGTGTTTAGGGACTTTGTGTTTTCAGATGGACTGTCATGGGAGCCTGACTCATTGGGAAATCTTGGCCATGGAGAACCCTTGGAGCTCTTGACTAAATAATGCTTGAGATGAGCATTGGCGTTAGAGGTGGAAAAAGCCATTAGCTCGTCAGTCTCATCTAAAACTACAAAATAGTTGCCTCTGCAAAGGCAGGATGAATCCTGTGAGAGAGGGACTGGCAGAATTTTCATTTCGGCCACATGCACTTTAAGACCAGAACTTAGGGACCATCATAATCATTTAGTCCAACCTCCTGCGTCTCCCAAGCGACAGAACGTCACCCACCCACTACTGCAATAGGCTCAGAACTTCTGCATGAGTTAATGAAGTCCTCAAATCTTGCTTTAAAGACATCAAGTTACAAAAAATCCACCATTTATTCTAGCTGAAACACCAAGCGACCCAAACCCCACACTTCAGCCTATGGATTGAGCACATGCCACTAAGCGTCTACAAGTCCAATTGTATAGAACAACGATGTACCCCACAAGGCAGAACCCTGGACAATAAAGAGACATCTGATTCCAACCCTTACGGATGCTTGAGAACAGATGTCTTCATGCCATAAGAGAAGTTATGCAAAGAGAGACATTTCAGAATGAAAGTGTTAGGAAGGCAGTCAAATTCTGCCCTGTGGCTGACAAAATTCAGGAAGTGTGGCTTTGCTGGTTTGGATGTTTGCAGAGGATGATGGAAGGGGATCTGGTGAAGATGCCATGTTAGGACAGATTGATAGAAAGAGACCCTGAGGGAAGCTGGGGACCTGATGGATGGAGTGCATCAAAGAAGAATGGAAGGAAGGACATTCACGCCATGTGGGAAAGAAGAAGATGGTGGAGTCTTGTGCATAGTTGTGACCCAAGTTGATGCTTTTGAAGCTAAGCTCCCCCTATTTTATCTCCTGTTTATTCAAATTGAAAACAAGGCCACTCACAGTGTATTGACATTGGTCTATTTGGTTGTAAAATAGTATTCCCTTCAGTATTGGTACCTCTCTGATGCACTAAGGAGAGAAGGAGACGGCCATACCCAGTGAATTGGTTGTAAAAATCCATACTAGGAACTGTGGCACCTTATAGACTAACCGAAGTGTTGGAGCATAAGCTTTCGTGGGCAAAGAACCACTTCGTCACATGCAAAGTGGGTTTTTGCCCACGAAAACTTATGCTCCAACACTTCGGTTAGTCTATAAGGTGCCACAGGACTCCTCGCCGCTTTTGCAGATTCAGACTAACACGGCTACCCCTCTGATACGAGGAACTGTGTTCCTTAGGCATAATTGGCTAGATGAGTCACATGGTATTGTTGTTCCCTGACTGGATGAGCTTGGAACCCCCCTACCTGTTGTCAATACTGACATTTACATTCCATGCATGTTTGTTCCATGACGCCGGACCACTTAAAAGCTCTTTGAAAATGGTGACCGAAAGGATGTGAAAATGACTGGAGGAAATTCGTGTAAAATGTGGAGAAACTGTTTGCATTACTGTAAAATCTGGGGTATAATGCGCCCCTATGTATAATGCGCATCTGCCTTCTAAAGGTCAAAATTCTTGAATAAACTAAACTCTTATCTATAATGCGCACCTCCATTATAGTCGAGATTTTAAGATATGCATAGGAAGGAAGAGGCTCGCACCTGCAGCCAGGCCCCTTGCCCAGCTGAGCTCACGCCTGCCGCGGGGTCCCCCTGCCCAGCTGAGCTCATGCGCGCTGAACTCGCGCCTGCCGGGGGCGGCGTCTCCCCTGCTCAGCTGTCTGCACGCCGAGCTCGCGCCTGCCGGGGGAACCTCCCCTGCCCAGCTGTCTGTGTGCCGAGCTTGCGCCTGCTGGGGGGAGTCCCCCCCGCCCAGCTGCCAGCGCACTGAGCTCGCACCTGCCGGGGAGTGTCCCTCGCTCAGCTGCCGGCGCGCCAAGGTCACGCCTGCCGGCCTCCCCGCCCCAGCCTGTGCCTGGTCCCCCCCGCCAGCTTGTGCCTGTTGTGGGTAAGTTTAAAACTTAAAAAAAACCTCTCCTATGGATAATGCGCACCCCGACTTTGATGTTAAAAAAAGGGGGGGAAAGTGCGCACTATACTTGCAACTTTACAGTATTCTCCAATCTCTGTCAAGAATGACTTTGGATTTCAGTTTGAGGCTGGCTGCGAGAAACCCTTTGCTTTTATTTAGCACACTTGGCCTGCAGGAAGCCCTGTTTCCAAGAGCTAGCTGATCTCCAAATGCTAGGTTGATTGACCTCAGCTTACCTGACTAGTCACAATCACTACTATTACTCCCTCGCGCTGTGCCCCAAAATATGTATCTTCATGCAGAGCTATGACACGGCATTTTGCTAAATGCATCCATAGAAAGAACACACCATTATCCACCCTCCAAGAGCTTTCCAAACACTTTCTGATTAAACCTTGCCCCAGCACTGTTAAGTGTTATGATTGATTTATTATTTCAATGGCTGATGTCTAGATTGCCTCACTACCACACCCAAACCCCATGGTGTTAGATGCACCGCGTCCATGTAGTAAGGGGATTGCCCCTGCTTACAATCTGACTGCACAATGCAGACACAGGTTCTGAGATGGGGAACTGAGGCACAAAGGGATTAGAACTGGTCAGAGGAGGAGTCTGGGCAAAGTTGGGAACTTAACCTGTTTTGCATGAGCCCAGGCCAGTGTCCTCAGATCATGATGCTCCTTCCTCTTATTCTGAATTGTTCTCCCCATTTTTGAAAGTGAAGAAACTGAGGCAGAGAGCTCAAGACTCATAGAATCCTCAGGAGGTCACTGACTCCAACCCTCTGCTCAAAGCAGGACCAACCCCAACTTAATCACCCCAGCCAGGGACTTTGTCAAGCCAGGACTTTAAAACCTCAAGGGATGGAGATTCCACCATCTCCCTAGGTAACCCCCATGGCCTGAAGGAAACAATTGGCAGAGTGAGGACTATTGCTCAGTGGTGCCTCGTATCTACTTTGAGTGCACAGCACTGCACTGAAAGAAACAATGGCGGGAAAGAGAGAACCCACAATTGATCTTTCATGTTTGATCAGAAGTGGCCACAGTGTGGGGGACTGAAGAGTTGTCACTAAGAAGCTCCTTTATGGGCAATGAAAATCCAAGTGTGGTTTGCAGGCCAACTCCACCTTCTTCGCAAAGGTTGCTTCTGTGTGTGTGTGTGTGTGTGTGTGTTTTCCCCTCCTTCTCACTTTCAACCCCTTCCTCTTAAGAATCTGCACCTCAGCTCTTTACACAACCCCCATTTACATGGTCTGCTCATGCTGCCATCTGTAATGGATTGATGCTCACAGCTCCCTTGTGAGGCAGGGAAATGTTTCAAACAGGGAACCAAGCCACAGAGAAATGAAGGCTACTCTAGACTGCATCCTTCTGTCGACAGAGGGATGCAAATCAAGCACATTGAAATTGCTAATGAAGCAGGGATTTAAGTATCCCGTGCTTCATTAGCATAAACGGAGTTTTTCTAAAAAAACCGGCAGTCTAGATGCAGATCTGTCAAAACTAAACCCTTTTTGCGACAGATTCTGTAAACCTCATTTTTTGAGAAATACAGGATCTTTTGAAAAAGGGTTTATTTTCGACAGATCTGCGTCTAGACTACCTTTTTTTGAAAAAAATCCATTTTGGAAAAAAGCGGTGGCCATGTTTATGCTAATGAAGCGCGGGATATTTAAATCCCTGCTTCATTAGCAATTTTGATGTGCCTAATCTACATCTTTCTGTCAACAGAGAGGTGTAGTCTAGACACACCCGAAGTGTCTGCATTTCATAGATATGTAGGTGCACTCAGACAATCTGATAGGTACCTAGTGGAACTGCCAATGGGATGTAGGTGCTTAAGCACTTTTGAAAATCCCACGGGGGCCCGTCTGTATCTTTAGACACTTCACTGCCTTTGAAAATCCTGGTGCTAATGTAACCCACACACCTGCAGGGTGAGAGTCCCTGGCCCATGCAGTGGCATTGAGACCACTTGCAGAGAGAAAGAATGAGTTTGCTCTACTGTCCTAGCTGAGAGGCAGCTGACTTTTGGCTCATGCACTAAGGTCTCAGGTTCGATTCTGCCTGCAGATGACTGGGTGCTGCCAGCGTTACTCTAGCAGGAAGCTAGGAGAGGTTAGAACCAGGATCTTCCAAGTCCCACTCTATTACCCTCCCCATTGCCCTCTTGAAGAAGAACCTCGCAAAGAGATAGGAGGGAGGGAGGTGGGTTCTGGTCATCACAAAACGTATTTGGCTTGTGTGCAGCTTGAGATGCGGACCCTCATCGGTGCAGGCTCGTACTGATTTGCAGAGGAAGGATGGCACTATCCAAATATGCAGCTTTTGCCTTGCAAACATTTTCAGTAGGATGTCAGGCAGCGTGATCTAGCAAAGGGGCAAGACTCTGCCACTGGCCAAGATGGTAGGGTCTGTGGTGGGCCCAGGATATCGCAGAGGCAAAGTGGGGAGGGTCACGAATCTGTCCTATGGGGAGTGCCTCCTTCATGGGGAGCATATGTGTGAGTCCAGCTATCCACGCACCCTAGCGAGTGTTGCAGGGCATCTTTCTAGCCAGCCACGCTCAACCCTCCAGCCAAGGCCTCTGGAGTCTCTTTTTGGATTTCCAGGGGAGAACACAAAACAGCCGGCAGGCAGCAAACAAGATGAAACAAGAGCCAGTTAGCAGCTCCTGCCAGGATATGGGCCCCTCTTCTTTCAGAGGCAACTGGGAGCAATCTTGGGGCTCCAGTGTAAGTATCAGCCCTTTTCCCTCTCCTCTGCCGGGGTCCTGCAACCCCTTTCTGGGAGGGCAGGGGCTCTGCCAGTTCACAGGCCTCTCTTCAGGCGCAGCAGTCTGTACCCCTGCCAGGTTGCCTGGAGCAGAGAGGAGTCCTTCCCTTGAAGGTCACCTCCAGTCTTGGCATACTTTGCAAACTCTCTGCTGTCCAGCTTTCTTCAGGGATGCTCCGCCCAAGGGTCTGCTCCCACCCAGTGGTCCTGGAATTATTTTTAGTGTGGGGATGCTGAGCCCACCCACCCCCTCCCCTGGAGCTCCAGTGCAGCTGCCAGGGTGGCAGCCTGTCCCCACAGACAGCGGGCGACAGAGGCCCTGGGAATGGTGGGGGACAGGACCCCAGGGGGTGCTGAAGTTGGCAGGGCCAGCGGGACCCCAGAGGGCTACCTAGAGGCCAGGACATGGGCCCTCCCAGAGCCACAACTCGGAGCTGGTGGTGGGGCAGCCCTTAAGCATGAGGAAGCAGGGTGGAAAACCAGGGCATGCTGCAGCATCCCCCGCACCCTTACTTCCCATGCCTATGCTCCCACCTGCCTCTTCCTGCCCAGGCTCCACTCCCTCCCTCCCTCCTCATGCACCCCGCCTTCGCTTTTCCCTTTCCTGCCTTTGCTCCTCCCCTTCCCCGTCAGCACCTCCCACCACTGTACAGCTGATTGGCAGCAAGTAGGAGGCGCTGTTGGGGGAGGAGCTGATTGGCAGGGCAATTTGATCAGCTGATTGGAATGGCTGGTGAATGCTAAGCACCCACTATTTTTATTTCTGTGGGTGCTCCAGCACCCACCGAGTCATCGCCTATGTTTGCAAGTATAAAGGGCAGGATCTTTCCAGCCCAAAGCTGCTCCTTAATCCCTTCCCTGCTAGTGCCAGTTTGTATACCCCATCACAGTGAGGTAAAGCCTTTTCCTGGACCAACTCCTGTGGGTGAGAGACAAGCTTTGCAGCTACCCAGCGCTTTCCTTCAAGGAGGAGGCTGGTCGTTGTTCCGCAGGTTTTTCAGCTCTACCATCCCCCCACTCTCTGTGTGTGGGTGGATTGCTTGTCGGGTAGCTCAGTAAATAGATTGTGAAAATGACATTTAATTGACTGGATATTATAGGTAACTTGAAGGAGTCGGGAAAACAATGTCAATTAAGCTGCACAAACGTGTGTGTGTGCGTTTGATTTCTCAATGCTTTTGCAAGCGGAAATGCTATAATTTAAAATGTGACCGACTCCGAATCATTTAATTATTTATTTTGGCTGGTGATAAAAGAAACTGAGCTTGAGCTGAAATTTAATCATGACTTTTTTTCCCTGTAAATCTGATCTGAAATAGTGTCCCGCTCAGGAAGTGTGGATGTCTGAATTTATACCACGCTAAGATCTCCAATATCTGTCCTCGTCTAGACTGCATTACTTTTTTGGGATACCCGAGGTATCCTGAAAAGCAACACTGCATCCAAGGAACACATCCGCTTTTTCAGAAAATTTTTTGAAAAAGTGGACACATTCTTTCGCCATCCCTGTAAATCTTGTTCTACGAGGAATAAGGGATATGTCGAAAGAGTGCTTTTTTTTCCAAAATTTGGCACCGTGTAGATGTGCCAAATTTCAGAAAAGCCTCTTTTAAAAGTAAATCGGAAAAAGATATGCAATTTGCGGTATGCAAATTGCGTATCTTTTTCTGATTTACCGCTGTGGTCTAGATGTAGCCTCGGCTATCTCTAGTAATATTGGTGAGTGTGGATCTCTTTCTGAAGTAGTGTATGGAAGAATAGACCAAAATCTGTCCTCTGAGCACAGAACAGCAGCACTTCCACACCACGAGAAAATCCCAGGAAATTGCCTGGGGGGACATGTTGCTACCTTTTGGGGTTGAATGGCCTGTACTTAATTTGAATTTCATCAGCTGAGTAGTACGACGACTTAATTACCCACACAGTGTCCATTATGTTCCTGAATAAGAACTGTCCATTACTGCTGCTCACATAGCTGTCTCTATGGTCAATAGGAAAACGAGGCCAGCTGCTAGTTATGAATGGTTTTTGTTATAACTTCACCACCTTTCTGGCTTCATGACTCACTCAGAGGTGCATCCTGATTTGTTGTTTGTATTTGCCAAATAGTTTGGATGAATGAATTGTCATCCCACACAGTGTTATAGAACTGTTCATAATCCACTCTTTGTTTAGTTGGTCTCTGGACTTGTGCAGCGTTGCTTGTCATCTCTCACGGATAATGCTGGTCTTGCTACTGATTTTTGGCTGAATCGTCATGTATTGCTGTTCCTTGTGTAACCCAGAGGTACAGAGACAGAGAAATTGAGTCTGCCATACAGCCTTAGCTAAGAATTGGCTGGCTTTTAGCTCATGCACTAGAGGCACATGGCTATAGCCCTTAAGGTCCCAGCCGCTGTAGAGCAGACTCTGGGTTATACTTGTATTACAGTCATGTATATTACCCAAGCTGAGATTGGGGCCCCCTTTGTGCTAGGTCCTACACAAAAACACACAGCAAAAAGGCAGTTCCTATCAGGAAGAGCCATACGAATGAAAAAGATAGGGCAAATTGTGGGAGAAGAGAGAGATTTGTCCAAAGTCACACCGTACGTAAAGAGCAGAACTGGGCATGGTGCTCAGGTCTTCGGACTCCAACCCAGTACCCCGAGAATGCTCCCTTCTCTGCTCGAGCATACATTGTGGAGTGGTACGGCCCAGAAACAGTTTTTGAAACAACTCATGAATAATATGACAGCACCAATTGCATGGAAACAAACCTCAAGCTTGCAATCAGGAGAAAATGGACAACCTGGTCTGTTTTGGTTTTTAGGTTCAATCAGCTCTCGTTTCTTGAGTGGTGGGAGAGTATGAATAAAATAAGAACTGTTCCTTCGCTGTCCTCAGCCCTAACACTACCTCACCTCATGCTCTGCCCATAACTCAATGATCCTGAATCATTTTTGTGGTTTAAAAAGATTTGGTTCCCTTTAATCTCCCTGTTATCTGTCTTTTTCCCTGTGTCTCTGGGTTCCAGCCAGTGGAAGAAATGAAGAGCATAAATGTCACACTTCCTGTCTCTCTGGTTCACCAAGAGATACAGGTTCACCAAATTCCAGAAATCTCCTGTGGATTGTCATATTCAGCCTAGTTCTGTAGACCTAAGTGCTTGAGAATAAACATCCAACCTTTTGGGATGCAGAGGTGAGCAGATTCAACTCCATAGCCTTTGAGGATCTTTCATCCGTAGGATTTTGCTAAGTTTGTTAAAAACGTATTTTCTCGACACGCAAGAACAAAATGCAAAGTGATATTGTCTCAGCAGACCATAGCATCAAAACGGAGTTGCGTTTGTCCTTTGTTTGTTAGATGGTAAAGCGTTCCGTTGGTCTCAAGTTTTTCCATCTGGCTCTCCTAATGTTTAAAAAAAAACACGAAAAAAGGAAAGAAGCAGCCCTGCTTCTGAGGCTTATCTGAAAGGAATGAAGAAAGTATTGGCTTTGAAATTGCCTTGTTACAATCTGATTGAGTGAAAATTGGAATATAATAAAATACCTGAAATTACATCTCTTTTGCTTCCTTTTATGCATGCCTCCAGCTAAGTCGACACACGTATTTTCTAGGTTCCATTCCTGGCTCTCTCCTGATAGTGACATGTTAGAGAGAAGGGTCTAGGTCATTTTCTTCTTCACATATGCAGGCTAAAGGAGTAACAGGAGAAATGCTTTCCTAGATGCCTACAATAAACAATAGAAGCACAAGCCAAAGCATGGACTTTAGATTATATGAGAGGTGGCAAAGTGGTTCCCATAAAATCAAAACTTTCCACTTGCCTGAAATCCAAGCTCAGACTTGGGAAGTTCCCCTGATTGTCTTTCATTTTCATGCTATTGTGGATCTGAGTTCTGGAAGGGATCAGCAGTAAGCATGGCCAGACATGGCAAGAAAAGTCTATGTATAGCCCACCTGAAAGCAAGCCACACAAGGAAATTGCATGAAAGAGCCAGTTCTTTGGGGGATTGCAGTCTCTGGTTTGTGGGGCCAAACTTACAATGAAGCCAGCTCTAAAATGTTTGAAGTCTGCCAACTTTTTACCTTAAATTGCTGTGAGAAACAAGGTGCCAGATGCTCAGATTGTGCAAAACAGTGCAACTCCCATCAAGAGCATGGAGCCTATTGCTGGAACATCTGAATGTCTGGCTGATTTAGACAGAGAACAAATTATCCAGTATGGTTTCCTGTCGTCGTTCTGGATGAGAATAGCACAAGTTAGCACAAGAGGGGTCACTGATGATTGCAAAGACAGTAGTGACAGTTACCGCTAGGATCTTAGCCAGACTCTAATGTGGGTAATTATCTTCAATTACCTGCATATACTGTATAAGTCAACTTGTGGAACTCCTTGCTACAGGATGTTGTGAAGTCCAGGACTTTAACAGGGTTCAAAAAAGAGCTTGATTAATTCCTGGAGGGACAGATCCATCAATGGCTATTAGCCAGGATGGGCAGGGATGGAGTCCCTCGCCTCTTTCAGAAGCTGGAAATGGGCAACAGGGGATGGATCATTTGATGATTCCCTGTTCTGTTCATTCCCTCTGCATTAGCCACTGTCAGAAGATAGGATACTGTGCTAGATGGACCTTTGGTCTGACCAAGTTTGACTGTTCTTATGTTCTTCTTTCTCTCTAAATTCCTTCTGCAGTTTTATTCAGGCAAGGTATTCTTCATTGCTTATCTTAAAGAATGTTGTAATATCTAGCAGCTACCATGTTCCATTCCAGAGATGACCGCATTTCAGTGATGAGTAGCACTGTGGATAGTTTGGGATCATCACAATTAAAAGAACCATATAATTGTATAGTGCTGTTACTATTTATATTGATTTTGATGATTTTCATGGCGGAGGAGCTGATATACAAAGATAGGTGTGGATGGTCAAAGCAGCCTATGGGATTTAGAGACATATCTTCCATGCAAATTAAAAGAAAGGATGCCTCTAAATCAAATGCTCGATTACAAGTCAGTGAAAGATCGTTATCGGAATTTGAACTGATGTTGGCCTGAAGCTGAATGAAGCCAGGCCTAGCCTACACAGATTTTATACCAGGATAATTATGTCCGGTATGGGGATTATTCTTTTTACCCAGACAGTTCTATCTCTGTAACTCATAACAAAGAGGCTTCTATGTAACAGTGCTTTACACCTCCCTGTACAGGAATAAGCTAACACAGGCATTATTATAGTGATAAAATTTCATCCACATTAGGCAGGTTGTATTGCTTTAACCACCCTGGTATCATTAAGGTGGCACAGCTCTTCATGTAAAGACAAGGACTCCAAACTAGCCTTGGCCTAAATCTATCATCCTGGGTGACCGAGTCAAACCCCTGTAGGGTTGCCAGGTGTTCAGATTTCACCTGGACAGTCCGTTATTCATGGCCTTTTTCGTGGGATTCGTGGGATTTTTAAAGGCACAGCAACCTTTTTTTTTTTTCTCAACCAATTTTTTTCCTGCCTTTCCTGCCATGTTCAGGATTTTTTGTAAAAGCATCTGGCAACTCTACCTGTTTACAGAACTTGTTCTTTGAACCCCACATCGGCACACTTCTGCCCCAAATGTGCTTTCTTGCTCATGTGAAGGTTACGCCACAATTAGAATTCGATTCCCATTCCCTTTAAACATAAATTCCCCACTACATTTTTACACACAGACAAAATCCTCCATCCTGAGACTCATTAGGTGTCCCCTGGGAGGGCACTAGCAACTCATTTCCAGTTCTTTGTGTCCAATAATCTCTTCTGTTTCTTCTTCAGTGCCTCTCTAATCAGGTGGTAGATAGATCTGACACCTCTAGCTGACTGTGAGAGCTGGCTATCCAGGGAGTGCAGCAAGCTTGAGATGCATAGCTTGCACTGTAGGGCCAGCAGGCAGGAAAAGCCCAGAAATGAAAGACCTGACTTTATTTTGCCAGCTTGATTGAGATGAGATTGAGGTAAACTGCCTTTTCAGTAATGCAGATTGTTTCTTGGTAGATTCCCTCACTAGTAAACCTACGTGAAATCGAATGCATTAACTGTATCCATAGTGCCGGGAATGCTCTCAGTGCTCTGTCAGAGGAAGTGAAAAGATGTTCTCATCCCTGGTCTAGAGTTCCGCATCTCTCTTTTTCACTTCATGAATGGGACAGAAAAGCTCACTTTTCTATGCCTGTCCCATAATGCAAGTCAAAGAAGGGACACTCAGTGAAATATAGGAAATTTAAAGCCAACAAAACCTGTTTACATGGTGTATAGTTAACCTGTGTAACTCACTGCTGCTGCAGGCTGTTGTAATTCACACACCTGTGCACTCTCCCATGTAGTGGCACTTAGACCGCTTACCGAAATTAAAAACGAGTTTTCTCTGAAGCCTTCGCTGGGAGCCAGCTGGCTTTTAGCTCATGCAGTAGAGCAGGGGTGGCCAGCAAGGGCCAGATTAAGACCTTTAGAGGCCCTAAACACTGAAAAGATTATGGTGCCCCCCCATAAGTAATTCAGAATAAAAACAATACTATACTGTAAAATATCTTTTTTTTTTTGTGTGCCCCTGCTTTGCTGGTGCCCTAAACACATGCGTAGTCTGCCTATTCGGGTAATCCAGCCCTGTGGCCAACCCACAGCTCGTGAGCCGCATGCGGCTCTTCAAAGAATAATTTGTGGCTCCCGCACTCACAGCTCTGAAAGGGGCAGTGAGTTTCTGTCTGCACGAGATGCCAGTGCAGATTTCAAAATGGCTGCCTTAAAAAGGCAATACCTGCTCTGCTCTTAAAAGGGCTGCTACCAGGGCTTTTTTTTTTTTCCTTGCTCAACAACTTTTTTTCCTCAGCTCTTTGCACTATATCCACCACTATTTTGGCTCTTCATCTGTGATGGGTTGGCCAACCTTGCAGTAGAGGCTCATGCACTAAGCTCAAGAGGCCCCATGTTCAGTTTCATCTGTTGGCATTACACTATCTCTTAGACATAGATCTCAGCAAGTACACAAAAAAGGACTCGGCACGTGTGGTGTTATTTGTTTACTACTGACAGCGTGCCATACAGTACGTAAAAACAAGGACTCCTTTTCCACAAGGAACATACAGGCTGGAAGAACAGCACTCAGAGGGGACAGTCTGAGAAATCCAGAGATGGGAGGAGTTTGCTTTTGTGTTTATGGGTTTTTTTAAAACTGTAAATGTATGTGTGGTCCTGGTGGAAAAAAGTGTATGTTTTGCTTTGTTTAGAAAAACCCAAAGCAAGCATGCTAGCTTGGGGAGCTGGACTGGGACTCGGGGGTTTCTTTTTTTTTTAATGTGACTAAGAATCATAATTGGTGTTTCACCAGCTAGGATCAGCACGGAACATAATTGTGGTGATTATCTTTAATCTGGTATTAGACATAATCTGATCAGCAGTTGGAGGCAGGAGAAACATTTTGCTCTCTCCTCTCCTGCCCCTCCACGCTGCGCAGGGTGAGTTTTGCCAGCCTTTGAAATGGCCAGGATTGAACATGGTCAGGAAGAGAATGCTGAATTTAAATGGACCGTTGGTCTGCTCCAGCCTGGCAGCTGCCGTGTTCTGTCTCACGTTCACGGAGATAATCACACTCCATGTATGTTAGCTCTGAAGTATTTCTCTTGCAGTTCTGAGGTAGCCTGTTTTCCCTCCCTTTCGCATCCCTACTACTTCCATTTCACTTCTCGGCCAGCTATGGCCACTGCAGTGCCTTGCATGGGAATGGCTACCTCTCTGGTTTTGGTGCACTGACTACATTGTTTCTTCTGCCCTACACTGGAGGGCAGGCAGGGGGTTCGGAGAAGGAGCTTTCCAGCTGTATCCTTCCAGTTAATGAACTCTGCAGTCATGCTTTCCTTCCCATGATTGGAATTAATTGCTGTTGATTACTTTGTGCAGCGTGGAAGGAGGGACCCTGGAGACAGCTCTCACTGGGGCTCAAAAAACAAAACAAAGGAAAGACAAAACTGGGGTGGATGGGCAGAGCTTCCCACCCCCTGAGGAAATATTTGACAATTCTGTATGGTCAAATCAATGGTGTATCAACTTGTCAATCCCCCGAGATGTACAGTGCATGTATAGGTCAAGAGATGAAAGTGAAGGAGGAAATGCATTTGCATGGAAAGTACATTTCTACACCGAGGAGGATTTTGATATGTAGCTTGTAAATTCAATTCCTTTTTTTTTTTTTTTATAGCCTGTAATGGATTTTTTTGTAGGATGCCTCTGTAGACAGTGTAGCTTTGCTCCCACTGAGCTGTTATTTGCATATAAAAAGTACAGCAGTGTTTTATAGCCAAATGTATACTTTTAACACTTGGGAATTTAAACTGCACTGGGTGTTTGTAGAGACCGCTCAGTGCAAGAAGTTCCACTTGAAAAGATTACACGAGTACAAATTCAATCTTAATAGACGCATTCAAACCCAGGCCTCTCTGCTAAACCGCGAGCAGGCCAGCTCCTTGCTGGTATGAATCAGTGCAGCTCTGCTGACATTTACATCAATCCAGGTGGTTTATTTCTTCAGATTTTTTAGGCTTGGTCTCCACTGAAGTTACCCTGATATAATTATGCCAACAAAACCCCAGGGGGTGCAGCTCTATTGACAAAGAAAAGTGATCCTGCTGGGACAGCTAATGTTGTTTGGGGACCAGCAGAGAAACTCTTCCTGTCCGCTTATACCACATCAGAGCTGTGTCAGTATAGCTCTGCCTGTCTAGGTACTGTAGTATAGATGTTTCTCCCCCCCCCCCCCCCCCCCCCCCCCGCCCTTCTTTTCTTTTCTTTTCTTTTCTCCCAGAACGGGGGGAGGTCCCATGAAATTTTAATAGGTTGAAAAGGGGTCCGTATGCCTGAAAAGATTGGGAATCACTGGCTTACCCACACGCCTCTAGGTTTCTGGGTGCACCTGCAGAATTTTAACAAAACAAATGTTCACCTGATGAAACCACACCAAATCCCTCATCAATCAAATGGCCTTGTCACGCCCCCTCCTTGAAGGAAAATAAAGCAGCTCTTTTGGACGAGGTCAGACTAGTAAATCCCAGACTCACAGCTCTTTGATAGCCCTTTGCCTTTAAACCCGAGGGTTGGTAGTGGTGACACATTAGTGGATGGTGGCATTTGCCCAAATCATCCACCTGAGACCATCCACTCATTTAACATAAGTCCCCAAACAGTCATAAGGTGGGATACTTTTTGGTCTCTAATGACTTAGTCCACATTTCAACCAGCACCATGAAGTCATGAGCTCCCCATCCTATTCCCGTGCTTCTCGTCCAGCCAGACTGACAGATACCTTCCATATTCTTTTTTTTTTTCGTCTTTCATCACTGACGGTTTTTGAGACTAAATCA
>JANRFK010004893.1:54714073-54724785 GCA_030068395.1 Apalone spinifera
ATGACTGGCGAACTCCCCCCATGGTAAACCCTACCCTACAGTGGCCAGGGAACTCCCCAGCAGCTGCCTAGGAATGCCCTCCCCACCCCTCACCCCCCCGGGCTCCTCATCCACTACCGGGGGAGGGGGTCATGGGCATTAACGATTTTTTCCAACTGGGTCACAAGAACAAAAGTTTGCAAACTCCCCAGTTAGAGTATGTGGCAGACAGCGGAGGTGGTGGGGATAGTTGAGGGTAGGGGATAGTGCCTGACTAGACTGCCACAGCCAAAGAGCTTTCCATGCTTGACTGAGGGGAGGGCTTGAACCCGGGCCTCCGCAAGCAGCAGGCGAGTATATTGAAGCACCATTGACAGCCTCCTTCCGGCCTCTGTGAGCCAAACACAAGCTTTGGAATCTCACTCTTGTTCTCAATGCTTCAAGGCTCCTTCAGCCTCAGATGCCAGTTTTCACCTATGTCTTAAATAACTGGGCCGAGTGTTATCCCACACGCTTGTTCTCAGTGGGTTTCCCTTCCTCGAGCTTTCAGGCTCTTATTCTCCTCGTGAAGAGGGTAATTGACATTTGAATTTTTCGTTCTGTACTTACGACATACCTCCTTAAGCACACTAAGCTCACCTCTGCGTGGCTAAGAAATAGTGCGTGTCCCCAAGAACTCCTTGTTCCATTTACAAGCCTTGGAGTTACAGAGCTGTTCTGTCATGGGGTGAGGGTGTGTGCCTGCGCTTTCTTGCTTCTAAAAGCCTTTTCTGCAACTCAGCCCTCTGGCCAAGTTGCACCCTGTGTGAATCAAACCCCTTCTGGGGTACCCATTTAATAGGGGTCCATCTCAGTGCCCTCTAAGTCTGTTCCCCATTCTAGGCTAGAGTGGCGCCCTCAGGGTTTCCCCTCCTTATCAAGGCCTCTGTCAGGGGGCCTCAGAGCCAGGTCCACCCCATTACATATTCCTAATAGCTCCAGATCCTGTAGGCTCCAGCAGGGCCCGTCCTAACCAGGTAGCATCCTCGCCCTTATCTTGGGACTTTAGCTCAGTCTCAACGTAGCCCTGTAGCCTCCAATGCGCTCTCCACTCACTGCAATCAGTGGTGCTGCTGTTCTCTCCCTGCCAAGCAATCTCCTGCTCTGCCCAACTTGAGGTCTCCAGAGGAACTGAACTGCCTCTGGTCCTGCAGCACCTCACATAGGACCTTACTGGATCCTGATTGGCTGCTTCTCTTGCAGCCATCGTAGCCTCCTTGGAATGCCTGTCTATGGTCTTTTGGGGGCAGAGTGTAGCAGGGCCACAAGGCCTCGGTCAGGGAGCCTCAGAACCAGGTCCACTCCATTACATATTCCTAATAGCACCAGATCCTGTAGGCTCCAGCAGGGCCCGTCCTAACCAATTAGCAGCCCTGGGCAACCTCCCAGCTCACCCGTACAGTTGCCAGATGGTTTAAAAAAAAATACCGGACCACAAAAAAAAGCCGGGGAAAATTTATCAAGCAAAAAAAAAAAAAAACGGGGCTGGGGTTGGGAGGTCGGGCTGAAATGCGGTCATGGCTCACCCCTAAGACCAGCTCTGTCGGCGGCCTCTTGAAAATGGCGGCCCCGGGTGACCGCCTAGCTCGCCCGCCCCTAAGACTGGCTAATATAATTCACAAGCCACTCGTACAGTAGCATTGAAGTTACTATTCCAAGTCTTCCATTTGTAGGTATTAAAATGTTGACATATCTGGACTTGCAGTACCTAAATGGATGAATCTATATATATGTGTGTGTGATCGTGTGTTCCTGATAAACTCTACTTCGGTGATGTGAAAACAATCTCTGAAGCAGTCACAAATATTATATCATTTTCATGGGTAATTCATAGACTGCTTGGGAGATTGTTTTCACATTACCAAAGTGAAGTTTATCAAGGAACGCCCATTAAAGGGCTGTGAATTATCCATGGAAATCTCCCCCTGGAAGAACCCTGTATGACACGTTACAAAGGAGAGATATTGAAGACATTTCTAATAACCAGTGGATACCCCCGTCTCTCAGCCTTTGGCTTTCTCATTCTGCTCTGTGGCATTTAAAGGGGCACGCTTAATTTAAAAATCACATTTCTTTGAGAGTGGGGGTTCTTACCTATTTTTGTTACAAAGAAGATCACTATAATTGAAAGAGATTAGAGAGAAGTAACGTGTATCCATTGCTTCCCCCCGGGCTTGATTTCTTCTTGCATTCGGCAGCCCTTCATGTACAGAACGTTCAACCATTTATTCATTGAAGTTCCACTTTTGTTTGTGTGAAGCTTTTTCAAAATAGGAAAATCCAATTGTAAACCCATGAAAAATTATCTGGCAGGAGTCAGTGGCAGGTGTAGTATTTGAAGTTTAAATCTGGTTTCAATTGATTAGGTTTCAAGTCGATGGTGTCCCCTTATATATGAACTGAGAGGTGTTAACCTAATAGAACCACATGTGTAACGTTCTATGGCCAACGTGGAACAGTTGACCATCGGAACACGTTAATGCAGGAAGGGAGCTGCATTGCTAATGTGCTACATTGGCTTTGCGTTTGTGAGCATGTCTCCCTCTAGTGGCTAGCCCCAGTGATTAGAACAGCCTGCTGCTACTAACAGATTGAAGGCATATCTGCGCTGTAGTTGGGGGGCATGATTGCCGCGTGTGTAGACATACCCAATCTAGCTTTCATCTAGGTAGTTCTTGTACCAATAGCAGTGAAGTCAAGGTGGCACAGGCTTTGGTTCAACCTGAACAACCCTGCCTAGAAGCCTGGCTAATTACTTGGGTGGCTAACTGTGACTGAAGGGCATGCTGCTGCAGCATCACTACTCCAGTACCTGAGCTAACTAGATTAAAGCTTCAGGGAGTAACCGAGTTAGTCTGTAGAGCTGCGTTTCTCAAACTGTGGGTCCTGACCCCCCGGGGGGTCACGAGCAACTTAGAGGGGGGTCGTGAGCAACTTATAGGTGGGTTGCGGTATCACAAAGTTTGAGAACCCCTGCTGTTCAGGATAAACTTAAAAAACAACAGTCTGGTAGCACTTTTAAGATTAACAAAACATGTCGATGGTATCATGAGCTTTCATGGGCACAGCCCACTTCTTCAGATGACTGGAGTGTTGGATGTCTAGCACCAAAATAAATAGGGGAGAAGGGGGGGAGGGACAAGAAGAGACAGCAGGTAACAAATATCAAGGGGAAAGCAGAGCTGGAATGTAATAGGAAAGAAATAGTTTCTAAGAACTGGATAGTCAAAAGAGGCAGATAAGAACCATTAATTAGCAAACAACAAATGGTCAGGTAGCACTTAAAGGCTGACAAAACTTGTAGATGCTATCATGAGATTCTACATAGACAAAGAATCATTGTCGCCTTCATTGTCTGGTAGGTTGATAATGACCCAGCCATCCAGTATCATTATTCAATCCTTGGGTGTGAGAATCGAACTTGTGAATGAGTTGTAGTTCCAGTCCTTCCCTGTGTATTTGGCTTGTGGAATTGGTTTGTAACAAAACAGCTACTTGAGGATCTGTTACTGAATGCTCAGGGAGATTATGTTTGTACGTGCTGCAGTGACACCCCATGACAAAGGGGGAGAGCCTGAGCCAATTCCTGCAGAAGTCAAGGAAAATCTTTCACTCAGCATAGCTGGGAGTTGAATCGGAACTTTGCTCCCCTAGCTCCTATGGTGCATGTTACAGGAGCGCTCTGTGAAAGAAAGCTGTCGTGACATGCCTAATAGGTGCAGTGCTGGTGACTGGCACTCAAGAATATGTAGCAAATGTGTATGGCAAATGGCCTCTGTTGTGCAGCTCTTGCTTTCCACCGTGGAAAGCTGTGATGAGGGTCCTGTATTTAACCCTCTGCTTTTAACCCCCATAGACAACCTGGGCTCTAGTAATTACATCTACAGATTGAACCTCTCTAGTCCAGCACCCTGGACTAGATCTCGGGACCTGTTTGGTGCCAAACCAGAGCATTTGCAGACCACGAGAGGTCAATATTGTCTAGCAACGTTATCAACGCTTCCACTGCTCGCTGAGATGTTAGAAGACATGTAGGGGCAAATTAGAGCTAAATAACAGCACAGAATACTGAGAGCCAGGACTAGTGGCTGTAAACAAACTTTATGGGACGGCGGGAAACTTGGCCACACCCAGGATAAGTGAACATCCGGCTAACTAAAATCATGCTAGATCACAGATATTGCCTGGCCGGAAAGTGCCAGACTAGAGCAGTTCAACCTGTAGTAATGCAAGGGACGACTTGGAATACTGAACTCAGCTCTTGGCAGGTAAATAGAAGTGGAGAGGATCATCTTTTCTTTTCCCTTTACAATATCCTGCTCCTGAAGACCCCAAAGCGAACAATGACAAGGGCATTTTGTGTTTGACTTTTAAAGGCAATGCTAAAAATGAATTAGACTGCCACCAGATGGGTATGTGGCATTTGTATACATTCTCAGGGCTAAAGGTGGTGATCCCTGGGGTCACTCTAAATTGATCAGATGGCAGCTCATTTCTGAGAAGCTCACATTAGACTGCTTCTCTTTATTCTTAAATCAATGTCCTTTGCCATTACATGGGGAGAGGAACGGGATAAAACAAGTTTCTACTTTGATCTCCGAGCCATAATCTAAGGTTAGGAACACTCCCTCCCCTCCAAGATTCCAAAGCAGAAATGAACAATGAACTTACTGAAACAGAAAACCATGTGCATATACAGGATGAATAGTTTAAACACAACTTGCAGTAACTGTACATGATTATCCACCCTCATCTAAATGTCTTTTTAGAGGTGAATTTATCACACCCTCCTGCAGGCTCAAGACAGTCCTGGAGACATCCTATGGGCATCTGTTCAGCCTTTTTGTGGAGATGTCACCGTTCATCCCTTTACCCCCTCAACCAATTCCAGGAGGGGAGAGGTCGGTTTAGCTTATGACTCCAGATTTCCATGTGGCCCAGCTTACCCACAGCGAGTCAGAAGAATCAGACACCTCCATTTGTAAAACTGTCTAGAATAAATGATGCAATATATCTGTGAGCTAAATATCATTTCCCAGTCCCCAGCTCTTGCTCACCTCTGACACCTTCATTGGATATAGCCTATCAAATTGTGCTGGAAATGTTAGAAGCAGAGTATGTACGTTTCTGTGTATTAGAGATGCGCATACCTCAGGGGTAGCTTTGGTTTTATAAGATGTACACTAAAGTGGTTCAGATCCACATTTCATTGTATGTGATCTTCCAAAGTTTGCTGGGAGAAGGAGTTGTTGAATGGTCTTAGTTATGGAACGAGAAGGAGATTGAAGTGGTTTTGGGCTCTGGAGGTGGTGTTTGGATCTGGGTTAGACTTCAAAGCAGGAGTGCAAGTACAAACCAAGACTTGGGATTGATTTCCAATTCCATGTTTTTGATGTGGCACAGCCTCCAAAGTGATGGATATTGTCCAAAATCAGATTGGTTTCCACCACCTTGAATTGTAGAAATCTCTCAAGACTGGCTGTTCTCACAAGATTTTCTCAGTCATGGACTGAAATCTCACTAGAAAGGCTGTTCTTGTGAGATGGCTGCCATTTTATTCTGTGTTCACACCAGTACTGCATGTCAGGCTCCTTTGGGTTTTGGAACCAAACTGGTGCTAGAATCATAGGGGGCAGTTCAGAACTATGGGTTCAAATCAAAACTCCTCTGTTGGGGTCTAGGGTTCTGCACTGGTCTACTACTATAGATGTGCAAAGTGTTGTACTCACTAGCCAGAATCAAGCTAGGTGGAGTCAGCCTGTTTTTTAACACAGTTTACAGCATAAACTTTATGATTTCATTGTTGTCTCCTAGTTGAACAGCAGAAATGGACCTTTGGGAGTGATTTGCCTCTTATGCTCAGTTTGACAGACTGTACCCATCACATCTCCCAAAAATCGAGAGTGCAATTCAAGAAATAGAAGTGCTTCTGTAACCCACTCACCTACTGGGTGTAGGTCACTGTCCCATCTAGTGGCACTGAAACTACTTACACAGAGAATAACAGATCTGCTCTACAGCCTTAGCTGAGAGCCAGCTGGCTTTTGGCTCTTGCGGTAGAGACTTATGCTCCGAGCTCCAGACATTCTCAGTTTGATTCCACATGTTGGCATTTCACTTAGATTTCCTAGTTATAGAATCTCTTCTTTCCCTCCCCCACCTTCTGTAGTTTGGTATTGGGCGACCCTTGCACAGGGTAGGTGTACACTTTCAACAGGTCCAGGGCACCTTAGGGTGCATCTGCACAGAAGGGTTTAACTCAAAATAGGCCTACGGCGCTGCTGCCCGGGGCGCACGATGATGACGTCAGTCCATTGACAACCCTGCAGGTGGGGGCACCAATCGCGCGTTCCGCCTGGGGTGCCAGGTGCCGCAGCCGGCCGCAAGCCGCTCCTGGTTGTACCCTTAGAAAGTATTTTCGCTCTCTCACTGCAAACTGTGCCAGTTTCTCAGAAGAAAAAAAAGGTAAAAATACATTAATTGTAAATAATGATCCATACAATCCGTGTGTGTTGAACAGTTAAACCTGATACCTTACTAGACCATCGGGGATCAAGGGGAAGTCAAATGACCATATGCTGTTTCTGTTACGGTCTCCTAACTGACCTTTTTTCAGGGACCACTATGCCAGTGGAGGATTGCTCCAAACAGACTCCTGAGACACCCCTCTTCCTAGCAATGCGCCTATGGCAGGAGGGTGGAGGCAAGTGTAGTACTCTGCCAATGCATTACTCCCCTTCAACACAGGAGCGTCAGTGGAGCAAAGGGGCTTTAATCAACTTACAACTTGCAAACAATCAATAGCGACCCAGATCAGCATACTGTCTTGTCTGGGAGCTGAGCATTGCTATCATTTAACAGATGGGGAAACTGAGTTGCAGCGTTGTTAAGACACCCGGGAGTGTCTTATGTTAGGAGCCTAGATCCATATTTCAGCGCCTAGGTTGCAGGTTTGATGTTCAGAGGTATTCATCACCCACAACTCCCATTGACTTCCAAGGGAGCTGTGCATGTTCATCACCTCTGAAAATCAGGACACCTTTCGAGGTGCCGACGGCTGGGTTTAGAGGCCTGAATGTAAGTACTCGGGTTCAAACATTTTGGTCTAGAGGGCTTGCCTTGATGAGTGAGGAAGTGGCAGAGCTGTGATTGGAAGCCAGGGGTCCTGACTTCCGCCCCATCTTCTACTGCCAGGACAACACTCCTTCTCCGAAATGTGACCTGAGTGGTTTGGTGCAGCGTATCGTTTTTTAAATGTCCTCGTAGCATGGTGTGAGCAGCCACCTCATTTAGGAAACCCCAGCAGCAAATTTTACATTCCGTGCCATTGGAAGTCGATTTGATCTAGTGTGGGTTAGCTCTCAGCCACTGCTACTACCCTGGGCCCTTTAAATCACCACTGGAGCACTGGGTGCCATGCTCCAGAGAGTGCTGAGGGTTCGGGTGGGGGCAGGGCATGGCACAGTCCAGGAGGCTCTGAGGATTGGCTGCTTCAGCCCTGCCTTCTGCCTGAGGTCCCTCCCCTTCTGGGAGCACAGTCCCTCACACCTTGCCCAGGGGCCCGGCGAGTCTGTTGGCTCCCCAGCTTGAAGGGAGCAGGATTTGCTGTGTGATCGTGTCTAAATCTCAAACAATCGGTCTGTGCCTCAGTTTCCCCATCTGTAAAATGGGGATAACACCCATGTTGGTGCAAAGCTGAGAAATCTTGTGTTGCAGGTGCTATGGACTTGTGTATTATATCAGATGGTGATCCTGGAATCTGCGTGCTTTTCCTTTCAGCACTGCCACTCCATCCCTGCCTACAGGAAATGCCGTGCTGCAAAGCCATGGAGACTCTGTCTTACTTGCTCTTATATCCCTCAGTTGGGGGGGACCTGCTCCAGCCCTGTCAGGATCCTCACCCATTTGCATGCATTTTTAATCCCTTCAACATGCAGAAGTAGGAATGTTCCTAGATTATTTTTCTCCTTCTAAATCAAATGCTTGCTCTAAAATAATGAACGAACAAGCAAACAAACAAAAATACCCTTCCCCCACAACACTAGGGATCTGGCCATTAGCAAGGAAAACAGTTTAGAAAAGAGGCGAAATAAAAATGCAATCAATTATCTATCACTGTGCCCAGGTGTGTGGGTGCAGTCAATTTTCAAAGTTATAGAGTACTGTAGATGAGAAAAGGGAAGCTGTTGATGGCAAATTGCAAGTGCTAGGGGAGGAAGGAGGGGGGAAAGGATAGAGAGAGCAGAGAGAGAGAGAGAGATTAATTTCCCTCTTGAGTGAGAAGTATGTTTGAGACAGACAGATGGGCTGTAAATACTCCAAACCAAGGACAGGAGCTGAGACAAGAGACAGCCTGGTGATTGAAGTGTGACTGTGATTGAGGTAGTACATTTCCTGGCCAAGGTGACTGGTTTTGTTCTAGGGGGGAGAACTCAAAATGAGGATGCTACACTTCCCATCAACCTGGATCAAGGATGCATATTTAGACTTGATAAGTGATATCCAGGTCCCTGCGGGGTCTTCCGTAAGGGTCAAATTCACTGTCTGCCTAGTGAGAGAAGTCTGAAGGGAAGGAAAGAAAGAAAGAGACTCTTCTTGCCTGGTTAAAATTATTGAGCTGTCTACAAGTGGTGAGCTAGGGTACCATGTGACCGGCAGTTAATCACATTGCTGTGAAATGTGACTGCTGCTGATAATAGGATCTTCCCTTCAGTAGAATTTCTGCTTCAGAAGTAGTGATTTTCACAAAGAAAAGAGGTTGAGGGAGATATCATTTCCGATCTAAGAAAGCCTGTGTACATTTTCTTTGGGGAGAAAACCTTTTTCTTTCCTCATTCGGCATCCGTAATCTTTTTTTATTTTTTATTTTTTCTGATTCTCCTCTCTGCTCACACTCATGGAATGCAAATGTGACTGGTAGCTGATTAGTTCCCATTTAGTCATAAACTTAACCAACCCTGCTCCAGTCAATTAATCCCTAGAAGCTTTAATTTATTGATGCCCTGGTCTAAGCAAGCAGTTGAAAAGATGGATACTTGACTTCAAAATGAACTCGCCTGCCTTTCCTCCAAGATGCAGGAGTGATGGAAAGATGCAGGAAACAAGCATTTTGAAATCCCTCTGTACTATCCAAGACAACAGCCCTTCCAAGATACTTTGGCTTGCATGAGAAATGGTGCAACAAACAGAATAGATCAGAATAGATCAGAATAGATCCATGACAATGGGAGAATGTGTCGCTGCAGGGGTGTGGGTAATGGGGTGGATTGGTCTCTTTCATTTTAATCAAATAGTAGATACATTGCAGGTCATTGGGAGAGGCATAGACCAGGGCCAACATATCGGGCTACATGACTTTCCACCTTTTTTCCAATCTCCACTGCAAACATCTCTGAACTCTTTGCCTTGGGAGCTGAGAGCTGGGATTTTGTTTTTACAAGTCAAGCAAGTATTTGCCAAAATATTTTTGCATTCTTCTCCTAGCCCTACTCACTCCACCGGAGTGTTTCTGTGTGGAGGGGTTTTATATTGCTGCCCACAATTGGCAATGTGTGTGTATATGAGTACCAAAGGACAACTGTGTTCTTATGGATAGGGTACAAGACTGGGAGTCAGTAAACTGTGTTGAGTATGTTGGCTCTGTCACTGACTTGCATTGTTACACTGGGCAAGTCACTTAACCTTGTATCCCAGTTATGTCATCTGTAAAATGGGAGTGCTAGTTCTTACTGGCCTCTTTAAATTAACAGATAGAACTTAGGACTATGTCTACACGGTGCCCATTTTATGCAAGAAATATGCAAATGAGGCAAAGCGTGGAATATTGCCATGCCTCATTTGCATAATTAATGAGGCACCGTTTTTGCGCAAAACCCCCCTCTTGCGCAAGAGCCATTCTTCTGCATTTTTTTCAGGAAGAATGGCTCTTGCGCAAGAGGGGGGTTTTGTGCAAAAATGACTGCTAATTAATTATGCAGATGATGTGCGGCGATATTCCACGCCACACTTCATTTGCAGAAGCTTTTCCAGAAGAAGGCTACAGTGTAGCCGTAGCCTAAATGTTTTATTATCTGCTCTCGTTATCTGCAATTAATTCTGTTCAGTTTATGCCACATGCTGTCCCGTATCGTTTAATTCTGTGTATCATTTATTTGAAAGATACTCGAATCCACACTATGATATTCTGTTCTCCTTTGTATACATGGTGCTCTCTTCTGTTCAGAGTAGCCTTTCTGGCCTTCCATGTAGGAAGACAATAATAGCAGGATCTACCATACAGATCTGAACAAAAAAAAAATTGCCTTATACTTCTATATTATTGGCCCTGATCCCCTCACAGCTGCTCATTAGATCAGCTGCTTTGTATTTCCTCCAGATAAAGGAATGGACTTTTTCTGTGGGCGTGCCTATTTCATAGTATAGATCCTCTGCTTATCCTCCAGGTAAATCTCTGCTTAGAGAGGCGAGGCATCTGTCCGGTCTCACAAGGTGAGCGCTGTGAAGAGCTCACAGGTCCTGCCTTGGAGAGCTCTCTGGCAACCCAGGCTGTTCACCAGGATTACTCTGCTTGCTTCATAGACAGTGGAACCACATGTACAGCAAAGTCTGATGCCAAGCACTTTTTGGAAGAGGCAGCTAGTGTATGTCTACACTGCCACCCTACTTCGAACTAGGGTGGCTAATGTAGGCATTCG
>JANRFK010004893.1:54724885-54734890 GCA_030068395.1 Apalone spinifera
ATACCCTCAGTGCTCTGGCTATTAGCAAGGTTCTAAAAGGTGTCTATTTTTGTCCCAGTTCTTTGTTATTTCTTCCTTGCATTTCAGGGCTCAGGGAAGAGAGGGATACTGGGTAGGAAAGGGAAGTGGTGGATTCTCCATCTCTTGATGTCTTCAGCTCAGAACTAGATACATTTCTCTATGATTATGCTTTAGTCAAACACAACTTATGGGACTTCATGTAGGAGCAACTGGGTGACATTCTAAGGCTTCTATTATACAGGACATCCACTAATGTGATCTATGCCAGCAATGCCCCACTGCTGTGTGTATTGGCGAAATTAGACAGTCTCAATGGGAAAGAATTAATGGACACACATCAGATATCTGAAAAGGCAATACATCTGTTGGAGAACATTGTAACCTACCCAGGCACTCATTAATGGATCTCAGAGTCACAGTGTTGTTTCAGACCAATTCCACAAGCCAAATACACAGGGAAGGGTTGGAACTTAACTTCATTTGCAAGTTTGATTCTTATCAGAGAGGAATGAATACAGATATTGGCTCGCACACTACCTTCCACATCGTAATGACTTAACCAACCAACCAACCAATGGGCGCTTATAGAGGTTCTTATCAGCCTCTTGTAACTTGAACAATCCAATTCACTATTTTTTTCTTTTCACTCTTCCTTTCCCCTTCTCCCCCCTTCCCTTATTTATTCTTGGCTCTGGACTTCTAATACTCCAGTCATCTGAAGAAGTGGGCTGTACCCATGAAAGCTCATGATACCATCTACATGTTTTGTTAGTCTTTAAGGTGCTAGTAGACTATTGGTTGTTTTTTAAGTTTTTCCGGTTACAGACAAACTCAGCTACCCCTCTGAAGCTATTGTACAGGAGGTCAGACGAGATCTAATGGCCCTTTCAGGCTTTTAAACCTTTATCTGGGAGAATTTACTCATCTAGCATGCTTGTTTCATTCTGAGGGCAGGGGGCATCAGGGCTGGTACTCCCAGGAGTACCTACCTCATCCACATGACACAAGGCCTCCTAGCCATGGCCTGAACTTGCTTTATACCTGGCTTGCCCAAGGATGGGTTTGATTTAGTTGGTGAAGAGCCCTGAATGTCGCAGACCTGTAGACGCAGCATCTTGGCATCCAGGGAGCATATTGACCTCAAATGAAGAAGGGCTGGTGGCATATGAGACTGAGAGTGAATGAAAACCACTCCTGGTTGAACACGAGGCAGGGACAAGTTGTTTTGAAAGTTCCATTCCTTCTCCACATCACCTGACTCCATTATTAGCATGGGATAATGTCTGAGGAGGGGGCAGGGATGTATTGTATTATATTCTTCTTTGGCTTGCATCAACTCATTGCTCACTTCCACTTGATCCTGCTGTCCTGCTAGGCTTCAGTTGGCCCAGCATATGTGGTCTATAGACTAGAGGTTTCCAAATTGTGGTCCATGGACAAGCTCCATTCAGGTGGTCTGTGGATAGTTCCTTCTAAGATGCATGCCTGGGAGGGGGGCACACATGAGAGAATGAAGGGCCGTATAGAGTAAGCCATATGTAGGCCTGCAGGGTTACATTTCTATTCCTCTACGCCAGCCATGAACCCTGCTGGCAAAAACACCAGATGTTCTTTATCAGACGGCCTTCATCAGCTGCAGCCCTATGCTTGCTAGCTGAGAGCCAAGTATAGGATAAATAACATGACCTCAGTTCTCCGCCCCATGGGAACACTGAGAGTGGCACTTAGCCAGTGCGCGCACATTCGGTAAATAGCTAAGGTATAAGATCACTAGAAGTTCCACCCCTTCTGAGTCTCACCAGGAACCTAGACCTCGCAAGTTGCCCTGGATTTCCCCAGCTGGAGCCACGTCCACTGCAGCCTGGTGAAAGGTGACAGGAACAGGACTCCCCACAGACTGAAGGGGCGTAAGCATTTCTAAGTGCCTGTTACTTTCTTATGCATTGCTCTGCCTGTGCTTATTGATGTGTCACTTTGCAGTAGCTGTGTAACCATAGGGCAGTATTAACTCTGTAATAGTAGTGACGTAGTGCGATTAATAAAAGCAACTATCCCTGATCGACTCTGTTGTGAAGCGAATTCACAATCCTGTTTGGCCATGCTCCTGTGAGTTGACAGGATGACCACCTAATTAGAGGTTGACAGGTATGGCTCCATGACCTGGACTCTGGACCCTCACATGTAAGGTGAGGTGATGGCCTTGGGGGGAATAGGGGCAGTGGGCTGAAGTGGGGGGAAATAGGAAGTAGGTGGGAGGCAGTAGGGTGGAAAGAGGGGTGGGGGAATTTGGTGTGTGGAGGGCTGCAGCAGCCAAAGAAAAAGACCTCCTTCCCCAGCTTGAGGGCTGCCGCTACTGAGGAGAGCTAGTTCTTCTTCCCAGCCTCAAATGTGGTTGCTGTGGCGGGGGAGAGACCCCTACTGGTATTAAAATATGAGTTGCCTGCTTTCAGTTGTTGAACAAAAAAGTGTTAATTATTAGTAACGTTTTTTTTTTCATTTAGTGCTTTTATTCAAAGTGCTTTGCAATAGTTAGCTAATGGTACAAACAATATTTGGAAAGATTATCAAGTGGTCCGCCGAGACCCTCAGCACTTGTCAAGGGGTCCATGAAAAAAAAAAAGTTCAAGAACCACTGAGACTGAGGCTAGTCATTTGCCCTCATGCGTTTGGGTGTCAGTTACGCATTGGACGCTGAGCTAATGGCGGGCTAGAAAATGCCAGTGTGTGCTGGGCTATGTTTATACGTTTAATTCCATGTACATTATTATCATCGACATTATAAATAATGACCGTTTGCCTCCCAGCCCCTCTGCTCCATTCTTCCCTGCTAATTGCAGTGCTTAGATCTCAATGAGCTCATTATGTTTTGTCAATATTCAGCTTTCTGGATCGCTTGCTGAGGGGAGACCAGGGACTCAAACAGGAGCTAGAGATTGGAAATGCCAGGCCCCAAGGGGTCTTAGTTAGCAATCGTCCCTCCTTCGCCTCTTTACACTGATTAATCAGCACCCCCGCCTTTTCTAATGAATTATAGATACCTTAGAGGCATGCTGTGCCCAGGAAACCAGGCTGTCTCATTCAGGGCCTGATCCGTAGCAATGCCGATCAGCATCTGCTCCCACTGACTCCCAGAATCCGCCCCCACCTTCTTTTTCCCTCCACCTCTTCCCCCTCTTCCCGAATCATTCACCTTTTCAAAGGGGTGCATTAGAAACAGCGCCAGGCAGCTCGGGCAGCTCCGAACTGAGTTGGTTCTTTTGTGCGTGTGTTTGAGCTGCCTTTGGAAAGCAAGGCCGAGCGCAACTGATATTGGACTTGGTCGGAGAAGGCAGAACAGATGTCAGAAGAAAGCATCCGATGCGGTGCTGCAGGGTGGGGCCTGACATCCTCCGCCCAAGGAGAGCCCCTCTCTCTGTGATTGCAGACAGCAACTTCCCAGAGCGGTTCAGCGTTAAATCATAGGCCGTCGCAGTAGATGGAGAGAACATAAGAAGAGCCACACTGGGTCAGACCAAAGTTCCATCCAGCCCAGTGTCCAATCTGCCGACAGTGGCCAATGCCAGGTGCCCCAGAGGGAGTGAACACAACAGGGAATCCTCACGTGATCTCTCTCCTGTCACCCATTCCCAGACAAACAGAGACTAGGGACACTATTCCTAGGGACACCATTCCTACCCATCCTGGCTAATAGCCATTGATGGACCTAACCTCCATGAATCTATCTAGTTCTTTTTTGAACCCTGTTAAAGTCCTCGTCTTCACAACATCCTCTGGCAAGGAGTTCCACAGATTTACTATGAGCTGTGTGAAGAAGAAGTTCCTTTTGTTTGTTTTAAACCTCATTTCATTTGGAAACCCCTTGTTCTTATATTGTGGGAATAAGTAAATAACTTTTCCTTATTCGCTTTTTCCACACGTCATGATTTTATAGACCTCCATCATATCCCACCTTAGTCTCCTCTTTTCTAAGCTGAAAAGTCCAAGCCTCTTCAATTTCTCTTCATGTGGGACCCATTCCAAACCCCTAATCATCTTGGTTGCCCTTTTCTGAACCTTTTCCAATGCCAATATATCTTTTTTGAGATGAGATGACCACATCTGTATGCAGTATTCAAGATGTGGGCATACCATGGTTTTAGATAGAGGCAATAAGGTATTCTGTCTTATTCTCTATCCCTTTTTTGAATGACTCCTAACATTCTGCTTGTTTTTTTTGACTGCCACTGCACACGGAGTGGATGTTTTCAGAGAACTATCCACAATGACTCCAAGATCTCTCTCTTGAGTAGTTTTAACTAAATTAGTCCCCGTCATATATATATGGTGAGAGGTAGGGATGGGCATCTGCCTGGCCTCCTGGGATCAGTAATGGATAATCTGGCACCTCAGTCTGTATCTTGGCAGTGCAACAGGTGTGAAAAAGACACATATTCCCTGCTAGCTATTCCTTCAACATAGGGGCGTCCCCAGCGGACGTAGAACTACCTCCTACAACTCTTGGCTGAAGCATGTGCTGGTGGTTTCCTGTAGATGCTGCCAAGCTGGTGAAATCTGGGACAGGCCCCATGGCAGAGCCAAAGCAAAACCACACAACTGTACATAAGAATGGTCATACTGAGTCAGACCAAAACCAAAGGTCCATCTAGCCCAGTGTCCTGTCTTTGGACGCTGGCCAGTGCCAGGTGCCCCAGAGGAAATGAACAGAACAGGTAATCATCACGTGATCCCCCCCCGCTGTTGCCCATTCCCAGCTTCTGGCAAACACAGGTTAGGGACACCATTCCTAGCCATCCTGGCTAACAGCCACTGATGGACCTATCCTCCATGAATGTATCTAGTTGTGTGTGTGTGTGTGTGTGTGTGACCCTGTTATAATCTTGGCCTTCACAACATCCTCTGGCAAGGAGTTCCTCAGGTTGACTGTGCGTTGTGTGAAAATATCTTTTTGTTTGTTTTAAACCTGCTGTAACCTCACTCCCTGATAGTTTAGTCACAACATTCTGCTTCATCCATGTGGGGGCAATTGGGCCAATGACTCTAAGCTGTAACAAATGAAAATTGTTCCCATTCTGGGGGCCATGAAGCAAAAAGAACTTGTTAGTCTCCATCCAGCTCCCAGTGGATCAGCATCCACATTACAAAACCACTGCTGGTGTCCTCTGGGCAGTTTGAACGGGCCCTGCAGAAGAGGTCCCCCCAGGTCGGTGTGTGAAGCATAGCATGGGGCAGAGAGGGGAAGCCTGCAGTGTCATTGAACTTGCATGGTCGATAAACAGAGGGACATCAGCTTCCTGACATTCAGAGCAGTAATATTTTTTTCTATTCCCTTGGTGCTTTCGGGCCTCAGTCATTAAGCATTGTGCTAGGCACTGTAGAAACACAGAATCAAAAGAAAGCCCCTGCCCCAAAACTTTACAGTCTAAGACAAGACCTAACAGATGGATACAGACAGAGAGGGGCGTATAAGGAAACAATGAGTCAATATTGGTCACCAGGACAGACCATGGTCAGGGCACACCAGTGTCCAATGTTCCACCAACATTTGTTTACTCCAAAAAGTGTTCTTTAAAAGAAAATAATGTTTGCCTCAGTTGTCTCTAGCACTTGTTATTCTGTCAGAACTCCCAATCTGCTGCATAGGAGTTTCTTATGAGTAAGGATTAATAAAGGGCTCATAGTTAGGAAGGACAATGCGGACGTAAGATGATTTTTACAGTACAGCCATAGATGAGACGCTGACTGATGACAAAGTGCCAGAGAAGCCTCTGAAAAAAAATTCCATAAGCTACAGATTCTGTGTTAAGTTTACAGATACCTTAGCAGAAATGCTCTGTTCACTTTAAAGCCACCCCACCAGTTAATACAGAGGTCTGCTAATAACCGGAATAGGTGGTTGCTCTAGAAACTCCTCTTTAAGTTATAAGGAGATGATTCTGGTCCTGCCTTGAGGGCAGGGGACTGGACTCAATGACTTCTCAATATCCCTTCCAGTTCTATGGTTCTCTTCTGATTGCCACCAGTTTTACAGGGGTGTAAGCCACTCCCTTCAGTAGAGATATTCCCGGTGCATACTGATGGCGGCGAGAGAGAACACGGCCCAAAGACTTGAACTCTGAAGTTGTGTAAGGGCACATCCCCATCTGAGTTAAATGCTTTGTGGGAAATAGCAGCATCACAGGCATTCCCAGCCTCATAACCTTGAAGAAAGAAAGGTATAGTCCCAGTGCTGCCAATACCTCTCCCTGGGGGGATGCCATAAAAACAGAGATCTGCTCCGGCAACTGGCTTTCAGGAGGCGTTTAGCATGGGCTTTGTGACTGCAATCAGAAGAGAAGGCAGAGCAGTACTATTTGTGGAGGGATATATATATATATATATATATATAAAATCACCTTATCGCTGCATTACAGCTTGTATGTAAAACAAAGAGGGAAAATCAAAGGTTTCAGAAAATACTAAATTTATCGGGAAATGGGAATTGCCGTATAAAGCGAGGCAATTTATGTGAGGCAAACGGATTTGTAGAATGTTTTTACCCATCCCTCACTCAGGCAAACTCCCAGTGGCTTCTGTGGCAATAATAACCCACGTGATTTGCTTCTCCCCTTCACCAGTGCAATCTGGAGGAGCACCACTGGAATCAGTGGGGTTACACTACTGTAAATCACTCTGCCCAGCGTGCCTTTGCGTTGAGACAATCCACTGCCCTGCTCCCTGGTCCATCCTTTACGCCCACGCCGAGAAGGTGTAAAGTGCGGCTGAGTGAGAACCACAGTGACCCACACTTCACATGCACTGGAGCAGGGATTGAGCCAGAAGCAGCTCAGCGGAGAATCCAGTCCACTGTCCTCCGGAAAGGTCGTAGAGCACAGTTCCAAAACGGTACCCAATGCGCCTCTATATCCATCATGGAAAGGCGGCCACCTCTCGGCTGGAATGGGGCAACTGTGGTTGGCTTTATGGCTTAGCGCTCGTTACTCCCGGTCACCCATCTCATATCCTTTCCTCTTCAGCAGCCCCGGGAAGCTTGATTTTCCCAAGACGTTCATAGAATCACTGCGATGGGTCCAGTGTGGTAATTATGTAACTTTTTTTTAAAAGAAAAGGGACTTAGCCATTAGGTTTTGCATGTGATTGTATTTTACTAGAAGACTTACGCGGCGTTGCCTGACTCCTTCAGGGCAGTGGGTGGGCAGGGGGAGTGTGCGGGACTCAGGGCTGGACCTTCGGGAAGTGGGGGGCAGTGCAGGAGACTAGGGGTGGGGAAGATGTGAGAGTGAGCGTGGGGAGTGGCTTAGGGTGGAAGGTCTCATCCAGCACGGGCCTTTTCTCTCCCCCCAGACCTTCCCCAGCTGCCAAGGGCCTTTAATCTCCCCCTCTCCCTCTTTGGCCCTGTGGCCAAGGGCTGGAGTGGGGGGAGGGATTGGGGCAGGGAGGCTACTTACCCAGTGTGCTGGCAGGCAAGATGACACAGCTCCAGCCCTGCTGGCCACTCCCTTGATGGTACAGCTGCCCTCTGTGAACACACTGCAGGATAGCTCTCCCCTGTGGGCTTGCTGCCCCTAGTGGCCACTCTCAGTATCGCATTCCTCCGAACAGCCCCTCCCTTACCATGTTGTGTAAAACAGTCCCATTCTTGGCACTTCCAGTTTTCCTGGAACAACCAAACCCTGACCTTGCTTTAAGTTAGGAGAGGAGGAAGCTGCATTGTAAATTTGGTGGCCGTAGTCCTCACCATTTAGGGGGAGTTCTTGAACAAACGGACTTGCAGACAGACACACAGATGCCCAAATCTCTAACAGATATATATAGAGAGAGATTACATTGGCTTTGCTTTCATTTTTTGGTACAATACAGCAAGCAGTTTAATGGGGCAGCAAATCAGATATAAATGTCTGTATGGGGCTGGATGTGTATAAATGTGAGGCATAGGAAGAGGGAATATTTGTGTGCATGAGGGCATGCTTATTATTTTACAGAGGGGGACTCTTAGCCAAGAGGTTTGCAAGGGCTTGCTCATGGTCACAGGAGGACAGTCAGGGAGAGCTGGCTTTGGAATATGAGTTTCTGACTCCCAGTGCTAAATTACAAGAACATGCCTTGCTCTCGCCAACTGTTGTTGTCCCCCCAATGAGATTATACCTCGATTGAGCTGCCAATGGACGAAGAGCTGTTTCTCTGACTCTGGGTGCTGACTTGCGTGGACAAATAAACTGATGTGGATTAAAGAGGTCATCTTTCCTCCCTGCTTTGACACACGCAGACTCTGGCAGGCATGGGCCTGTGTTCCTTATGGTCAGACAGTGCATTTGAAGCATATTTCCACCCTCCCATGCTTTCAGGATATTTTTGCTCCTTCTCAGCATGGTGGGAATCCTTGTCAATTCTGTCTGCATATATGGGTGGCTTCAGGTTTGTACCACAACAGTTCCCAGAGTTAGTCCCCATAATAAATTCCTCTCTGGGGGTAGGTCTAGACTACGTGCCTCTGCCGATAGAGGCATGTAAATTAGACATACCAACATAGTCAGTGAAGCAGGGATTTAAATATCCCCCGCTTCATTACCATAAAAATGGCCGCCGCGTTGTGCCGGCTCAGCTGTTTGTCGGGTCAAAGCGGCAGTCAAGACAGGGATCGGTCGGCAAGGATAGCCTTTGTCGACTGATCCCTTATGCCTCGTGAAGCAGGAAGTGGTGTCTCATAGTATCACGGCACTGCCCCGGGTAGTAGGAAGTTAGCAGCACAGAATGTGGCTGCATTGCAGTGCCTCTGATGATAACAATACTCCACCACCTAACTGGACTGCTGCAGAAAACTAAGCAGAGATGCTGGGCTTTAGAAGGATGAATGCAGCCATGTATGCAACACAAGGAAATTTACCGGCAGGCATGTTCGTGATGTGGCAATGATATAGCACCGTCCCAACTGTGCACAAACTCTTGTCTTCTTTGAAAAGCAACAACACTTTTTTTGTTAGCTTCTTCTTGGAGCTGTCGCTCAAGGGTTTTACGGCATACGGAAGTTGGATAAGCTACTTGGGTTTGGACAGGGCTTTTGTTCAGTAGGGTTCCCGGAGCAGCTCTGTCTGGATCCAAACCCAAAGGTCCCCCTGATTCAAGATGTTTCAATCCACACTTGTGTGGCCTATTATGAGCCTGATCCACTCCCCCTGCTCATAATGGGAGCTGTAGCTGGCTTCTGCCGGGTGATCCAGATTCAAACTTGCCCCGCTTATCCAGTGGCTGTCGCTTGTGGGTTACAGCCCATATCTCAAGTCTCCTTGCTCTGCGTGTGTGGGAAGCAGTGTGGGAGACATTCTGCAATTCACTGCTGCATCTCAGTCATTCAGAAGCTGGCTTTGCCATGGATCCTTGCCCTCTGAACGGCACCAGGGCACATGAAATCACTTCCAGTTAGTGCTTCTGGGCTCTCTGGGATTTTCCCAGCACGTCTGTTCTCTGCAAAGGGCAGGTTTGGTCTTGCTTGTTTTACGGAGTATCGTTCCATTTGCAGATCCCCTCCTCTCTTTCCCCGATACCATTCTGATGCACTGAAGGAGTGGACCACCCCCAAATGGTCCTTCCCACCCTCCGCAATCTAAAGTTGCCTCACTTCTGAAGCAATATTTGCAAATGCCGGTGATAACGCAGTGGAAGAAATACATTCCGTAGCCGCAAACACAGTGGTAATGAGTGGAATTTCCCCCATATTTTGTTCCTTCCCCCCACACAAAAAGTTTCCTGCCCCCCTTTTCCTCATCTTTATGGCCATGCCCTTTGCTGGGCTCCAGCTTCTGGAGTTATTTCCCACTTCTTCGTAAAGCTTCAATTTTTTTAAGAGGCTGCATGTTTTAACTGAAAATTTGCAATCGATACGTTTCCCTTCCCCCTCCAAAGAGAGCCATTTGCAGTAAATAACCTCTAGCCAGTCATTTTGCACTGAAGAAATACTGATAGCTGAACTTGCTGTATCGCGCCTAACCT
>JANRFK010004893.1:54759593-54771947 GCA_030068395.1 Apalone spinifera
GGGGTGTAGATTTGGGTAGACCGAACTGTTTCGCAAAACCATGTCGACTTCACCAGTTACCATTAAAATAAATGAGATCAAATCGTAACATTTTGTTTCGCCATTTTCAAAATGAAACATTTAGGTACAAGGCAACGTCTTGATTTGAAATTTCCTTCAAGTTTATTTAAAAGCTTTTAAAAGAAAAGCTTGAAATCCAAACAAATGGTTCAATGGACCTGATTTGGGTTTTTTTGGACTTTTGGATTTGCCATAATTTTGAAAGAAATATTTGTTTTCGATCAACCCAAAACGATTTCTCCCCATTCTCTTGGGGTGGGGGGAGGGACTATCAGTGAACCAAATAATCATTTTTTTGCACAGCCTGACGTGTGAGGTTTAGCAGCATGTAACAAGGTGTAAAGTGGTTCTCCCCACACCAGGAGTTGTCCCTAAGCACAGCAGGTTGTGCTTGCATAGCTCTGTCCCTCTGGCAGCAATGTGACACACTGCCCCTTCTCCGTACTAGTGGCATAAACTGGTTCAACTGGTTCACATTCATGCATGCACATGACATTAGGGGGTTGGATTTGAGGGGGGTTCTCCTTAAAACATGTATTTGTATCCACCAGGAAATCAGTACCTCATCAGCTAATCTCAGGGGCTTTCTGACCATTCCTACAAAGTTGTAAATTTGTTTTCATAGTTTATGATTGGCCCTGCTTTGGAGCATACACATTACCTCACTGCCAGGGCCTTTGTTTGTCATTATCTGCGGTGCCATTTGATTTCTGGGTTTAATGCTTCAAACTTGTCAGGTGCTCACGGAAAATACAGACATTCTTTTGCAACGTCAAACGTGGTGCCAGCGATGTCCCTGTCTGAGAGGGAAGCATTTGAAATAATCAGGAGTTAATTGTTTGTTTGGAATGGCTGCCTGTCTCAAATGAAAATGCACATCTTATAGACCTAGGAAACATTGTAAAAAACATAGATCATCAGCTATTGCAGTGGAAGAAGATTCCATTGTTTTGTCATTTTCAAGCTTCAGTGATCATGTATAACCCTCTATTTCAGGGGTTCCCAACCTTTTTCGGTCCCTGTACCCCCTTGGCTTTTAGTAAACCTTCCCATACCCCCTATTCAATATGAAAGGAAATAAATTCTAGACTCTAGAATCCACAACTTTTTTCACTAACACTACTACTTTTTGAATATTTAAATTAGGATAATCTAGTTATTTACCAAATATTTCCCATACCCCTTTGACAAGCTTCTCGTGCCCCCTGGGGGTAGGCGTACCCCAGGTTGGGAACCCCTGCTCTATTTCTTGGAAAAACTTAAAAAACAACAAATAATCATGCAGCACCTTAGAGACTAACCAAACTTGTAGATGTGCTGCATGACTATTTGTTGTTTTTTAAATTTTTTCCAGTTACAGACTCACTTGGCTACCCCTCCGAACCTCTGGTTCTTGCAATTTCAACATAAGATCCAATTAAATTCACTTTCCTTTTATTTGAGTTACTAGTTAACAGGGCTAGCCAAACAACGGCAAACAACATGCGCAGATTGCCCGAACCCGGCTCTTCCAGGTTTATTGCATTATTTGTCCAGTCCTGCTAGTTAATATCTACTCCTTAAACCTGAGTTTAAGACAAACTTAGGATAAAAAAAAAAATAGGCGTGTGGCAATCATCGTCAGTGCAAAGGAAGATTGGAATATTGGATGGGAAGATCTGGATGATCGTGAAGTCTGGAGTCACAGAAGTGGAGTTCATTCAGCAGTACAAAGCACAAGGTGATGCGCTTGGAGTCTAATAAGAAATTTTATTACAAGCTGGGAGCTCATCAGTTGAAAGCAACAGAGGGAGAATGAGTGGGTGAGCCACTAATGTGATGCAGCTGCAAAAAACCCCAAACCACTAATGAGATCCTAGGATGTACTTGGGGAGACACTTCTTGTATCAATAGAGAAGTATTAATGCCATCGTACAAGGCATGGGTAGGAATACTGTATGTGAGCCTGATTGCCCATGTTCAAGGATTGATTCATGCTGGCACAGGTGAAGAGAAGAGCTACGAGGATGATCAGGGGACTGGAGGCCCTATCTTATCACAGGAAATTGAACATGGCTAGTTTAGCTCAGTAAAATGAAAGCTGAGAAGGGTCTGATTTCTCTCTCTAAATACATTAGAGTGGCAAACATCAGGGAAAGTGAAGAATGGTTTAAGCTGAAGGACAGTGTTGGCACAAGAAGAAGCTGGTGTAAACTGGCCATGAACAAATGCAGGCAGGATATCAGATGAAGGCTTTTAACCATCTGAGAGATGAGGTTGTGTAACAGCCTCTGTATTGGAGTTGCAGGGGCAACTCATTTAACTAAGTTTGAGAGGTGGACGCATTTAGGAGGGAGATTGTATGATGGGGTTGTTTGTGATGGGGAGGGTGGCCCAGTTTGTCTTATGTTCCTAAAATCTCCTTCTGTACGGCTTTTGCCAGTCACCTACAGCAATCAGAAAGTGGGCTTTTTCTCCTTCCTCCAAAACATCCAAGATGGCCGCAGCTGGGCGTGGGGGGAAGGGGGGGTGGGAGGGAAGGAGGATGTGTGCTCTGAGGTGGCCCTGAGCATACTCGGTTTTTGGTGCTTGGCTGGCTGGTTCTTGTTCACATGCCCAGGGGCTAACTGATCATCAAATGTAGGGGTGGGAAGGAATTTTCCCAAGTCAGATTGGAGGTGATGTTGGGGCTTTTTTGCTTTCCTCTATGGCATGGGGTGTGGGTCATTTCCCAGGATGCTCTGGGCATATCTCACTTACTCAGTTCCCTGCCATACCAGGGGTCCTGCGCAGGGTGAGCAGACGCCCCATTTTGAAAAGAACAGTCCTGTCGTTCAACCCTGCAGCAGGTGCCCTTATGTTTTCTTAAAAACAGGCAAATTGTCCGGACCTTTCTGTCTCTGCCTCAACAGTACTGACGGGTCCTTCTGCGGGCCGGATCCTGCTTGCCAGCTGCCCACACACCTGTGGTCAGTGTGTGTGTGGGGAAAGTCCACTGGCCAATGATGGGGGTTGGAGCACAAGGCTGGTGGCAAAGCTGCTGTGCATGGATCCGGCCTCTCCCCCTGCTAGTCCATCAATGCAGCTCCCTTCACGCACCAGCTCCCAGCCAACAGGGCCCCGTCCCATTTCCAGATGGCACTGGCTCTCCGCTGTGAGCTGCAGTGGCTGATGCGTGTGGCACCAGGCAGTGGCCAGTTCTGTGGCACTTCTGCTGCTTCCCCATTGCCCTCCACATGCTCGTCCTCTCCCTCCTTTGGCCCATTACCCTTCTGCAAGCCTGCGGCTTTTCCACATCCCCCCAGCAGGATGCGTCCTGCTCCCAGCGCTGTTTGAAGAACCAGCCCCCGGTCAGGGTGCTCAGCTCACCAGCAGCCTGGCCGACAGGCATGGCCAGACAGTATGCTAGGCAGGGGGCGGCGTTGCCTTTCCAAACTACTAGCTTGGCCACGCCCACTCTCTGCTCTCCAAATACCTGCTGTAGGTTACCGGGGGTAGAGTGTTGCTGCCCTCCCCGTGCTCCGGGTGGGGAGCTCTTCCCACTTTCTTCCCTGTGGTGGGGGGAGGGAGATGGCTTGGCTCCTGTTGGAGAGCGGGGCCTCCACAGAAGGGGTGTGGTTTGGGATTGGGGCTTGCCTCCCTCAGCCTTACCTTCACCGACTGCCCATGCCAGCAGGCTGCTTCCTTCCCCACTGCCTCTGGCTGGGCTGACTCTCCAGGAAAGTCCAAGACCCTCTGGCCCACGGTGCTAGCCAGGAAGAGCCAAGCCCTGCACAGCATGGCCAAGGGCAGCCCCTCAGCTCAGCTTGGGAGTGGCGGGGGAAGAGGAAGCAATTTCCAGCCCCATCCCTACACGCTCCACAGCAGCCTTCCCCACCTTTCACTATGTGAGCATGTGATGGGCTGGACTAGGCCCCAACACCCCCTACACGAGGCTAGCGGCCTTGCTGCACCCCATTCCAGCAGGAGGAGCAGAGAAGTCCTCCAGGCACTATAGAGTGGCTGTCTCTGTGGCAGCCAATCAGGACCCAGCAGAGGGGTATAAAAGAAGCTGCAGGGCTGGGGCCTTGTAGTTTCCTGCAGGAGCTTGACCCAGCCAGGTCTATACCCTGACTGGGAGATAAGCACTATAGCTAGTTCCTAGTGTGAGCTGAACCTAGATCTGGGGAAGACCCAGACCCAGTGGCCAAAGACCAGCCACAAGCAGAGACTCACTAGCACCATGGACAGGGCTAGTCAGGCCCTGGTTCCAGGACTTTGAGGGAGACCAGACGACCTGGCAAGAACCCTGCAAGAACCCTGCACGGTGCCACTTAGCTGCAGTAGGGTGCTCACCAGTGGGTGGACCCATTAGAGAGAGGTGTGTATGGGAGAGTGTGCGTGTCACCCTCACCCTGTGACCCCTACAGCCTTAAAAACGAGAAGGTAAATAAAAAGAATCCAGCTACGCAGTATTTCTTTTCAACAGGGTGCAGTCAACGTGATGTTGATTTGAGCATTTGTACTGCAGGGTTCTGATTGGTAGCCTGGGCCAGAGGGTTGGGGTGCAAGGTCTCCGGCTGGGGTTGCAGGCTCTGGGGTGGGTCTGGAAATTAGGAGTGTAGGGTGTAGGAAGGGAGCTCCAGGTTTGGAGAGGGACTCAGGGTTGGAGTGCGAGGGGGGGGTGAGTGCTCTGGGGTGGGCCCAGGGATGAGGTGTTTGGGAGGCAAGAGGAGGCTCCAAGTTTAGGGAGGGGCTCAGGACTGGAGTTTGAGGTCCAGGAATGGGTACAGACTCTGGGCTTGGGGGGCAGGCTTTGGAGTGGGGAAAGGGAGGGAGCTCTGGGATGCTCAGAGCTAGAGGGATTCAAGGGGGCTGAAGCACATGACCTATGAGGAGAGGCTGAGGGATTTGGGCTTATTTAGTCTGCAGAAGAGAAGAGTGAGGGGGGATTTGATAGCAGCCTTCAACTTCCTGAAGGGGGGGTTCCAAAGAGGATGGAGAGAGGCTGTTCTCAATAGTGACAGATGGCAGAATGAGGAGCAATGGTCTCAAGTTACAGTGCGGGAGGTCTAGATTAGATATTAGGAAAAACTATTTCCCTACGAGGGTGGGGAAGCACTGGGATGGGCTCCCTAGGGAGGGGGTAGAATCTCCATCCCCAGAGGTTTTCAAGTCTCAGTTTGACAAAGCCCTGGCTGGGTTGATTTAGTTGGGGTTGGCTCTGCCTTGGGCAGGGGGCTGGACACGATGACTCCCGAGGTCTCTGCCAGCCCTACGATTCTATGATTCTCAGGTGAGGCAGGAGGTTGGGGCCTGGGTTTACCTGGGCAGCTCCCTGCTGGAGACGGCGAGAAGAGGGCCCCATTGACCCAAACATGGCAGTTTGGTGCTGGGGCTGGCAGGGAGAGGTTTCTTTCTGCCAGTCCCAGCAGCTTCAGGCCTTGGGGGTTGATCTTTCTCCTCCCTGCAGCCCCTGCACAGGCCTTAATGGGGAGTTGGGTGGCCCTGCATTTTAGGGGGATCTGAGGGCACAGGTGAGTTTGGCTGTCTGTTGTCTGGCCTGTTAAACAATAGCTCCATTTTGCAAGCAAAGGGTGGGGAAGGAGGTGCTCGGACACCTGCCATCAGTGTGGACTCTGCCGATGCCACGCGTTGCAGACTTGAACCATGTTCTCTGTTGAAATTTGACTTGTTCAAATGTTTAGACCCCAGGCAAAGTTCATTTTCCCCCACCTCTCCTCCCCTCTGAAATGTATTTTTTCAGGCAGCAGTCAAATGTGGCAGATTTCAGCCATAAAGATAAATGTGCTCAGATTGCTGGAGAGGGAGGAAGTTGACTGCGAGTTTTGTCCTAAATATGACATTGTAACGGGCATGCCAAGTACCTGTCAGAGTTAAGTTTGCGGAACAATTTGCCATTACTCCGACATTAATGATCATGTGCTCTGTGAGCACCTACTAAAAGCCATCCTGAGCACAGTGTGAGCGTATTGTATTCCCCAAATCACCTTGTGCGATTGCCCTGCACTGCTTGTGGCATTCATGAATCAGCAGCTTCTGTAGTTCACCAGGTACTTAGACTATATCCAAGACTCACACCGTGAGAGCTAGCGCTGCTGCAGAAAGATTAAGCACTGCTTCCCATATCTGTGACAAATAACAACCTAGATTATTAAAAACCAACGAGGTTCACAGATCTATTTTATCTTCTTGCTGCTCATCATATTGTTGGGCTTTCCTGCTTCATTCAATGGACCAGAAGTAACGAGACTGGTCGGTTTCACATTAGTTTCTGGGGAGGATTCTGGACTGTTCTGGTCTAGTTTTATACCAGAGTAACTGCATAGAAACCAAAGAAGTAACAAAAAGATGCTGTGAAGAATCGGACCCTTTGGGTTGGGTCAGTTTCATGTGTGTGTTTAAGTCTTTCCTGCAGCTGCTGGGATTCAGTTTCCAGCATGGAGTCCTGAAACGCTGAGATTTAATAAAACCGGGAAAAAACCCGTTTTCCATTCAGTCTCCAGGCACTGTAGGTTTCATGAGTCCCCCATTTCCACTCTGACCCATGTTGTTTTATTGAAATGTAAACAGTTCTCTTTGCAAAATACCAGTGCGCCTTAGGAGAGCGATGTAGCAAAAGGAAATACAATGCAAACGTCAGTTGTTTTCACATCTCTTTGGACAGATCTGTCTATTAATACAAACAAAGGAAATAACAAATATCAAAATGCAGTGACAGCTTCCCGGGCGGGGAGTAGAACCCTCCATGGTATCAGTGTGGCAGCCGGGAGCAGGGACACCAATGGCCTCCACGGGCAAGAGATATGTGTGTGTATGGAAGTGGGGGGGGGCGGCGAGCTGAGGCAAAAGAGGCAAGGCCGGGGCAGCCAGCCCTCATCACCATAGCAACCATGGCACCCCTTCAGCCCCCCTCCGCAGAGTGCTCCCCACCCCACACCCTTAGTGCTACTACCCAGGTTCTGGAGCACAATGCTCCATTGGTGATTTAAAGGGCTTGGAGCTCCAGTCTCTGCTGCAGTAGCAACTGGGAGCCCTGGGCCCCTTTGAGTCGCTGGGCCCTGGGGCAATTGCCCCCTTTGCCCCCTCCCCATCCCCTGCCGGTGGGCCTGCGATGGAGTAGAGGTAACTTGGTTCAGGATTAGGAGTCAGGAGACCTAGCACGTATTCCCAGCTCTGCCCCGAGGTGCCATGTGACTTGGGGAAATCCCTTCACCCTTTGTGTATCTCAGTTGTAAACCTCATGAGGGGTCTCATTATGTACAGCGCCTTGCACAATACTGGTTGTGCCTCTAGGCCATATGGTACCGCACACGGTGCTACTCAGAGGGTAGGCAGGATGCTGTTGATCATGTGCCTATTCGACCAGGAGCCTGGGATCACCCGTTTGTAGCTTCTCCGAGCAGCCGTGAATGACAAAACAGCCCTGGCAAGGCCTAGAGCATGACAGCTACATGGAAAATACTTCATAAGGGAGAGAATCGAGCAAGACACATGCTGTGGACTAAGGCAGCTGATTCAATGAGGGCAGCCCCGAGGGTTGCGCTAACCCCGTCCGTCATGGTGAAGCAGGCAGAGGGCGCGTTTTGCTTTCTCCAGTCAGGCTGGCAACCCATCGCGCCGTGTGGCCTCGTGCGAAGCCAACGCCATGTCTGATTTGATTGCCGCTCAAGGCCAGGCGGGCTGGCCTGAGAGAAGTGGGTGCCGTGCCAAGATAAGGAAGAGAATGAAAGAGAAGGAGGTGATCTGTGTGCCAGGCAGAGAGGGGCGTTATGGCCGCTCTAGTGCTGGATGGGGAGCACGTACGGGGAAGCCGTTCGGGCCTGCTGCACGCTCCTTGCAAAGAGAGCAGCTGTCAGTCGCTTGCAAGCTCTGGTGGATGGGGCTTTGGCTTGTGCTGCTGTCAGCATGATTAGCCCCAGAGAAGGGAGGATGGGCCGGGAGGGACACATGCCACAGCTGCCTCTGAACACTACGCTCCTCCACACACCGAGAGACATTTCTGCCTTTCAACAGCAAGATGCCGAGGATACCACTGCTTCGGCTCTTCACCTTCTTCCCAGTGTTGGGCTCTGGAGGGGCCAAACTCAGCCTCGGTCGTGTATCTTTGGGGCTTTTCAGAACCAATTCTGTGTCTGCCGCAGGCCCACCACGGCGAGGGGCTGTGTGAGGCACGTCTGACTGAGGGACGGAGGATATTGATTTAGGCCCTGTATGATAATTAAACATGCAAGGAGTTTTACAGACTGCACCCGAGAGGGGTTTATTGAAAAATAAGAGCGTCGGCCACTTCCCTGTGGGGAGGGGGACCAGATGTCCCGATGGGGAGGCTTTTTCTTAGGGAGGCTCCTGTGACCTTCCACCCCATCCCAATATTTCACACTTGCTGCGCTGGGCACAAGAGTAGCTCTTGACTAGAGCATGAGAAGCAGCCTAGAAACAGAAGTGACATTATGCAGGTCTGTTTCCCCGACGATGCTGAGGCTGAAGCAGAGGCGAAAGTAAGGCGGCGTTTCCCAGAGGCATGACCCTTCCACCGGTCCGGGACTGCCCCAGCCCTGAGCCTCATGCTGCTCGTGGCTTGCTGTTCCCCTTCCCTTGGTGTCAGGGAGTGAGAGGACAGCACAAAGTGTCCCTGCATCCCTCACCCTGCCAGCTAGTGCGGGGCAAGGAGGGCTGAGGAGAGAGCGACCTGCACTCTGTGCTTACCAGGGCACAGCAAGCAACAAGCAGCATCGGGCAAAGGCTGCCCTTGCCCCCCAGTACTCCCCCCACACACTCCCACCCTCTTCCCTGAGCCCCCAGCTCCACTTCCTGCACCCCCCCCGCATGGCCCGACCCTCTGCCCTGAGCCCTTCCTCACATCCCCCAACCCTGACTCCTGCACCCTCCCCCCGCACACACCGTCCTGACTCCTGCACCCCCACCCCTGCCATGAGCGTAAGGATTTCTCTAAGAACATCTCACGTGTGTGGCTTATGCACCGCTGCGATGCTGTGACTTCACTATGGCTTTCTCCTCTCTCTTTTCCTTCTGCAGGAAAGAAAAAATGCCCCCCTTTAAATGTGCCGCCCAGCGGGGCCCAGGGACCAGCCACACAGGCCGCAAGCTAGAGAAGAGAAGCCAGACGAACCCTACGGAGCACACTCACTCGTCATAACGACATTGGGAAGCAGGCACTGCTGAGGGAGTGGAGTTGGGTCAGCACCTTTTGAAGGGGGGGGAGCGGGGTGTTGAAATTGGTCTCTCTCTTTTTCCCAGATAAGCAAAACAACAAATAGTCGGGGGGGGAGGAGGGAGGGGGAAGGGGGACAGAAATCAGTTAGAAATGTTACTGTTGATTTTCTTTTTACTGAGGGAAAATCCATCCCTGGCCTTTTTGCACATCTCTGGAAGATGTGAACAGAGAGATTCACAAACACCATTAACTGGAGCCGAGCAGCCATGAGTTACAAAAGGAAGGGCCCTGTAGACCTCCCCCCGCTCTGTCTTTAAGGGGGTAATCTGTCCACTGAGCAAACAATTCAAAGCCCCAGTCGGCCAGTGCCGTGTCTCCCCCTTCTGTGTAACATTCAGCAGGGTGTGTGCAAGTCTCTTGTGCTCGGCAGCTTACCGGGTACTAGCATGTACATAAATCGCTCCTGCGAGGAGGCGGGCGTGCTCCCCTGTGCTCTGCTTTGTGCCATCTTTCATTTCCTGGCCTCGCTCTTGGCTCTTCCCTCAGATCTTGCCATGAGAGACTCTTCATTGAGAGAGGCGCGTGCGTACCGATGCACGTGATGGTTAATGCTCCCAGAGCCTGGGCTGAGCCGGGGTAGGAGAGGATGTGTGGAGCCCAGTCCCTTGGCTGTCTTTATTGTGCCTGCAGAAGCCAGTTGCAGTCACTATGCTCACCCATATAACAGCTATAGCCCGTGCTCCCCCAGCAGCTGCTGGTTAGAATATGCCCAGGTGCAGGGCGCATGGTTGGCCACATTGATTGGCCTCCTGACAAGGGTGAGGGGCAAACCCTAGGGCAGGACACAGACTCTGCTTCACCTCCACAAGCTAGAGCGGCCTATAGTATGTACCCACATGGGAATCTGTGTGAAAAGCCACCTTCAGCAGGCAGCCTCCTCCCCAGGCCTCACCGCACCCAGCTGAAGAACCTCTCTGGTTTTCAGGGAAACCAATTGGAAACGAGGGAAAGGCCTAATCTACCTAGTTTTACTGTTCCCTTCTGGGATCCCCTTCTGCTGGTTCTATGAGGTTCTGGAACGGGGTGTTAATGGACCTCTCCATTCCCAAACCTGGGGGCATTGAGAGCTGGGATTTAGCACCAGATTCCCAGCTGCTGACCCCTACTCTGAAATGGCCCTCGGCAAAATTAAAAGCAGCCTTAGTTTAAGTTGTCCTGGCTGAAGTTGTCCCACAGGGCCTGCTATACCAGCAGGGCATCTGGCTGTGCCATGTTCTCCACCCCTCTCCGAATATCCTTGTCCTGGCCCCCCCACGCCCCTGTCAGGTGAGTGTAGGGGGCTCTATGTGGCATGAGGATTCCCCTCTCGTAGGAGAAAGCTTTGCAGGCAGAAGATACGGTTTCGAGTTCTGTGGTTCGGGTACAACTCTCATGCATAGCTCTATGGCGATGTCTGAATGTACAACCAGATCTGCAGCCCGTGCATCATTTCTCACCGCTCCCTTCCTCCGCCCAGGCCTCGCTGCAGGTGTAAATGAAGGCAGAATATGGCCCTGTTTGGATCTGAAAAAGAAGCAAGTCCCAAGAAAGCGACAAACCTGTAAATGCACCAAAGTTGTCAAATACAATCCATCAACCTGATTTTTTTTTAATCTCTGGGAAGGGGAGAGCAGGGGGAATAGGAAACAAGTTGAGAACAAGAAATAAGATGACCCACGGGAAAGAAAATGATAAAAACAAACTCAATATTGTCAGCATTTCAAGGTTACGGGGTTAAACTGTGTGCATTTTTAAGGAGGATGAAGTGCCTTAATATGATGAATACCAATGCATCTAAAAGGCACAGTGCTGCTTTCCTGGCTCTCTAAGCAGAGTAATGAATAGTGGTGACAGCATGATAATTAAAATGACCTCTTGGAGATATGGATTAGAAGGCACACAGAGCGGGGATAACTTGTCCTTTGAATTAATCTAGTGTTAATTTATTACTATAGTTGGATTTTATAAGGTTTTAGTGGAAGACTTTCAAAGTTGGTTTACTTGGGGGGTGGAGGGGAATGTTCCCTTTGCATGTTGATTGAAACAAAACGTTTGCAGAATTCCTCGGTGTTTCTTTCTGAATAGCTCCATGTATCTAGGATTTCGGGTAATGTCTCCTGTTCGCTGGGAGAATCCACCCTAGAAAGGGTGAATAAATTGATAAATGCAACAGCTGAGCGTGGCGCTGCGTTTTCTTCTTTTCCTCCCTGCAGCTGTGTTCATAACTCTCCAGGCTGGCTGGATCGTGAAGGGTGCCCAATGGAAACACCATTGCTGTCCTCCCGCTCACCCTGGTTCTCAAAGGCTCCCTTCATCCGGCTTCCGTACTCAGGCTGTTTTAGTTGACATGGAAATGGCTTTATTGCCATGGAGATCAACCTCTCTTCTCCTGACCTGCCTCCTTCCTCCTGCATCTCACCCTGTCCCTGCATCATCTCTCCCTCCAGTGTATTCCACCATGACCTCTTCAGGCAGGGTCTGTGACTCCAGGGGCTTCACTCTGGGCATCGTTGCAATAGAAATGCTAAACAGTGATGGTCTCTGGGACCCATCATCTCCCAAGCAATAACCCTGGCCCTGCCACCAACTTGGGCACCCATTCCACCTTTCTGTCGCCCCATCTGTAAACAGAGAATAAAAATAGTAGCCGTTACGGTCCCCTTAGACTCTCTTCCCATTGGCACATATTTTATTCTGCTAGCAGTTCCATGTGGGGTATGATACAACATAAATGGTGGAACAAGGAGGCCCTTCATGTTTCTACAATGGGAAATGCTACATAAGTGCTAAATCTACTGTATATTTTAGAGAGTTTATTTGATCAAGACTCCTCCTAAATGGTAAAAGATAGGGTCACCAAATTTGGCATGCAGCTTCATCTGATCATAACTTAAAGCAACGTAAGGGCCTTGTGGTGCCAGGAAAATGGGGTGTGCCTGGAATTGCTTCTCAGAAAACCAGAGAGAAAAGAGAATCACCAAATCAAGCACAGTCCTCAAAACTGACATAACTGAGGAATGTGGAAATAGACTGAACCAAGATGATCTAGAATCATAGAGCTGGAAGAGACCTCAGAAGGTCATCAAGTCCAGCCCCCT
>JANRFK010004893.1:54774226-54784641 GCA_030068395.1 Apalone spinifera
AAGTTCTCTATAGTAACTCCTATCTTCCCTCCATTGGCCTATTTACCACTGAAAATAAGGTACACAATTTGCGCAGTGCAAATGGCGCCCCTGATTTTGATTCCATTTCGAAATAGCTTCTTTTGAAATGTGGCGTGTCTACACAGCACCAAATTTCGAAATAACACGTTGTTTGGAAACCTCCCTTTGCCCTCGTGGAACGAGGGTTATAGGGATGCCGAACTAACGTGCCCGTTATTTTAAAAAATATTTCGAAATAACGGGTGGCTTGTTAAGACGCGGGGTAGCTATTTCGGGATATCCTGAAATAGCCGCGCAGTGCAGACATACCCTAAGGTGCCACAGGACTGCTCGTTCTTTCAAGCGCATAAGCCTTTCAATCTGGCACAAAAGCAAGGCTCTTTGTTTTGGGGGCGGGGGAATCCAGGGCGTTCGCACGCTGTTTTCTCCAGCATCTTGGGAGAGTGAACCCTTAGGAAGAGCAATGGCAAATTAACTCTCTGTACACAGAGGCTGATTCATGAATATTCAACCCCTGAAATTACCTTGTTTTCTGTGCAGCCTGCTCTCCTGACAAGAGCATCCTGCTGCCACCCCCCACGCAGATAGTCTAACTCTGTTGAATTGGACTCTCGCGGTGAGGGGATTATATATTCTGACTGGAGCTGCGTTTGCAATTATTTTCTCTGCTGCACCAAAGACCTTTACTGCAGAGCTGCAAACCAGTTATAGGAACATGAAATGCTTTGACTTCTTCACTAGGGAAACATTAATCAAATCACAGGTTATGTCCATTACAGACTATGGCAATATTGTGAACAGGAATTCCCGGGAGAAAAGTCTACAAAAATTGGAATCTCTCTATAACCATGTTATGAGATTTACTGGTGTGGATAAAATGGGCAGAGTTAAAATTACCAGGCTGGCTATCTCTAAAAGACAGGTGAAGGCTGCTGGGTATCATTGCTTCATAATATTACAAATGGAAAAGCCCTGAAGTAATTGAATAACACATCTGCTGAAAAACCCTGTGAACTACTATAACCTAAAGATAGACTGCCAGGAAACAATATATATACAGCAGCAAGTTAAAAGGACAAAAAAAAGATGCTTTCCTTACCTGCGACCAGAGAGATCACAAATGCTGGAGTTTCTCATCTCCTCCATAGTTCGCTAGATGAGAAATCAATTTCATCAGCATCTTGAAGGATGGTAGAGGATGGCAAAGACTTTGCAAACAGAGCAGGGCATGTTTCCCTTTGTCGTGGGGCCTTCTTGCAGTTGACAATGCTGAGGGAGCAATGTGGTTGTATCTTTCATGGGAACAAGTAAGGATCATAATAGGCAGGATCTCCAAGCACTTAGTTTTAGTTGGGGCCTCGTCAACACTCGGCGTTAACGTTCAGCAATCGCTGGCAAGGAACCGGTGAGCCAGGGTATGTTCACCGGGTGCAAATGGCAGCTTTCCTTTGGGCCACCGATGGCTGCATCTCAAATACAAACAAGCCTATCTCTCTGAACACCCAACTCAGGTCAGCATTGCCTACCCTCATCATACGTATGAGGAAGCTGATGCCCAGCTTGTGGCCAGCATAAGAGCTCTGTGTGGTTTAGGGTCGCTTTAGGCATGAAATGCCTAGGCTCTTTGGGAACCAGGAGTTCTAATCCCAGCCTGGGCAACTCACGCTATGTCTACACTGGGGGGGGAGGTTTCAGCAGAAGATATGCAAATGCAGTGTTCATTTGCATATCACATGCTCTCATTTGCATATCCTCGTCCGATCCTGTTTGCAGAAGTGGTGTTGCCATTAAAAAGCCCTTTGTAGATGGGGCCATTTGTTGGGAAAACCCCCTTTTGTGCAAGAGCCTGCAAACCTCATTTTTTGAGGAATAAGGGATCTTGCGCAAAAGGGTTGTTTTTCCAACAAATGGTCCCATCTACACGGGGCTTTTTAACGGCAAAACCTCTTCCGCAAAAAGGATAGGAAGAGGATATGCAAATGAGAGCGTGAGGTATGCAAATGAGCACTCCATTTGCATATCTTCTGCTAGAAAAAACCCACAGTGTAGACGTAGCCTGAGTCCTCCAGCCTTCTAAAGGAAAGCTGGCACATGGGCTGCGCGTTATGTGTAGGTCTTTTGGGTGAGATGCCATAAAAACTTGAGGCCCATTTTGGTCTGCGTGGCGTTTAAAGATCCCCTAGTCCTGTTGGGGAGTCATGTTCTCCGCTTGCTGTCGTTGCTGAGCGGTGCTCTGTGAATTGCATTGCAGCAATGTAGGATGATGGCACCAGAGAGTTCCCTGAATGAGGCATCAAACACAGGAGAATCTGATGTGTGTGTGTCTTTGTAACTAGATGATTTATCTGGTGTTGCTTGGATTCTTTTGGGGGGGGTGGAAAATAAAATGAAAATGTTCATGCTTCATTTAATTCATTGCTCTGGGGCTGGAGGTGAGGGGTTCAGTATGCAGGCTTCCCCGGGGAGAGAGGACAGCCCCAGCCCTCTCTCACCGCAGCAGCTTAGGGCCAGGTGAGAAGCGCCTCTCCAGGGCCACTGCAGCTCCAGCAGGCACAGCGGGGGGAGGTCCAGGTTCGGCTGCCTCCCGTGCTCTCCAGACAGAGTGAGGAATACTGTAAACTGAGCAGTTTCCCCTCACTCCCTAAGGAAGGGAAACAACCAGGGCTGGATTACCCAATAGGCAGACTAAGCACATGCTTAGGGCACCAGCAAAGCAGGGGCACCAAAAAAAAAAAAAAAGAGATTTTATGGTATAGTATTGTTTTTATTTTGAATTACATATGGGGGGGCACCATAATCTTTTCAGTGCTTAGGGCCTCTAAAGGTCTTAATCCGGCCCTGGGAACAACCAGCAATGTCCCTGTATGAATCGGGAGTGGGGTAAAGATCCCCCTCCCACCCTCCCAAAGGGCACCTATAGGGTGGGATGCTCAGGTCTGGGGGGGCAGCCAGCCCTTTTCACCTGCCTGGTGATTCTGTCTCTTTTCTGCATGGTTTTCTGAGAAGCAGTCCCATTCCAGGCACATCCCTTTTTCCTGGCATAACCAAACCCTGGTCTGGCTTTAAGTTATGATAAGAGGAAGCTACATACCGAATTTGGGTATGTACTCTTACCATTTAGGAGGAGTTTCTGAACCGACAGATAGAGACTCACTCTTTCAACTATAGAGTAGCCAGATCATTCAAGCCTGTCTCTGGCAGACTGGCATATATGTAGTAAAACGTTTAGAGGAATAGGACTGTGGCAATCAGAGTCGGTGGAAAATGTCTTTTTTTTTTATTGATAATTTCAATATTTGAGTTTGTTGACCAGAGACAGAGATCCTACTTCTCTAGCAGTGCAGGGACTTTTTCTCAGAAAAATAGTGCTATTGAATTCCGAGGGTAAGGTGTTTTGGTCAGGCCGAAGCAGGGGTGTGCTTGTTAGTGAGTACTAGATAGGACACAGTGTGGGGGAAAAATACAGGGTGCTGTCTGTGTTCGTGCCCCAGAAAGTGGCACTCTTCTCTGAGTCAGAATCGAAACCATGTCCCAGCGTGATCACAGATGAGATGTAAAAATGAGCTGTTCACGACGCTTATGCATAAGATCTCACCACACTCTTCTGGCAAGTGTAGGGGTATTAGTCCTGGTGCCTGAGGTCAAATTCCAACCCAGGCATGAGCAGCCTGTCTGATACATTACCTTGTGGTTTCCAATGAGCATGAGTTGTATTTCCACTTCCAAAAGAGCTGAGTAAAGCTGTCGTGTAAGAATAAATACCTGCTATGGTCCATCCCACCTACAGATCTATGATGGCAAGGCGATTCCTGCACATGTAAAAGGGGGGATTCTCGGAGGCAAACGCCATCAAGCCTTTTCCTGTCGCTCATGCCCATCCCCATCCTGCGCCCAAGCATTTGAAAAACTGGGATCTTGCATTGCAAACGGCAAAATGTGCCCCACGTCAAGTCAAGAAAATCTGACTCAGAATTTGCGGTGGGGGTTGGGTGGGTTATTGCGAGCGTTACAGGCTTCTCAGGTTTATAAAAAAGTTGGGTGTAGGCAGCCGGAGTGAAGTCCTGACCCCACTGACGTCTATGGGGGTTTTTCCATGGACGTCAGTCAGACCAGAGCGTCAGGCCAATCGTTCTGCTCCGTGCACTCCCAAGGTACATCTAGACTACAGGCTTTTGTCGACAGAAGGGTATGTCTAGACTGCATCCAGTTCTGTCGACAAAGTAAGCCGCTTTGTCGACATGACAGTGTAGACGCAAAGGACAGTGTAGATGCAATAATGCCTTCTGTTGACAGAACTCTGTCGACAAAAGGCGTTACTCCTCACAGAATGAGGTTTACCACCGTCGACAAAACTGCTGAGTTCTGCCGACGTTATGTCAACAGAACTCAGTGGCAGTGTAGACGCAGGTATAGTTTTGTCGACAAAAGTCCACTTTTGTCAACAAAACCCTGTAGTCTAGACACACCCCCAGACTCTGGGCCAGCCCTCAGGCAAGTCACACAACGTTTTTCTGTCGCCCTCTGTGAAGTCCTCATTAGCATACCGAGGAATGGTAATACTGCTCCACCATTGTGTGCGAACCCTCCTCAAGCGCCCGCTACGTGCAGCGTCCCAGAGCACTTCATACGCATGAATGCAGAACCTCTTGGAGCAGTGTGGTGAGGCGAGGTATTGTAAGTCCTGGGGCGCGGTAGTCTGGCCCTGTCAGAGCAGTGGCGCCTTAGAGGCAGCCCACTCGGTCACATGGGTGGCCCTTTCAGATTCGGCCCGGGCGGATGTGTACAAGTTGCTAGGAGATATTGGTAGATAGGAAGCAGTCACAGGAATAAGTGGCAGTTGGGTGGAAATCCCATCATCATTGGTTTAAAGGCCCAAACCAGAAGCCTCGCAGAGTAGTCAGGCTTCCCCCAACCAATTTGGGAGGGGAACCAGCCTAAATTCTGCCGCCTCCTTTGTAGCAGAGGCCATGTCTACATGAGGAGATTATTTCAGATTTACTAAGTTCAAATTCTGGGCACCCAATTTTACAAATTCGAACTTCCGTGTCCTCACTGTGGGGAAGATTTGAATGTCGTCCGAGGCAGGCTCCATTAATGTGGATGTGCTACCTCAGACTCAGAGCCCCAGGAAACCCTCTGGGGAGCTGCAGGAGGCCTCCCAGAGGCCAATTAGTTCAAATTAGTGACACCGGAGCATCCACACTAATGTTATTTCAGACGTACAAGTTCGGGAATAATGTTATTTCTCATAAAAAGCAGGAATACAGAGTTTGAATTCCAGAATAACAGGCTTGGTAGTGTGGACACATCACTTACAAATTCGACCGGGGGGGTGGGTATTTTGGACTAAGGTCCTAGTGTAGACCAGGCCAGAAAGACCAGCCCTGCCCTACTGGGACTGGGGGAGAAGAGACAGCTGAAGGAAAGGCTGGCTAAGCCACTATATCTGGCCCAAATGACAAGGCAGCTCCAGAGAGGAGAGCTGGTGCCCCCTGTCTGAAGAGCGTGGCTGGCTGACTTTCAAGCTCCAGGGAGAGGACTGGGGAGAGCTCCTGAATTGGGGCCATGAAACATCTACCAGGAATCTTATATGGCCCGAGCATGGGTGTGAATGTGAGGGCCTAAAGAAACAAATGATGCTCAGTGGGAGGAATTACTAAATCCGCCCCTCGGGAAGAGGTGATGGACTTTCATTAATCTGGTGTGAGAACTGACTGCAAAATCCCCTGTGGGGCTGAAAACCAAACTCCAGCAGGGCCACAAAGAGGCATGCTAGGGCGCAGTGCCCCATGACCACAACACTCCATTTAAATCAGGGGACACTGAGGCACAGAGCGTTTAAGCGAATGGCTCAAGGTAACACAGGGCGAATGAAGGACAATGGTGGCACAAGAACAAGTGGGTGTTACCTGGCCTGGAACAAATTCAGGCTGGAAATTAGGTTTTAACCATGAGAGAGAGTGAGGGTCTGGAACAGCTTCCCGACAGGAGTCATGGGAGGAAACAACTTAATTAGGTTTGAGAGAGAGCGGGACACATGTGCGATGGACTATGAGATGGGGTGCTTGTGGTATGGGGCTCACTTCTGGTTTGACTCTGGTTTCTAGAAGCTCATGCTTCAAGTTTTCAGCTGGCAATGACTGGAATCAGGAAGGGATTCACCCCCAGTATATTCTGTTCTGTTTTGCTTTGAATTTCCTTCCTCTAAAACTAAAGCATCAGGGATCGTCACAGCGGAAGATGGGACATTGGATGGGGTGGCACAGGACTTTGAGGTGACATTCAGCATTTTCTCCCCACCTCCAGAGTCGAACTGATCACCATATGTGGCGTCCAGTCAGAATTTTCCCATAGATCAGACCATCAGCAAGGATATGTCTACACTACAGAGAAGATTGAAGCTGCCGCTGTCGATCTTCCAGACTTTGCATTAGAGGGTCTAGTGAAGACAGCTAATTCGAACGGAGAGGGGAACTCCGGTCGATGCTGGTAGTTCTGCTTCCACGAGGAGTCAGGGAAGTTGAAGGAAGAGTGTTCTCCTTTCCACTTCCTGCAGTGTGGACAGTGCCAAAAGTCGAGTTAAGGTACTTTGACGTCAGCTATGCAATTAACGTAGCTGAAGTTGTGTAGCTTAATTCAACCTTATCCCGTAGTACAGACATATCCTTACTGAGAGTTGGGTTTTTTGCTGCCTTCTGCAGTGTGGGACAGCAGGGGGCAAGCCTACTTTATCAGCGTATATTTTAACTTAATCAGTTCTGGGTCATGGGGAGGGTCACTAGGCACTGGTGCACTTTGGTTCCTTCTATTCTCTCCCTGTGGAACATGATGGGTTAGTCTGCTGAGAGCTGTAACACTTTGGTCTTATTTTAGTTCTTGGGTTTAGTGTGGTGGTGGCCTGTGATGTACAAGAGGCCAAAACTATATGATCTGGTAGCCCCCTTTGGCCTTAAACACTATGGCTGCGTCTAGACTGGCCAATTTTTGCGGAAAATCATTTGCACAAAACTTTTGCGCAAAAGGGCCAGTGTAGACAGCAGAGATTTCTTTTCCGCAAAAAAGCCCCGATTGCGAAAATAGCGATCGGGGCTTTTTTGCGCAAAAGCGCATCTAGATTGGCCACGGACGCTTTTCCGCAAAAACTGCTTTTGCGGAAAAGTGTCCGTGCCAATCTAGACGCTCTTTTTCCGAAAATGCTTTTAACGGAAAACTTTTCCGTTAAAAGCATTTTCGGAAAATCATGCCAGTCTAGACGTAGCCTATGACTTTCTGTGGGGTAGAGCTAGAGACAGAAGCTAGATTATCTCATGCTAAGTCTTGCAAGACCGTTGGGGATGGTGCTTACCGCACAGATACTAATTAACAGGCTTAATTCATTGATGCTTGTAAAATGTTCACATGGATGGTTGTGGAAGAGGAAAGCATACTATTATTTACAGTGACTATTAAATACCAAATAGCTTTAGTTAAAAAAAAAGCCTTTTTGCATAGTTCCGCTCCCTTTCCAGTAAAATATAAGTATAATAATATTGTAGTTCCATACAGCATTCATCAGCACTGCTCTGCAATTTGTGACAACATGCGCCTTAATCCCCATCCCAATTTAAGAGCATTCCCATTATACCGAGGGGGAAACCGAGGCACAGAGCAGTTGCGTTGTTTGTTGAATCGCAGATGGCAAGATAAGGCACAGCCAGGAGGTGATCTTTGCTCTAATCATGCTACACGGCCTCTCGGTCCAAAGGCGCCATTTGTTCTGTGTAACATGACAAAGCTCCTTTTCAACCTTGGTAGATCCGGCGCTTTCAGGCAGATTGCTTACTTTAAAGGCTGACAGCAGTCCTCAGTTTAGACACCAGCCAGCTGTTTGTTGAGCTACTCTCATCATTGGCCAGCATGGGGGAAAGAGGAGAAACTTCATAGTCTCTGTGGCCTCTCCCAGTGATACAGGGCAGGACAAAGCCAAAGGCCAGTCTCTTTTTAGTACTAGAATGGGGAATTGGTGTGTGTATGTGTGGGGGGGACCCTAGCCTGCCCTCTACTCTGGGTTCTAGCTCAGGGACCCTGTGATAACAGCTGTGTGACATCTTCAAATCCCTGGGCCACTTGCCCATGGCTTTTCCCAGCACCTTCTTTACTGCAGGCTCTTCCTCCTGGTACCTGCTTGCACTTTCTCCTCTCAAGTTCTCCACAGCCCCATCTCTCCTCAAACACATCACACACACACACTAAGCTACCACAAAGGGGGCCCTTTTTAACCAGTCTTAACTGGTTCTTCATTGGCCCCAGGTGTTCCAATTAGTCTAATTCACTTGACTCTGGAAACCTTCTAATTGTCTCCAGGTGACTTAATTGCCCTGATTGGTTCTAGCAAGTTCCTGCTGGTTCTGGATTAGCCCTGGTTAGTCTACCCCAGGGAACAGAGAATTACTCAGTCTACAGTTAATACTTCCCCTCTGTTACTCCCTGGCTGTGTCTACATTGGCACGATCTTGCGCCAAAGTGGCTGCTTTCGTGCAAAAACATGCGGCCGGTCTACACTGGCGGGGAGTTCTTGCGCAAGAACACTGATGTTCTAATGTGCGAAATCAGTGCTTCTTGCGCAAGAACTATGATGCTCCCGCTCAGGAATAAGCCCTCGTGCGCAACTGTTCTTGCACAAGAGGCCAGTGTAGACAGGCAACATGAATTTCTTGTGCAAGAAAGCCCAATAGCTAAAATGGCCATCGGAGCTTTCTTGCGCAAGAGAGCATCTACACTGGCACGGATGCTCTTGCGCAAAAGCACATCTCTTGCGCAAAGGTATATGCCATTGTAGACCCTCTCTTGCGCAAATACTCTAACGCAAAACCTCTTGCGTTAAAGAGTATTTGCGCAAAATCTTGCCAATGTAGACGGAGCCCCTGTGCCCTTCTGGCCTCACCCTATCACAGTAAGGAAAACTCTTCTACGCCTTTACTCAGTCTGCTTGTAAATGCAAGTTTTGCCCAGCCATGGGGCACAGCAGCAGCCAACAGAAAGAGTTTATTTTGTAAAGCACCAAAGAGACCAGGCAGCGGGTGTGGGGATGGTTAGGTGGATCCTTTCTGGTGTGTGTGCGCCTCGCACTGTCACATGTCATTGCTTATGAACGGTAGGCCTGTCCCTTGACTTGAGGGGACCGTAGGGCATGGCAGCAGAAACCTTATGACTTGTGCCTGGAATGCTTTGTGCTATTCCAGTGGGTGGGGCCACATTCAAATAACTGAAGCTGGGTTCATGCTGCAGCATGCCAATGTGGAGTAGACCTGGTTTAGATGGGAAAGAAATTCAAATGTGGAGCAGACCTGGATTAGCTGGGAGAGATGGCACAGTGGTTTGCTCTGGCTCATTAGAGAGAGAGAGAGAGACACCACTGGCAAAGTGTGAAACTGGATTTGGAATTCAAAGCATGCGCCACAGTCATGTAGCACAGGAAATGATGCATTGGGGAAGAGCGTGGGTGTAATGCAGGCTGGGATTACGAATTCAGAGAGGCCATTTTCTAAGACGGGGTCCCGTGGGTGGATGAGGTTTGTTTCAGTCCCCTCACTTCCCTTATATTTGTAGCTTATGAAAAGAAAACTCAAAACTAAAAAAATCCCACGCATTAACCAGCAACTAAGGTTTAGAATCACGGTACCCTAATCAGCTCGCAGCTGGAAGAGTGCCAAAGGCAGAGCTGTGTGTCTCTTCCATGGGTTTCTCATGTTAGTGACAGAGTCAGTCCTAACCCCCCACATATCAGCCGGTGATATGTACGACAGGTTGAACTTCCTAAATCCGGGACTCTGTGGGCCAGCAACATCCATGGTCCGGCAAGACCACAGATGCTGCTGGACCAAAAAGCCCTGAAGGCATGAGCCAGCTGCGAGAACATGGGGGCTGGGGATTCCTGCCTGGGCCAGCAGTGGCTGGGCTGGAAACCCCGGCATCAGTGGGGCCAGGCAGGGGCCAGGGAGTCCGGGCCCAGCTGAGGAATCCCCAGTGGCAGCGGGGACAGGTGTTGTTACCCGCACAAAATACACACTAGGGGCACCCACCCTTACCTGTTTATAGGGCACAAGCGTAGTCCTCTCAAAATAGGCACCCACCCTTACCTGTCCTAGGGCTCAGGTGTGACCTTTCCAATATAGGCACCCACCGTCACCCATTCCTAGGGCTCAGGGTGTAACTTCCTGTGCATCTGCAGGGTCTTTTACCACTGAGAGAGCCTTACACAGTAATAGCCTTATTCTGTATTTATTGACAATTCCCAAGCAAGCAGAATATACATGCTACACACACAGGCTGTGTCTAGGCTGGCATGATTTTCCGCAAATGCTTTTAATGGAAATGTTTTTCCGTTAAAAGTATTTGCGGAAAAGAGCGTCTAG
>JANRFK010004893.1:54816926-54827253 GCA_030068395.1 Apalone spinifera
GAGGTGAGGAGACCACACCTGTACACAGTATTCAAGATGTGATCGTACCATAGTGTAGAACAAATGTACCTTTTCTTAGTCAGATTGAATTAGTTCTGCAGTAACTCTCTTTCCCCTCCCTCCCCCCCAATTCATCAGCGGAGTTCTCACTGCTGTGAGGCTAGCTTTTAGGGCTTAAGCAGTTTTTGGCTTTTCGGATGTGTTTTGGCTATCTTATGCATGTGCTCAGTATAAGCCTTAGTGATGTGGATCATGACAACCAGCAGCCATTGTGAAATGTGACCCTAAGTCTGGAGAGTCAGATTTAACTCTGGCTGATGTTAATGGAGCTGTGACAGCTTACTGTAGGGGAGAACTTAGCCCTGACTGTTTAAAAACTATAACATTTGCCTTACTGTAAGTAAGTGCAGCGAGAATTACTTTAGAAAAGGAATGTGTGACTGTGAAATGTGTTACCATATGGTTCCCAAGCAAACAACTATTTTCAATCTTAGTCCAGTCTATTTTTTCTCCCAAATATAACTGTTCATTCTAATGCTGAAGCTCAGTTTGTATACTAAATATGTTGTTCTTTCAGATAACTTGCCCTGGAGTGCTGCTGAAAGACAAAAATGAACTCTATATCGGTGCCTGTGTATTTGGACAATACAAGAAGACTCAGCGTGTCCCTGCAGCATTTCCACTCTTCTTAGATGAGAAACTAGTATTTGAAAAGGTAAGATCATCACATCTAACATGAGCATTAAAAAACAAAGTACCAGAATCCCCAAACATGAATGATCATGCTGAAAATGGTATTTTATTAGTATTAATTACTGCATCTCTTCAACACTAATGACATTTGTTTCTTCATTACAGATACAGTAAATTAAAAATAAACTTGTGATCCTATGACCATAATATATCATGAAGGTTTTTTGTTTTTTGTCTTATGATTTGACGTTTTCTCAATAGCTGTTCAATTATTCCTGTCCAGTGTTATGCTGCTAAAATTTAGGTAAAAATGGAAAATAAAAGTAGAGAGAATGAAAATCAAAAGATTGTTTTTATAATCCATGTGTAGCAAAACAAATAGAATATGAACTTGGGCTTTCTGATGACAGCTCTCTCCCTATGCGCTGTTCTTTCAGAGTTTGATGTTGCAAGAGCCCCCTTGATGGTACTATAGCCTTGTAATTTACCGTTGCCTATCACCACTTCTGTGTTCCTACTAGTTTCGTTGTGAGTGCCATAGGAGTAATGAAATCCTATACCTTACAAACACAATTCCATTTTTGACTGCTCATGAATAACAATGCTTTGCACGTCTCTAGTGCTTTTCATCCAAGTATCCCAAAGCACTTTCAAAGACTGACTAAGCCTCAACAACAACTTTGTGAGGTAGGCAAGGCATGGAGAGGGATAATTTCACCCACCACTGAAAGGCAGGTGAGAATGGAATATAGCAGCTATTTAACAGTGCACAGCCGGACTGTAAAACAACTTAGGACAGGAAGTGCTGATTACTGTATCCAACTGAAGCTGAGGGAGAAATCTCAATGTATTTATCAAGTGCAATTTCTTAAGTAGAAATTTAGCCAGAGCACTGGGAATAACATCCATACTCTAACAAATAGCATCACTTAATAGCTGGAGGTATTTAGGTTCTCTATTTTTACATAATCCTCAAAAGTTTGGTGCCTCCCACAGTAGGATGCCCCTCAACATCATGCTGAGACAGTGTCTCAGTACTGAATGAGGGAAGAGTGCCAGTGGCTGAATCTGCAGCACCACTGTCGGCAGCAAAAATTGCTATGTTCCCTCTAATTAGGTGGAGCATTTTTTTTTAAAGTGTCATTGAAAGATTTTATAAGGTTACAGTCCATATTTTGAAGGTGAAAATGTAACGTAGTATCACTAGAGTACAATTCTGCTATACTTTGCAACTGTTAAAGTGCAGAAGAACATTGCCATTGAAGTATAATTTATTAATCTATTTTCCCCTAGAAATTATAACAACAAACTAAGCACTGTTTTTTCAGGACCTACAAAAATGTAAAGAGCAGCCCTATCTGGCTTTACAGCAGCAGTTTGTCAATGAACAGTATTCCCAGAGTAGTGCTGACATGGTCAGTGACAGTTGTGCACAATCAAGAAAGTAATGGAAGTGTGCCAGATTATTTTCAGTTCACTTACAAGTGCCAGAAGAATGATCAACATTATACAAATGGAAAGAAGGGAAAGCAAAAGGGAGAAGAATTATGTTTTCAAATATTGAAGACAGGTGTGCGCTTGCTCAAGTGTGGAATCTCCAATAATGGAAAAAGTTGCTGACATTGTCCCTTTATCTTGTTCAGCTGAAGTTGAAAGATGAACTTTTGTAACAAGATCAGCTGTGGCTCTTGTAAATTGTTGAAGTCTGTGCAGATGCACTTACTTGGTCATGTGATTGGCTCTTTATTTATGGTAGGTCACATAATTTAGATAGAGAGGAAGAATCTTGAAAAGGTTAGAAATCAGATGACCAAAAATGCTGTCTTTCTAAGAAATAGATTTTCTGTCTCAGTGCCAGTTTATAATTTCAGTTTTCTATTCTTTTTTTTTTTTCCCCATATGGGGAGTAGTACTGTGTGCACTAATCAGAATCGCAGGCAAACTTTAGTTTTCTCTAAGCATATCTGTTGTTTTTGATCAAATGTGTCCATTACATCATTTTTAATCTTTTGTTTTAGGTATTTACTGATGTAGTTGATCCTGGAGAACTTGTTGAACTACTGGAATGTAGGTTTTGCTTTTCTTATCCATTATATTGTATGCACTTAAGGCTAGATCCTCAAAAAGAGGGCTTGGCTCAGCATTGTGATGTCTAATACGCAGGTCAGCAAAATTCATGGCTCCAAGTTTGGTGCTTAGACTCTGTATGCAATGTATTGGGGAGTTAAGACCCTTAAAAATAGTCAAGGGGGCAAAATAAAGAGAGAGAAACTCAGTCACATAGTGGTTAGTGCTCTTACTGGTAGACTCTGTCCAGTTACTTCTTCAAGGAATATTTAAGTATTAGAGGATTTATCTGGTGCTGCTGAGGTCCTTAACTGAATTCATTTTTGTTTTTCTTCATTTAGATCATTTTTCAGGGGGTGGGGTGGGGCAGGGCGGGGCGAGGATGAGGACATCAGGCTGCCCCAGGGAGAGAGGACAACCCCAGTCCTCTCTCACTGCAGCTTGGATTCAGGTGTGAAGCGTCTCTCCATGGCCGCTGTAGCTCCAGTGGACACAGTTAGGGGAAGGGTGCATATCCCCCAGGTGAGGTATGGACACACAGACAGATAGACAAACTCTCTCAAATATATAGAAAGCTGCCCCTTTCTCCACCCCTACTCTTTGCTGCCCCAATGGGTTATAGGTGTCCTGGTCCCCATCGCTGCCCCCTGTGCTCATTCTACAGTATAACTATCTCTGCTAGCAGACTCCTTCCTTTCCATTTTATGAGAAACAGTTGAATTCCAGGCACATACCATTGTCCTGGCACAACCAAACCCTGACTTGGCTTTAAGTTAGGATAAGAGGAAGCTGCCTACCAAATTTGGTGGTCCTAGCTCTTACCACCAAACAAATAAGTTCTTAAACAAATACATTCACAGCCAGACGGACACACAGACAAATGCACATATTCTCTCAAATATAGTAGAATTCATACACAGTAGAAAAGCTTTAACAAAAGAGATTGAGAGCCCTACCACAGAACATATTAGAGCATAATGGTTAGGGTACTCATCTTAGAGGGGAGAGATCTGGCTGAGAACACTGCTGTGACCAGTAAAATAAAGATTTAAGCTTGGGTCTTCTATATCCTGAGTGATTGCCCTGACCATTGAGCAAAGGGAGGCACTTCTACTGCCTCTTCTTTGGCTGCCATATAGGCTGATAAGGCAGGCTCTGAGCATGCCTACTGTATCAGGCCCCATGGACGAGACAGATGGGGAGGACTCTTTATTTTTGAATACCTGCTGGGCATATGCCTGGGCTAGGTTCTGAACTACTCAGCAATATCAGGACTTAGCATTTTGGTCATGCCCACAAACACAAATGTAGATGCTTAAGGGACTTGCCAGTGCAAACGTAAGATTCTGGGTAATTTAGTTTCCCATGGGATTATGTGGCCACTGAGCAGAGGTTTAGAGGATCTAAAGTTGGAACGTTAGGTGTCTAAAGTGGCATTTAGGCATCTGAATCCCTTTGTGGTTCTAGCTGTTAGTGGCTTAAATCATATTAATAATATGGAATCTAAAGATATTTTTGAATGTTGAGGCATTATGTTGGGAACAGGAAAGCATTCTTACTATATCTTTGAAACATTAGTGGTTGAACAATGATCAGTACTCCATCTGTTACAAACTTGTGGCCATTACATGAAATAGTCTTTGCTCAATGTGTGATCTTTCAAATGTGACCCTGAGTGTTTTAGAGGATGCATTGGTTTCTTTTGACAATAATAACTTACCAGGAATACAGATCAATAAAAGGCCACTTCCAGAAAGTCTACATTTCTTCAAGTATATTCAAGAGACTGAAATTCAGAACAGTTAAAAACATAACTGGTTCAAAGACTTCATGAACTCAACTAACTGACCACCTGTACCAATCTGTGTTCAAGTACTTTGAACTTCACTGAATGTTTTACCTTGTCAAATGGCGGTGATTTTTTAAAACAGAGTGACTTCACAGTGAACAATGATGCAATACTTTGACCATGACACGTCATGTTAAAATAGTATTGTGCCTAAACCCAAACTCCAAAAATAGGTTCCCTCAAACATTGAGAGAATTATAGTCCAAAACGGGATCCACAATTCCTGTCTTCTCTCTAGTGTCTTTAAAGAATTGCACCCATCAGCTGCCAAACTTGACAGTGTCTGTTAAAAACTTTAGCCAGTAACTTATTATTTGCATTATGATAGTGCCTAAGGACTCCCTTGTGTTAGCCTAGATTTGTAGTATTCATATAAAGTGTTCATAATCTGTTCTTATTGATACATCACAATTGTCCTTATTACATTAGCTCATACAATGCTGAGATGGTTAAACCAGTGAATGGCTTCTCTTCTATTTTACATATTAAATGACTTCTGATTATAGTTTATTTTTTGACTTATGAAAAAACTTTTTTTTCCTTTCTAGTTGACACAGCAGTACTTGAACTAATACAACTTGTTCCTCCAGGTATTGTATCAATCTCTTCATAAATTATGCAGTTTAATAGGTGAATTTCCATGAGGACGTACAATCATTTTTCTCAATGTACAAACCATGTCAAAAGCTCTTCAGCAAATAGTCCTCTTAATATAAAATGCTAATTGATCAAGAGGATCTCATTTTTGAAAAAGAATAAAGCTAAATATTGAAATGTTCCAGTCTCAAGCTTAGCAAAGTGATAATACTTTAAAAATTGAAAATAAACGAAAACCACTTAATGCACATTTATAAAAGGCATCAAAATTCACTTGTGGTGGGTCTGTCTGTAAGGTTTCAAAGTGCATAATCTTGTTCTCAAAATGACACTTTTATTTTAATGGTGACCGCTGGGAAAATCCTTATCCATGCTATAAATATTACAGGTCTCTGGGGAAAGATGAAGATAATAAATAATGATTTGTCCTACTTCTGTTATAAGTTTGTGTGATTATAAAAAATCTATCTTAATGAAATTCAAATGTTCCCATGGATAACATAAATCTGCATTTTATTGGAACTGCAATAGAATTTGAAGGAGGACTTGTTTGAGAACCATGGAATTAAAAACACCCATAGTTACAGATCCTTAATAAAACCACAGCAAGCAAGAAAATATTTGTTTCTCTTGGTGGCTCACTGTGATATTTATGCCAACAAACAAACTGAGTGTGGATTTAATTGTTGTTGCAGCATAGGAGATATTAGGAGGAGAGTTGTAATTTGAGGGGCTCCAAGATAGGTTATTATGGACAATTTGCAAAATGAGTGTGGTAGATTATATGAAACTTTCAAATTGTTCCATCTCATGAGGTTTTTTCTTAAAGAAAATAGAACAAGATTTCATGATCTTCAAATACTTTTGCTTGTATCTAAATTCCTTTCTGACAGCCAGATACATCTCTGATAAATAACCATAATTGTTCTGTAATACAGAATAACAGATGTGAAGTTGGCTGCTGTTAGAAAACCATTGTCTGTACATAGGAGGGGAAGAAGGAAAGAAATTGAAGAAATGTTATAGGAAAATCTTTCACAAGTCCCTTAGTACAACAAAGGCAGTCTACTTTATATAAATTAGATACAGTATTCAGTAAAAGGTGCTTAAGAGCCTGATCCTGCGGAGTCTTACTACTTGGCATAGTCCCACTTTAGTCAGTGGTCGTGTAATAAGAGTTTACTCTTAATTTTTAAAGGTTAAAAAGTTATACTGGTTTCAGCATAGTCTGGTGCATGTGTGCCTACGCTGAACAACTCTTTCCCAATAAATTAAATACATATTTTCTTTACAGTGGGAGAAATTCTAGCCACTTATGAAGAAACTACAAGAGATTTTCTGTTCCCTGACCCTAAGCTTACTCGTGGGCACCGTGGTTCAGATCGTGAAGTTTTAATGAAGAGGTCTGCTAGTTTTACAGTAAGTGCATATCTGTGTATTGTGCTTATGATACGGTATATTTCACAGGAACAGCTCTGTGAACTACCTCCAGCCAAAAGTGATTACTTTTGACAGATAATTCAATACCTGAAATGGCAAGTACTAATCCAAGGCTGAACTTTGTGAAGATAGAATCAGTCTGCTGGAAATGTTATTTTTAACTTGATGTGCAAACTGTACTTGTATAATGTGAACATGTTAGTATCTAGATTGGTTTGATATGTAGTACCATAGCTTGTTATACCTTTATTTCATCCATCCAGTGGGTGGGAAGCTAGATTTAGTACTAGCAGGAACCATCAAATTGTACAGCAGTAAAATTACAAAACAGGACAATCTTATTTGTCTAGCTCCCTTTCTCACATACTCTGTTGCATTTTGTCTCAAGTTACCTCAGATCCTCTGGGTCAAGGTATGTTGATCCATCTGTTTGTACAACATTGGGCATAGTGGTACTCGAGCACTCATTGGCGCTTGAGGGATCTCACTCACAAAGAATAAATAATCATCATAACCTGTATTTAAACTTGATTTAGACCAGGGCCACTCAACACGCAGCCTGTGGGTAGGATCCTTTGAACATGGCCTCCATAGGGAACACGCTTCACAACGGCGAGGCGTCTCCCAGGCAGGGTGAGCATTGAAAGACGCAAGTGGACGGGCTGGCTGGAACAGACGAGTAGAGGGTGTCAGCGTTTCTAGTCCACAGAGAGGAACTGACGGGAGTGCTGGGGCATTGTGTGAAAGAAGCTATTTGCATATATTTGCATGTATATGCAACCACACTTTCGTTGCGGCCCTCTTCATATGCTGTGAGTTTCATAGTGGCCCCCGGGGCTTTCAAATTTGAATAGCCCTGATTTAGACACTGTTATAGCTTGGTTTTCCCTTCTAGAACTTGTTTGTCAAGGTCTCTTCAGCCTCCATTCATGTTGACTGGCCAAGCCATTTTAGAAATTAGCCACATTTGCCAGCCATACAAAAGCCATAATAGCCAATAGGGGAGAGGCACAGGGAATAGAATAAATTAGCATTAATTGTTTGTAGCAGCGAGCTCAAATGTGCACAAAATGAAAATAAGATTGGTCTCAGCAGGCCCCTTGGTATGTGTTTAAAGCTGATGATTCTCAGAAGGGAATGGGATAGTCCTGAAAGCAACTTTAAAAGAAATACCTTTGGGAACTGTGCTTTTGCTTAATTTGATATAATTGCATCATTAAAGTGACAAAACACTGAGATTGGGATGATTTGGAGCTCAATTGTTCTGTTCCTACTAGATTTTTTTAAATTGATGATTAAAGGTCAAAAATGGCTTGCAGCTGGTACACTGTGCCCCATAAAGACAACCTGAAAATCACCCTGCCAGTTAAAAATAGAGGTGCTAATTTGATGGTCAGAGGCAGCATATGTCATCTGAATGACTTGAGTAACAGAGAGGGGGTTATGATGATGGGTTGTATTAGAATGAACTTTGTTTAAATTAACATCTAGTTGGGTGAGTTGGAATCCAAATAGGTGTGTTTAAGTGATTCTTCCAGTACCACAAAATTGTACCATCATGTGATGTACTTGAAAACCTGTTTATAAGCAATCCAGATCTGAATCAGGAGTGTTTTTATGCCACCTTGCAATACAGAGATGTTCCTTGTTTTGGAAGATTCCACAATAACTGCTTTGTGCACATCTTTTTGTTAACTTGCAGACAGGATGTTATTGGGTATTATTTAGTCTGATGATACATACACTACAAAAGCAAATTGCACTGCATTAGGTCAACTTCTGTTGTTATTAGGAAGATTTTTTTCCCAAATGAAAATTATAGTCCTATCACACGTTGCTGAAAAACTTACGGAAAATAGATGGTTGAGTAGTATTAAATAGAAAGTTTATTAGAAAAAATGTTTTAAAATTAAAAGCTGGAATTCTTCAGTTCTGATTCACATCTCTGAAATTTCTTAATGGTAAATCAAATGTATTTGTATTCATTTTGAAAGGCTTTCTCTTTGAGATACTTAAAATACAACAGTGCTCCTATGACCAGATAGTTGGCTCTGCGCAACAGTCATTATAATGAACCATGGTAATTCTGCTGTGAGTTAGAGCCTTTCATTCTTGTTGAGGAGTTGAGCAGAGCCAGATGGGGCATCGGCAGCTGGGTAATGAAGCTATAGCAGCCCTAAAATGACTGGAATGATGGAATGGAGAGAAAGGTGCTCCAGTCTCTCTCACTTCCAGGAGAGTGCGTGGAGCAGTTTAGATGATGAAATCCCTTACTGCAGAAGCATGTGTAATATATCATGTTGTCTGGGACACCGCTGTGAGGGTCAAATCTGGGCAAACTGCTTAGAACAAGGGCTATTTACAGCCCAAGACTGGAGTCCTTATAAAGCACCAAACCAGTCACCAACAGCACTCCAGCTGCCACCCTACCCAGAACTTATGAAGTGTCATAAGCCACCCCCTTAGACACTCCATCTTTACCTGTGCCACAATCAGCAGCACACTTATACACGGGTGAGAGGTTACGAAAACACATCTCATCAACTCCAAACAGGTTCTCCCAGCCCCAAAGGACCAGCCACAGTCCCAGGTGAGTTTATACTTCATCTTATCCAGAAGAGCATGCTGTGTCAGCCCTTTAGAATCTAAAATCTAAAGGTTTATTAATAAAATGAAAGAAACGGTTGAGAGTAGGGGCATGTCTAAACTACATGCCTCTTTCAAAAGAGGAATGTAAACTAGACAGATCGAAATTGCAAATGAAGCCGGGATTTGAATTTCTCGTGTTTCATTTGCATAATGGCAGCCACACGTTCTTTTGAAAATGGGTATTTCAAAAGTGAAACCACTGTCTACATGCGGTTCTTTTGGGGGAGAAAAACACCCTTTTTCGAAAGATCCTGTTCTCAAAAAATGAGGTTTACAGGATCTTTTGAAAAAGGTGGGTTTTTTTGACAGAACCGCATCTAGACAGCAGTTTCACTTTCAAAATACCAGTTTTTGAAAACACACGGCCGCCATTATGCAAATGAAGTGCGGGAAATTGATATCCCGGCTTCATTTGCAATTTCGATCTGTCTAGTTTACATCCCTCTTTTGAAAGGGGGGATGTAGTTTAGACATAGCCTAGGATTGTTAAAGAATGCACGTTGCTTACATCAATCACCAAGGTCTTGATGCAGGCTCTTAGAATAGATGTAACAGATTGCTAGCTTATAAGTCTCTGTGGACATCTTATGTTAGAATGGGTCAATAAAGTCTTTCTGGCCCTTCGTCCATAGCAAGGATGCTTCTGGAGTCAAGAGGAGGATTGGAGACAAAGATGAAGGTGCCCTCAGGCTCCTTTTACAATCGTACCCATGCAGAGGGAAATCCATTGTTCAAGCAACCATGGGGTACCTGCTGGTCTGCAGGTTCACAGATGCATTCCTCAGGTGTTTATTGGCAACCTTAAGAGCCATTGTCCGGGCACCATCGCTATTCAGCACAGCTATCCGCTGAATAACCACTCCTCAAAATAGGTAGTCGACGCCTATTGTTATCTCCGGGTATGTGTACACTACAGTGCTATTTCGAATTAACTTAATTCGAAATAGTTAATTTGAATTAAGCTAATTCGAAATAGCACATCTATACACAAAAACTATTTTGAAATAGCGCTTTGCTATTTCGAAATAGCAT
>JANRFK010004893.1:54835651-54884863 GCA_030068395.1 Apalone spinifera
GTAAATATTAGATCATTAATTTGTAGAGAATGTTAAAAAAGAAGGCTTTTCCTTTTTTCATTTTATGTGACAGGATCCTATAGCAGACTAATGTTTGGCAAAGTTTAAAACAAGAACTTATACAGGTTCAACCTCTGTAGTCCAGCACCATCTGGTCTGGCAAAATCAGTGGTCTGGCATGATTTCAGTTAGCCAAATTTATACTTTTCATGGATGTGGCCAAGATTCCCATGATCCCATAACATTTGTTTAGAGCCACCATTCCTAGCTCTCAGTGTTCTGTGCTGTTGTTTAACTCTAATTTACCCTAAATGTCTTCTAAGAGCTCAGTAAGCAGTGAAAGTATTGGTAATGCCGCTGGACAATATTGACCTTCCATGGTTTGGCAAATTCTCTGGTTTGGCACCAGTCAGTTCCTGAGCGTGCCGGACTACAGAGGTTCAACCTGTATTTATTGGTTACTTTGAGTTTCTGTAAGAAAGGTCTAATGGATCTACATTAATACATAAGACAATAAGTTACACCTTGTTCTGTTGTTTGTCACACTCTTGCCTCTTTTCTGGTTTGCTTTTTAATTTCTATTTAAGGGTTTTTATAACTATGTGCTTACACTATTGTCTGTGGAGTAATACTACATTCACACAGATAAAATATGGAGAATAGCTTCCTAAAATGATCACGAAATATCTTAGATTTAGAAATTGAACAAGAAAGAAGTAGAGGAAGACATACAGAAAGGAAAGGTAATTTAATGTGTGTGTAGAGTTAAAAGTTTATCTCCACACACTAAATATTTTAACAATGTTTTGACTCCAGATTGAATATCCGAGCTCCCCTGTTGATGTTCATATATGGCATCCCAACAGAGACAGGGGACGAGAAGCTTGGTCCAGGGTATCTTACGGTAAGTGTTGATTTGTATCTCTAATCTTAGATACTCCTCGTCCATACAGTAGGCTCGACTTTTAACATCTTAGGGTATGTCTACACAGCATGGCTAAAGTCGAAGTAAGCTACTCTCAGTCCTTTTGTGTCATTTGTAAACAGTGTCCCCCAATATCAGGCTTGTGCATTGGTAAAGTACAGCCTGTGCTGGCAAGGAGGCACCTGGTTAGAGACACTAACTGATCCTGTTCTGGAAACCTGCAAAAGCTCTAGGCCTCAGGAACCCACACCATCCCAACAACTCCCCTATCCCATTACTCACTTAGAACTATCTCTCTTAAGCCTCTGCACCTAGGATATCTGCAACCTTCCCTTTTCCTTCCAGCCAAGGTAAAATACCTTTTCAGTCAACTAAGTGTCTGGTTATTGGGCTCCACCAGGGCTAGTGCCTACAAGGCCTAGCTGCAGAAGCCCCTATAATGCTTACCTCTTAATTTCAGTACACCTGGCATGCTATTGTTAAGCCTACAGGGTTGGTGTACTGGGCAGGCACTATAATTATATATCGTTATGCAAACTGAAAAACACAGTGTTGGCTATGCTTTGCCACTTGATTTATTTAGCTTCTGATCTCTTATTTCCCCTATGCACGACATAGATTATTTGCTCTGTTGCTTCCAGTAATCCATGGATTAAAGTTAGAATCCTTTAGTGGAGAGCTCTGTTGAAAACAATCCTTCTCCCATATAGCATATTTCCACAGATTTGGAGATTCCCTATCTGTATCAGATAAAATTAAGGAAGGGAGTACTTTAAAACTTGGTTTAAGTTCTTCAGTATTTGCTGATGCAAGATGATAGCCTGAATTAAAGTTAACTTCATCAGTATTTATGTGTACTTCTATTTACATTTTATTGTGACTCCTTACTAGTTATATCTTCATTGCAATTCACAGTAAATTAAAGGTATTTTGCATAGTAGAAGGACTGGAGGCTCCAGCTGCAAGCATGGGATGCAAAGCCTTTCACCTCAGGGTGTAAACTGTAATCTGTAGCAGTTTGATATTATCAGAGCCATATTATCCTGTGATATGAGTTAGTGGTCTCGGGCCAGTCACTAGGGGACTGAAATTTACCTCAGAAAAGAGTTGTCACTTCTAACAGTGACTGGGGGAGAGACACCCTCTGCCTATGTGTTGGGCTGTAACAGTTACAAAGTTCAAACTTCTGAAAAGTACAGATTCCTGGAATCAAATGTTCTAATCCTAGAAATGACGTCTCCGTTCTCTTTCATCATTTGTGAGAGACTAAAAAATGGACGACCTGTCTGCTTTTCTATAGAGGGGATTTAGAAGTTTAGTTACTTGGTTGTACCCCCAAATTGCATACTAAATTTCATCATTTTGTATATGAAGAATTAGAGGCAGTTATGGAAAATTTGGATCTACAGATGCTATGACATTTTTAATTAAAGAAGGGTTTTCCCCCGTGCTTTAGGGGGATCAAGGATCCCAAATATATGGTCTTGTTTAGTTGTAACCAAATTTTATCAAAACTTGGGAACCGTTCATACCAGTGGAATTTCTGTGCATGTATCTGTGGGTAGAATGTGTCCCCTTTCTGTTTGTCATCCTCTCTGGGTATCTAAAATTGCACAGAAGAACTAAGTATTAGATACTATTAGGTGGACTCACCTTCACTTTGTAGGTACTATCCACCACACTGGTTCAAGGCATAGCATAGAGTGAGAATAGCTGGGACATTTCCTGTCCTATGGGTACACAATGGACTTATCTTGGGATAGAAATTTGACTTCTTTTTTAAAGTGGCTTGCCAGTAGAAAATATGGTACATATTCTGGTATTGTTTTACTTTATACTAGTTTAATCAATGAATAATAATATAACTCATGAGCTTCAGGGAATAGCCGAGTTAGTCTGTTACAGAAAAAAAAACCAGCAAGCAAATGGCCTGGTAGCACTTTATAGACTAACAAAACATGTAGATGGTATCGTGAGCTTTCGTGGGCACAGCCCACTTCTTCAGATGACCGGAGTTATAATTAGAGGATAAGGAAACTCGAAATAAATAGAAGAAGGGAAGGGGGAGAGGGAAAGAAAGATGTTCTGTCAGCCATCCCCCCTACCTCTATGCATAAAGTATCAGGAGAAAGGGTGCTAAACCTGAGTAGATAAAGATCAAAGTCAGTGGATGGATAAGGCAGGAAGGATACCATTCAGAAAGTAGTTAGCACCTTCATTGACAGTCCACTCACAGAACTATATTCAGCCTCTGTGATGAGTTGCCATTACCCATGTTTATACTATCCCATATGTCGGCAAAACGAGTATCGCTCAGCAGTGTGAAAAAACTACACCCCAAGTGACACAAGTTTGTCCAGCATAAGAGCTAGTGTGCACAGTGCATTGTCAGTGGAAAAGATGCTACCACCACTTGTTGAGGATGTTTTAATTATATTGGCTGGAGAGCTCTCTCCAGTTGGCATAGCTGATCTACCTGAGAGATCTTACAGCAGGCAGCTGCATCGGTACAGCTGTCCACTGTAAGGTCTCTAGTGTAAATGTGATTGTTGCAATCAAACTTAAAGGTATTGTCAGATGAAGAAATTGAAACTAAAACACCGCGGGGCCATGCCATTATTTTGAATCATGCGGTGTATAACAGAGAATTGTTTTAGCTACTGTTTGAAAGGTGATTTTTGGGAAAGACTGTTTTTTTTAATGCCATAGAGTGCATGTACTTCTAGACCTATACTCTCAAAATTTATTTAAAAATTCTGTTGGGGTGCACTTTTTTCCAGATCCTTCTCTTCTTGGCAGCTATCGACCCAAGTACACGAAAGTAAGTAATGAAAATTAAATTGCATGTACGTTTTCCTATGTTTTGGAGTGTTTGGAATGGTAAAGTTTGTAAGATTTCTGTTTCAGGTGCCTGAGTGAAATCAACAATGCATATTGCATCGTTGCCTAAATATAGATATTGTTTTAGTATACTATGAAGCGTTCTCAATACATTCTGCATGCACTATAGACATAAACTCATAGTAAATAATCACATTCTGCATTTATAGAATCTAATTGTTATTTACAGTAATGTCACTTTCACTTTACAGTGCTGGGGTGAGTAATGGCACCTTAAAGTGAGTGTGAAATTACATTTACAGCCACTTCAGGAGGATCCCTTATATCACTATAGCATTGTAAAACAGCATTGGTGTAAATGACAGCTGAGCCTGCAATGTGCTCGTTACTTCAAATGTTTGCCTCTTGTGATTATTCTCAAGTTTTGTCTTTCCTTCCTCAGCTAGCTGCTTTTCCCACATTCTTGGTTGGGATGCAGCGGTTTGTTTCTCCCACCCACCTGACAGATGTGAGAAATAAGATCCAACTTCTTTGTTTGTTCTGTCCTTTTATCTTAATTTTTGTCTTTCCTGAAATACCATGGACATTTAGCTAGTAGACCATTAATTGTTGTGTGTGTGCCCTGTTAGATTTCCTAATGGCTGGCAAGAGAGATGATGCAGGGAGGGAGAAAGAAAGTGAATTAAAAGGATAAAACTTTGATACATTCTTGTCAGCTTCTCAACTTTCACTGTGTAGTACTGCAATTTTATGTGGCATGTAAGTTTAATATATTGTGCTGCCTCTGGATTGTTCCATAGTATGATAAGTGATAAAGTGTACAGAGAACTTCTAACTATGCTTTTATGATGAATGTTTTCATTCTAATCCATTTTTCTCAAATGGGGAAGAAGATATTAGCAGTAGTTGTTGTTTGGAGCACATAGGTAACACAGAAACAGATTAAATTCATCACTCTCCTGATGCCTTTAAGCATTCCTGTCTCAAAAAACAAAACAAAACAAAACAAAAGAAGCTATAACTTTTCTGTTGCCAAAAATTATTGTACATCTCTGAACTAGATGATGCTAGCATTGTGTAGAATAAGAAGACTGAGAATTATTGGTGTCATGTACCTGTTAAGGGGGAAATCAGTGTTACATTTAATAAAGTAGATGATATTTGGACATTATGTTTGTATGTGTTTAATCTGAAGATTACATTTGAATGATATTCTAATTTTGTAAGAAACATCAGATGCATCTTTTAAAATTAAGTGAAATAGCTTATGGGGACATAATGTTTGGACTCTTCTGGCTTTTATTGTTAATTTAGATCTTTCACGTGGTGTGACTAGGGCATTAAACTTCCATTAAAGCTCACCTAAAAATACTCTATTGTGTAGTGGAGCGAGATATAAACCTGCCTTTTAGACAGTTTCCTGGCTAGTATGAAGAACTTCAAGAAATTGTGTTGAGTTCTTATACATGTGTGGTGTAAAATAACGAAACAAACTCCTCCCATAGGACAGAGGGTGCTTTACAAGGCTAGTGGCATAAAGCTTTAATCAGGGTTATATATAAATAACGCTGTGATGAATCTCTTGGTAAGAATATATGAGAACATATCGAATCTTGCTCTGGAAATGCTATTTCTTTGTAAGTGGGCATGGCAAACAAGATGAGACATGGCCTGTTTCCCTAAGCCTACAAACTAAGCTGGAAAATGTGCACTCTTATCCCACTCACATCTTTGACATGGAGCTGTAGGTCCAAGGATTCCCCCTTGTGGGTCTGGAGCAGTATCTAGAGATCAAAGTGTCAATGCAGAATTTGGCCCTAGTTGATGCGGGGGGTGAGATGCTGGATAAAGATGGAGCCATACTAAAGGATTATTAACATGGCAAAACTTAAGGAATGCAGCAACCCTTCTTCATTGCTTACACATTTTCTTTATCAGTAATCACTCAAGCGTACAGCGTGTTGCTTTCCATTTTACAAGTTTAAAGAGAGAACCCATGCAAAATGCACTGCATAGGTCTATATGCAATTTTTTTAAAGGGTCATAATTTGGGCAAATAGAGAAACACTTTCAGTGGAAATCTCTACGGTCTCTCTTCTCTAGAAACCTGCAAGGTACTTTTTTCAGAGAGGGCTGTTTCAGATTTTTACCTCTGACTTGTTTCAGCTCTGTAGCTGTTCCAAAAAACTTGCAAAAATTGTTTTATAATGGGCAAAGTGTCTCTCCCCCACAAACTTGCCTGATAATCCAATAAGGCTGAAGAGTTTTAGCTGAGACTAAAAATGCCCATTCAGAAAGCAATCGTGGAACATTTCAGCTAGAAAGGTGGAAACTTCAGAAAGATATCAATGACTGAAAATGAGGGTGAGGTGAGAGGAAGAGGATCTAGTATGGAATGCACTCTTAATTATGGGGGTTGCTGTCAGTGTTCCCTCTAAGATGTGCAGCAGTACAGCTTCACAGGTGATTAATCAGCCCCATCCAGTCAGAGGCTCAGGGCTCCCTGCATAGAGCTGATTGACTGGGCAGGGCTGATTAATCACCTATGAAGCTGTGTAGTCTCTGAGGTTAGAGGGAACACTGGTTGCTGTCACCCCTCTAGTATTCTATGCAAGCCTCTGTAAATAACTGTCTTATGTGTATTGCTTAAAACAGACAAGTCTAATGTTTAACTTTAATTTTTTTCTGTATGTAAAACAAAGTGTTACATCTCTGCCTCTCCTTAGCTTAAGCACAGACATAGCCAAGCTTCTTCTTATATATTGTTTGAAGTTGCACTGCTGTTTTTTTCTTTCACAGATCGTCAGGTCTCATCATGGGAAAGACTTAGATGGTTCTTCTGACAGCTGTGATGAGCACCGAACCTTGGGTACTGCTAGTAGGCAATTTCGTTCTACTGGTTCATTAATACGTTCAGCACCCTCCTCATTGCAGACATATTCCTCAAGTCCTGTACTAAACCGTTCTTCTCTTAGAGAAAGGTAAAGGCTTATTTTTGTTTGTTGTCTGTGAAATTTTGGAATAATTGGCAATTGTGAGTAATGGCATAGTTTGCATAAGAGTAGGTTGAATGTTTGGGTGATACAGACTAAAATGACTGTGGATTTCTTGTTGTTTTATGTAACCATTTGAACGGTCATCAAAGGACTGCATGTCCAAAATAGGGTGTCAGCCTTCTCTAAGCTGCATTAGTACAGCCCATCTGACAGGGGTCTCAAATTCATGGCAATAAAAATCTCCTCTCCAATTGCATGTTTCAAATATTTGGTATAACTTAGTCCAAGGTTTGGCCCTGAATGTTTATTATGTATCTCAAGCAACAGTTGGCCAATATCCTGGAAAATACAAATATTCCAAAAACTTACTGAAATGCCAGGAATTTAAATGTGATGATTGCATTGGTAAAATAATTTGAAGATGTTTTGAACTTTTTACTTTTCATTGTAACCCCAGTATTTCTTAATTTATACCTAATACAATTGTAGCTTCTTATTATAAATAGAAAATTTACTTTAGGATTTTCTTTCAAATATATGTATATAATATGTGGGGCATATGAGGGTTGAATTTTAAATCCTCCTGACAGTTTAAGTTAGTGTCCCTTAACATCATCCTTTACCTGACACTTATCTGTTGTTGTTACTTGTAGCATTCTGACAATTGTGGTTAAGGAGTATTCTGTGTGTAATGTTTCTCTTTTTTCTCCTGATTTGTGTATTTGATAACCCTGTATGTGTAGTTGAGGTCACTATGCTCCCTAACGCCAGGTCTGCATTAGACCCGGAAGGTCAGTTTAAGGTACGTAACTCTAGCTACGTAGAATACATAGCTAAAGTCAGCTTACCTTAAGTCGAGCTTGGCGCTATCCCCATTGCGGGAGGCCGACAGGACCAAATGCTTCCGTCAGCTTCTCTTACTCCTTGCAACTGTGAGTACAGATGCTGGCCAGAGATTCCCTCAGCATTCGATTTATGAGTCTATACTAGACCTGCTAAATTGAAAGTCAGAATGTTGATCTCTGACATGGTTCGTGAAGACGTTCCCTAATAGATTGTACTCCCCTCCCTTTCTTCTTTGTGGACCTTTCACAGCACTTTTTTAAAAACAATCCTTAACTCTTGTGCACAGTGCTCATCTTTGCTAATCCAGTTCAAAATCAGGTCAACATTCTTGCTGTGTTACTTCATGGGCCACTTCCTAGCAGAAATCCAGAATCCTGTCAAATGGCTAGTATTGACAGGTAAGGAATAGGGGCACTAGTGTTGTTAATAAATACCCACTGTTAGCTTTTTTAAAAATGTAAATGTTCAAAAGAAATCTTTTGGCAGAAGCAAAATCATAAAACAAGAAAGCAGAGAGATAGGAGCAATGAGAATTTATTCTAAATCTGACCTTAATATTAGTACTGATAAACTAGCTATGATTTTACAGACTACTTCCTGAAAGTTATATTTGAAGCTGGCAAACATGTAGCCAGGAAATGTATTCAAATACCATTGTTCAAATCACCTACTTGTGTAGAATGTCAATAGCGCTGAAAGCATAACAAAATACACACACATCTAGATGAGTATAGAGCCTGATTTTGTGGTGACTTGATAAATATTATCTCCAGTCTAATTTGAACCTAGCTTATGGAGAGCACTGGGCTTCTAGGCTGTATGATGCTCATCCACACAGGACAACAAGAAAACTTGACCCCTTTTCTAAATAGGTATGAAGTGTCCTTTGTGATGTTGCTTCCCCAGAACCCAATTGTTGGTATTACTTGAATAGCTATGCTCATCCAGAAACTTTCTGAGCAATATATGAAAGGTGGGAGGATGGGGGGATGGGCCATGTGCAATTCCCATGCGTCCTGCATCATATAGCCCAAGGGTAAATAACTGGCCCTTTCCAGCAATCCCTTGGTTCCTGCCTGCTTGCCTGCCAGCCAGAGTGACCATCAAACTATTCCCCTTTTTCTTTCTTAGTGTTTGATAAATAAATCTAATAACAAATAGATTGTTGGCTCAGGATGAAAAAGCTCAGGATGAAAAGTTTCCCTTTCTCTGTTTTAATTTTTTCTCATTATTTTTAAGTTGCTTTGTGTCATTGCCTTAGAGATACCAGACTAAGACAATGGGTTTAAGAGCTATTGTTGGCCGCAGGTCTGCTTTAAAGTGCTCTTTAAACGTTGGGGAAGGGCATTCCACTAAGCAGGGGTAGTAAATTAATTTTTTGTCAAGGTCCAAATTTCTTGGTCAGTGTCCAAACTCTAGAGGAAATCATTTTAAAAATAACAACTCTAATAAGTAAACAAACAGATTTTGGGGTCTATTCCAAAGCACCTAGCAGTCTGGTTATGACTCTGTCTGCCTATTGGCTATTCCTCTGCTAAAGGCTGTGGCACTCAAAAAGGTCCAAAACTTTGCTCCAGAGCTTGCTTTTGGAAGAGTCTTCAGTAACATGCAAGTCCAGATGGTTTTCTCCTGTGAAAATACCCTCTCCGCCCAGCACAAGTAGTTTGGCAGCTGAACCTTGCTAGATGTCAAAACATGATGCAAAATCTCAAACTGACATAATCCCTTTGTTTGAGACTCCTTTACAATCATTGAAATGGGCTTCACAAGCTACAGATCAAAGGTCTTTGGCTGGAGCTGAGAAAAGAATGGACAGTCGTGATATTTGGTCATTTCTTGTTTTCTGGGAGGCAAATGGGGCTTTGAGAATGATGCATCAAGTTTGAAAAAAACCCTCATCTTTCACACTGAATATCAACTAGTATAGATCATCATGAGTGGTCATTCCTGCCCTCAGGTGCTTGTATGACTCCTGCCAGATAGGATTGATAGGACACGGATTCATCTGCTACAAGTCAAAACAGTAAACAACAATCAGGTTTGCTTAAGAACAGACAAGGGTCCATGTGTAGGATCCTTTTTTTCTGTTTCTCTCACTCCCTGAGTATTGGGAAAGTTTGGGCATCTTACTGTTGGATAATCTTAGTTAATCCATTATGAATCCACTTGACCCATGTATGTGTTGGCTCCTTTGAAGTCTATGGAAGTTTTGCGTTTGATTTCAGTGGACTCATGATTTCATCCCAGCTTGTTGGCTTCTAGTTTTGTCCCAGGGTGATTTATTCTCTCTCTTGCTGAAGTCAAGATCTCCTGCCCCAACAGGTTAACACATCCAGACTTCTTTATAGAAATTAGGGTAAAATGTCTTAAAATAGTGGAGTCCAGAAAGCCATCCATTAGAAAGCAGAATGCTGATGAATAGAACTTTTTTTAAAGTTTAGTCCTCATAGAAGCTGTGACCCCTTTTATTTGCCAGTTCAAATTGATTTAGACTTCCTTCAATCTCTGTTATCAGATCTGTTTCTGGAAACTGCAGATGGTTACCTATCTGCCATTACTGCTTATGCTGGCCCTAGCCTGGTGAAAAGGGACTCTGTGTTTGTTCTGTGATGAAACAGTTCTTTTAAATGTCATACAAATGTGTACACTTCTGTTCTGAACCTATTCCTCTTCGGCACTTGAACTTGGTATTAAATAAACTTATGAGAGGGTGTTTGAGCTTTTAGGGTCTTGCTCTCTGCATTGCCTCTCAGTGAAGATCTCATATTTTGTCACAGCTAACTTGACCAGGAGAGTTTGAGTTACAGGCCTTGCTAATCTTCTATTGTATTCCACAAAGACCAGTGGCTACTTAAGATTCACCCCAAATTCTAGACAAATGTATGTTTCACTTTTTGTTTCAATTGCTGGTATCTCTGCCTGTCTCGTTTACAATGCCTCAGTAACTATGCTGAGGAGGTGAAGTTGAACACCCTGCATGTCAAGAGCGTTGATGTCTACTTAAACAGGACCAATCCATTTCAGAAGTCAGAGAGTTTATGGCCTCTCACCTGAGCTCAAATGTGAGGTCACTCACCTGAGCTCAAAGACCTACTATTGAAAGGATAAGAAAATGAATCCAATTGTGTTATAAACCAGTTGTGCTTGAATTCTTAAAGGGTCAATCAATGAGGGCATTGCAAAGTGTGTACATGCAATGTGCCCTTACCTGAAATTTGAAGGGCTGCTGTCTGGAGATCAGTTCATAGCTACAATCGTTATTTTCTTGACACCACATCCAGAGCAAATGATAGTATATAGAGGGAGAAAAGCCTGTTGAGAGTCTATGGGTTAAGTTTAGAAGTGCAAACAACAGCAGTGATGTTGTGGTTGGTGTCTACTACAGGCCACCGAATCAAGTGGATAAGGTAGATGAGGCTTTCTTCGGTCAACTGAGAAAAGCTTTCAGATCGCAGGGCCTGGTTCTCGTGTGGGACTTTAATCACCCTGACATCTGTTGAGAGACCAATACGGCAGTACACAGGCAATCCAGGAAGTTTTTGGAGAATGTTGGGGATAACTTCTTGGTACAAGTGCTGAAGGATCCGACCAGGGGCCGTGCGCAACTTGACCACCTGCTCACAAACAGGAAGGAACTAATAAGGGAAGTAGAGGTGGGTGACAACCTTGGAAGCAGTGATCATGAGATGATAGATTTCAGGATCCTGACCAAAGGAAGAAAAGAGAATAGTAAAATACACACCTTGGACTTCAGAAAAGCAGACTTTGACTCCTTCAGAGACCTGATGGGCAGAATCCTCTGGGATGCTAACATGAAGGAGAAAGGAGTCCAGGAGAGGTGGCAGTATTTTAAAGAAGCCTTATTGAAGGCACAGGAAGAAACCATCCCGATGTGTAGCAAGAGAAGCAAACCTGATAGGAGATTGGATTGGCTTACAGAGGAAATCCTTGGTGAACTTAAGCACAAAAAGGGAGCTTATAAAAAGTGGAAACTTGGACAAATGACCAGGGAGAGCTATAAATATATAGTTCGAGAATGCCGGAGGGTTATCAGGAAGGCGAAAGTGCAATTGGAATTGCAACTGGCAAACTGTTATCCTTATTGTGAAGGATAACCAGAAAGGTTTCTACAGGCATGTTAGCAAGAAGAAGGTGATCAGAGAGGGTGTGGGGCCCCTGCTGTATGAAGTAGGTAACCTAGTGACAGATGATGTGGGGAAAGGTGAAGTACTCAATGCTTTCTTTGCCTCTGTCTTCACGAAAAAGGTCGGCTCCCAGACTAATGCGCTAAGTGACGCAAGATGGGATGAAGATGGACAGCCCTTGGTGGGTAAAGAACAGGTTAGGAACTATTTAGAAAAGCTAAATGTACACAAATCCATGGGTCTGGACTTAATGCATCTGAGGGTACTGAGGGAGTTGGCAAATGTCATTGAGGAGCCTTTGGCCATTATCTTTGAAAAGTCGTGGAGATCGGGAGAGATCCCAGATGATTGGAAAAAGGCAAATGTAGTGCCCGTCTTCAAAAAAGGGAAGAAGGACGATCTAGGGAACTATAGGCCAGTCGGTCTGTCTTGGGTCCCTGGAAAAATCATGGAAAGGATCCTTAAGGAATCAATTTTGAGACACTTGGAAGAGGGAAAAGTGATCAAGAATAGTTAGCATGGATTCACAAAGGGCAAGTCATGCCTGACCAATCTGATTAGCTTCTATGATGAGGTAACTGGCTCTGTGGATATGGGAAAATCAGTGGATGTGATATACCTTGACTTTAGCAAGGCTTTTGATACAGTCTCCCACAATATTCTTGCCAGCAAGTTAAGGGAATGTGGATTGGATAAATGGATGGCAAGATGGATAGAAAGCTGGCTAGAAGGTCGGGCCCAGCGGGTACTGATCAATGGCTCGATGTCAGGATGGTGGTCGGTTTCTAGCGGAGTGCCCCAAGGTTAGGTTCTAGGACCGGTTTTGTTCAATATCTTTATTAATACCCTGGAATAGGGGATGGATTGCACCCTCAGCATGTTTGCAGATGACACTAAGCTAGGGGGAGAGGTAGATACACTCGAGGGCAGAGATATGCATCTGAGGGTCCAGAGTGACTTAGACAAATTGGAGGATTGGGCCGCAAGAAATCTGATGAGGTTCAACAAGGACAAGTGCAGAGTCCTGCATTTGGGACGGAAGAATCCCAAGCATTGTTACCAGCTAAGTAGTAGTTCTGCAGAAAAGGACCTGGGGATTACAGTGCATGAAAAGCTGGATATGAGTCAACAGTGTGCCCTTGTATCCAAGAAGGCTAATGGCATATTAGGTTGCATTAGGAGGAGCATTGCCAGCAGATCCAGAGATGCCATTATTCCCCTTTATTTGGCTCTTGTGGAGCCACATCTGGAGTATTGTGTCCAGTTCTGGGCCCCCCACTACAAAAAGGATGTGGACGCATTGGAGAGAGTCCAGTGGAGGGCAACCAAAATGATTAGGGGGCTGGAGCATATGACCTATGAGGAGAGGCTGAGGGAGTTGGGTCTGTTTAGTCTGCAGAAGTGAAGAGTGAGGGGGGATTTGATAGCAGCCTTCAACTTCCTAAAGTGAGGTTCCAAAGAGGCTGGAGAAAGGCTGGTCTCAGTAATGACGGCTGGCAGAACAAGGAGCAGTGGTCTCAAGTTGCGGTGGGAGAGGTCCAGGTTGGATATTAGGAAAAACTATTTGACTAGAAGAGTGGTGAAGCACTGGAATGGGTTACCTAGGGAAGTAGTGGAGTCTCCATCCCTAGAGATTTTTAAGTCTCAGCTTGACAAAGCCCTGGCTGAGTTGATTTAGTTGGGATTGGTCCTGCCTACGGCAGGGGGCTGGACTTGATGACCTTCTGAGGTCTCTTCCAGCTCTATGGTTCTATGATTCTATTGAAGGACATTGTTTAAGAGCCACCACCTTAAAAATGATTGGCTAATCTCCACACTATTAATTTTAAATCAGTTTACTTATCAGCAAGAGCTCTTGTTCTGAATGTGCTTCTGTACTGTAGCACTACCGCTTATCTGCTTCAGAGCCCAGGATTTCTGGGGATGTAGAGGAACTTGAAGGACCATTAGAAGGTATTTTTACCGTGTCTTCAGAATTTAGCGCTCAGAGGAACTGCTCTAAACAATTATGTACTGCCATGGTCTGTGAGACGAGGTGCAGTCACAGAAGACCCCTTGAGGCTGCTTTCTGGTGTGCTGACAAAGCCACTGACATTTGCCACCTTGTTCTCTGAGGCTTCTCACCATCCTGTCCTGCTAGGCCAAATCTCCTGGTCTCCCCCAGCCAAGGCACAGAGCTGAGATCACCTCCTCCTATCCCCCAAAGAGCAATGCAGACACTTAATCCCTTCAGCTCTGAGGAGCATGCAGACATAGCATCCAGGAAACCAAACCCCAAATAACTCCGTCTTCTACCATGTGAGAGTTTCATATGTTGAAAGCCCATTCAGGCAAGCCCCCTTTAACACTGAAAGGAGGATGTACACCTTGATTGCTTCTCCAGGTAACAGTTATATACACTGGGTTTGATAGTATATAAAAGTAATTGTATTAAGTACAAACAATAGGATTTACGTGATTACAAGTGAAAACAGAGCCAAGTAAATTACAAATTAAAAATAACAACAACAACAACACAAACTCATAGCTAGTTCTAACACATGAAAGCTAAATGGGAACTTATTCTAAAACTGTTTTTATTATGGCTAAACCTCCCAAGCCAGGAAAGCTTTTTTTTTCTCTGGAGTCTAGTTATTCTCTTGAGAGTGTCATGCCAGCCAAAGACAAAGGGAATAATAGCTTTCCAGTTTAAATAGACTTTCTTTGGATGTGAATTCTTTGTTTAGACAGCCGCCTACCCCTCCTCTCTTTCCCCCCCTCCCCCGCCCCCCGAGAATTACTTGGTTAAACTGATATACTAGTGTAAGTTTGTTTGGTCACATGGTTTTTCCAGGACCAATCAGTCCTCACAATTAAGAGACAAAACCAGGCTGTTTACAGGTAATTAAGTTGATCACCCAATGATCAAGGTTGTCAGAGCACTGGAAAAACCATTGATGGCTTTTGTTTGCACATTGAAAGCCATAAAGAATTCCATACCCCATATTTCTAATTTTACATACAAGAATGATACACCAAAATAAGATATACAGATCAAGCAGACTGTGACGTTAAAATTGATAGGTTACATAGACATTTTGTCCAAAGTATCTTTGAGTTATGCATATTGTATACTATTTCATACTGTATGGAGGCAAGGTCCGTCAGTCTGACTCTTAGTACTTGTCTTCACTTTTAAAAACATTTTTTTTTTTTAGTTATTTCTTCACAGTTAAAGCAGCAAAACCTCCGTAGAGTGGAAGCAGCTGCATAACTATAAAGGTGCTTATTCCAGAATAGCTTCTTGAGATTTGGAAACTGAAAAAGCTATGTGCTCTAAACCATACAGCTTTTACTGGTATAGCTACATCGAAAATAGGGCTTTTACTACCATAATCATGTCTGTGAAAAAAATACACCCTTTACTGACATAATTATGCTTGTAAAACTTTTTATAGATAGTCCAACCCTTGCAGAATGTCTGTGTGTTGGCAATATATGCTGAGAACAAATTACTGTTAGTAAGCAGCTACTTCCTATCCTTTAACTGGAAATAAAATTACTTGTGATGCTGTCACGTTATTGGTTTATAATAGGAAACTGCAGTTTGTTGTTGCACACACTGTTGTGTGTTTGCCCCAAATTCTCTGCAAAGTGGACTGAGTGAGTGTCTAATGAAAGCTTATGCTCTGCTGGTTCTATGTATGCTATTCATATACTTGTATGATTTTTATATGTAAAGTTATGAATTTGGGCGCTCTTATTTTAAATGTTCTCTGTCTGGGAGATAGCAATAAGCCTGGACCACCTATTGTGAGGAGTGGTTATTCAGTGGATAGCTGTGCTGAATAGCAATGCTGCCTGGACAATGGCTCCCAAGTGTTTCTAATAAATACCTGAGGAATACAGTGTGGCTGGGAACCTGCAGACCAGCAGGCACACGATAGCTGCTTGCCTAAGAGGATATGGAGAGGTCACTTGATCATGTGATCAGCTCCAGTTTAGGAGGTACCATCACTCAGGAGAACAATGGATTTCCCTGTGCATGGGCAAGATAATAAAAGGAGCCTAAAGGCGCCTTCATCTTTGTCTTCAATCCTGCTCTTTACTCCAGAAGCATCCTTGCTAAGGACAGAGGGCTGGGAAGGATTTGTTGACCAATCCTAATGTAGGATGTACATCAGAGACTTTTAAGCTAGCAATCTGTTACCTCTGTTCTAAGAGCCTGCATCAAGAACTTGGTGATTGATGTATGTAATGTGTTTTCTTTAACAGTCTTACTCTCTGCCTTTTCTTTCTTTATTAATAAGTCTTTAGATTTTAGATTCTAAAGAAATAGCACAGCATCTTTTGGGTGAGATCTGAGGTATAAATTGACCTGAGACTGTGGCTGGTGCTTTGCGACTGGGGGAACCTGTTTGGAGTTGGTGAGATTGATTTTCACAACCTTTCATCTGTGTGAGTAGTGGTGCTGGTTGTGGCACAGATGAAAGTGGGGGGAGGGGGTATCTAAGGGGATTTGTTTGTGCAACTTCTTGCTGGCCAGATTGGCAGCTGGAGAGCTGTGTGTGACTGGTTTGGTGCCTTACAGAAGAGAACCTCAGTCTTGGGCTGCAGGTAGTCCTTGTTTTAAGCAATTTGCCCTGATTTGACCCTCACAGCAGTGCCCCCAGACAACCTGATATATTACAGTTGCTACATATCCATATTATATCCATTTTAGAACTAAGTGTACCTGTATTTGGTTTTCTGGATGATCTCTCATGTTACATGGGTTGTTCCTGGAAGATTCTTTTAGCTGCTTGTATGGTTATATTTATCTAAGGAATTATTTTTTCCCCCTTTTTCTGTCTTCAGTTGTGCTCTCCAATTGTGAATCTGCTACTACAGTACTTTATTGATTTCTGTCCTGTGATAGTTTGTCCTTGTATGTAGTTTCTTCTCAGCAAGAAATCTCTGCTTTGAAGTTGATAAATTCTTCATGGAGGCCACATGCACACAATTACACACACTGTTGGGAGGCTTACTGGTGGGAAAGGGGTTATATGCAATGCAAATATTTTCTAGTAAGCTTTTGCATTAACTGTGCTATCCAAGATGGTGTAGGATTTCTTGCTCATATGTAATATTAGCAAAAGAATTATGGGAGTGTCTGACATTAGAAAACACCTATTTATTATAAAGTTGAGGGTTTTAAATTGATATTTAAACAGTATAGACACATATATTTGAATTACTAATAGTCTGTCCCATCCTAATGGATGTTTGAGAATTATAGTCATCTGTATTAGAGCATCCAGACTTGGGTGTTTTTCCCCCTACTAAGGTAAATGTTTTCTGTTTGCGTGACTTGAAAAAAAAATACTTACCTCATAAAAGAAAATAAATGCCTTTAGTCACATTCCAAGGGAAAATAGTTTTGCACCTAGACATAGCATCTTCTAAATGAATGATGAGAACGTCTCTGATCTGGCTTTTTTCTAGGTCACTGAGCTATACTTCCAAAGTGTTTATACAATCTATTGGAATCAATAAACAATTTAAACTGATGTAACTGCAGAATGTTTGCAAGTCCCCAGGAAAATTGGAAGTATGACAAAATACAGCCGTAGAAGTTTATCAGGGCAAACAGCCATTGAAATGAAATGACTTTTCCACCAACGTTGCAATAGAATACTGACACTTTAATCACATAAATAAGTAGCTAGTGGTTTTTAAAATACATTATTAGTTTCAGGCAAATGAAATTCCTTTATTTATAGTTTAAGAAGCTTTGCTCTGAAACCCATTTTATAAAATCTGTCCAATAGGAGTTATCGCATCATTAAATTGTTTAAATTTTGATTATGGGTGTTACATTTTCTGGCATAATTTTATTTTAGGATGAGTTTTGATTGGTGTAAATATTAATATTATGACTTAAAATGTGGATTAGGCTTTGTAGTTATTACTAAAATTAGACAGTAAAGATACTAGCAAAACTAATTAAAAAGGAGCTGATACTGTTTTTAATCATACTTAAGGTTTTGATTTTTGTAAATTAAGTTCAGGGTTTATGTGATCAACAAACATTTCTTATACCACAGTGCACACTAGTGGATTGTTCAGTAATGCCACTGAAAATGCCTATAGTTTTTGCATTAAATACTTAGCCTTCTCCTGTGGCACATGGTTTTTCTGATAAGGATAGCATATGACTCCTAAAGGATATTTGCAAATGCAAAAATCAATAACAGTGCTTTGAAATACTCCAAATGAACATTAGCTACTTTATTTCCTGTTTTTGTTTTTTTTTAAAGCAAATACTATAAACTGCAGCAATATGTCTGACTGTCTTTCCAATATTAAACACAAGGAAATCTGACAAAATGAAAATAAATGAGGCAAAGTGCCACACTGTCATGGACCACATTTCATTTGTGAAAATAAGAACTGGCACATGTGAATTGCTTGTAAATCTACATTTCTATGTGCACAAGTTCAGCAGCAGTTTCCTTTGTGCTAAGGTTTGGAATTAGTGACTACAAGTAGATGGAAGATCACGTTACTAACCTTGCTCTTTTTTCTTGTTTTTTAATTTTCTCTTACCTGATCTAGTTCATTCTAAATCAGAGCATTTCTGCAGAGCTGCAGCTTTCTAGCAATTTACTGTGTAACAATTAAATGTATTCAGTGTAATTTTGTACATCAGACTTAGTTCAGTTATATGAGAAAATGCAGAATCCAGCCTTCTCACTCATAATATCTTTCATGTTGAGTCAATTAAAAGAAGTCAACAGACCACTTGGCTTTTTTCTAAGAATGGTGAATTGAAATCTGTTACTCTGACAAGGTTTTGTTTTATTCTCAGGATCTGGAGAAAAATAGAATAATTTGAACTGTTCATACATACTGCTAGGTTCTAAATTAACTGTAATGCTTCCAGAAAAAGATATTTTTGGCTTAATGAAAAAAAAGTCTCCTCAGTGATGGTCAAAAAGCAAACAAAATCTTAACTTATATAAGGAAGCTGAAAATATTCTGCTGTATAAATCAGTGATAACCCTCACTTGGGTGACTGTGTCAATTTTATGTAGCCTCTCTCCAACGAGAGATCGTTAAAACAGGAGGGGTGCAAGAATGGATGACAGTTGAATAGATACTTGGAAATATCCTGTAGGAGGATAGACTGAAAAGATTGTGGCTCTTTACAGGAAAGACCTGGAGGCATACCAAATAATGAATAATTTAGAATAGATCAAATGGATAAAGGAAAATGGAGGAAAGGGTAGAAATACCCTGCCCGTATTTGGAGTTGCTCAGTTAGATGTTGGTGGTTCTCTGACACACAAGAATTTAGATCACATTGAATCCTTTGAGTCACCGTCTTTCTTGCCACTTCCTTATTGGGGGTTGGTGACTTTTTTTATAGTTTTCTTCCAAAACTCATGATAATGCACACCAGGCTATTGTTCTGATTGGCCTTTCTGAGGTCTATTAATATCTGGTCCATGTGCAGTGGTTTTGGGCTTTTCCTTGGTCATCTTCTGTCCACAACCATTCAGACTGATGTAGCTGTCTGATCTCTGCTTGATATTCCCGGCCAACTTGTTGTCTGTTGGGGCAAGCCATATTAGGCCCTTATGACCTTATTTTGTTTCCTGCCATAAAATGTCCAACAAGTTGACCATTTCAGTGTCTTAATTTCTGTGATGGAGAGCATATCGTTTTCCTTTGTTGTAGTTGGCCACATTTTTGTACCATATGTTAATATGGATCAAAGTGCAATTTTGGATACTCTGTCTTTTAGCATTATTGAGGTCAGTTCTTGCTACTCGTATCACACAGTGTTAAATTAGTGCCACACATCACTCAGGAGGGAATCATTATCCTAAGAATGACCATGGTTGGTCAGACCAGTTGTCCATCTGGTTCCTTGTCCTGTCTTCCAAAAGTGACCAATGCCAAGTGTTTCAGAGGGAATGAATGAACAAAACAGGCAATTCTTGAATGTTGCACCCCCTTTTTTCCACTCCCAGTTTCTGGCAGTCAGAGGCTTAAGGACTCCAAGATCATGGGGTTGCCTCCATGACCATCTTGGCTAATAGCCATTAATGGACCTGTCTTCCAGAAACATTAATTCTTTTTTGAACCCTATTATAGTTTTAGCCTTCAAAACATCCCTGGCAGTCAGTTCCACACATTGTTATGAACCACTGATCTGAGATATTTAAACACTTTCACTCTTCTAAACTGTGATTTTCTTTCTGGTGATTCCTCCCCCAGTTGTCATAGCCTGAGTCTTACCAATGTTCACCCGAAATCCAAATGCTTGTAGTTTGAAATCCAAACTATGTAGTCACAGTTCAAAGTCAGCTTGCAGAATCTCTGTCTTTCTCACTTCTCACTAAGTCATCAGCAAACAGCAGGTTGCAAGATGCTTTTCATTGTATTGTCTCACATCCATGTTTAAAAATTCTAGTGCCCTTATTTGTCAGGGGATGGTTCTGTGTTGGCCACATGAAAATTAACTTGAATTTCACTCCTATTCAGAAAAGTTAAACGCATGGGGAAAGGTAAAAATCTATTTTAAATTACTTTTTCAAATAAAATGGAATACATGGGGTGCATATCATGAAAGAATAAAATCCACCCATTTGTTTTGCATTAATGGAAGGAATAGCTTGTTTGATATGAATGTCCTTTTTAAAAAAAATAAGATTTAGAACTTTGATATGTCTTGTAAGATGGAAATTGAACTTGCAGTTTCATAAAACTGTATTGTGACTTCCAGGGTTGATTTGTTTTTTTGTATGCATAAATTGGGGCTTGTTCACCTGTGGGTTCATTTTGGTGAAGGGAATTTCATGAATGTAATGCTTCATGTAAGAAGAGAAAATGAGACTTCGTTGGTGGGGATGAAATAATTGTTTAGATTTTCTATACCATACCAATCGGCCTTTTTTTGTGTGTTCTGTGTTTTAGTCACGGGTGGTTTTAGTTGTAGTCAAGGACAGCTCATGGGCGGTAAACAAAAATGTACAGCCCATGACCTGTCCATGATTTGTACTGTCTACCCTTAATTAAAACTTGGGCTGAGGACCTGTTGGTGCTCTGTAAGGGCAACCATGGGAGACCCATTGGTGCAGCTCAGGACCCTCACAGGTGCTGGGAGAAGGAGGGCTGATGGGGCTGAAAGGCTCCTGTCTATACCTGGCTCCACACAGCTTTTTGGAAGGAGCCAGCATGTCCCTGTAGCTCCTCGGGAGAGGGAATGCTGGAGGGGAGGAAGGAGAGGGGGATTAGTCCTCATGCTGCCCCCACCATGAATTTCAGCTCCACTGCTCCCATTGGCGAGGAACTGTAGCCAATGGGAGCTATTGTGGTGGAGCTCATGGCAGGGGCAGTGCCTGAAGGAACTCCCCTCCATCCGTCCCCCTAGGATCTGTAGGGACATGCTGGCTGATTCTGAGATAAGTGCTACCTGGCACCACAGACCCCTGCGCCAGCTGTGAGCCCCATCCTGCACCCAGACTGCTCCAATAATGGCCAATGCATCTGGCCCATGGGCTGCCTGATCGGCTTGGACAGCCCGGGAGCCAGCTGCCACTGCCACTACAGAAGTCACAGAGGTCATGGAAACTCATGGAATCAGTCTTCCATGGCAGACATGCAGCCTTACATATAAACAGCATAAATCAATGCACAGCAAATATGGACAATCCTTGCACATAATTGAAATTGTGGCTGCATTTTCCCAGTGCACCTTTTGAAAGGTTTCTTTAGCCCAGTGATTCTCAGACTGAGTCTCAGAACCATAAGTGACTCTTTAATGTGTCTCTTGCAGCTTTTTCCCGCCCTTGATAGTGAAACGCTGATTATTAATCAATCTAAGTTACTATCCAATCCAGATGCTTTTGCTAGGTTAATAACCAGTTGTACAGGTTGCACCACCCTGATCCGGCACCCTCAGGACCTGACCGTTCTCAATCGAGGGATTTTACCGGATCAGGGAAGGTTCTCTGATGACCCTCCTGCTGCTGGCGCAGCTGGGGAGCCCTGGGGATCTCCAGCCCCCAGTGGCTCGACTGCTGCCATCGCAGCTGGGGATCCCTAGGGCCGGGGCTTTTCAGCCACCACCAGCCCAGCCCTGGGGATCCCCAGCTGCTGACCCCGCTCCTGAAGGTCTAGCCAGAGATGCCCAGATCCACAGATCTCCAGCCACTGACAGCCCAGCTGTTGCTGGTGCAGCCAGAGTCTCTGGCCTTGAGGATCCTCAGCCTCCGCCAGCCCATCTCCAGTCACCGGACTGCTGCTGCCAGGCTGGCTGGGGATCCCAGACTGGGGCTCCCGAGCAGCTGGTGGCCGAGGGCCAGATTTCTTTGGTCTACAGATGTGCTGGATTTGAGGGGTTGAACCTGTAGTTGATATAATAATACTGATCTGTCATATTGCTGTGACAATAACATGTACACAGTTAAGTATAAGTATTTCTCCTGGTGTACTTTAAATATTAATATATAGTAAATGAAACCACGAATTCACACTACTGTGGCTCTTTTGGTTAATGTTGGTTGCTAATATAACTCCTGAACCATTGAGCAACCAGAGGAAAAAGAGAGGATTGAACCTTAACCTTCTATACATTCCAGATAATTTGCATTTCTTAATTTAAGTAAACTTCATTCACAGCAAAAAGTGTGGGCCATCTTTAAACTAAACATTTTTCTTTGATTTTCTCTCCTCCTCTCCTCCCCCCTCCTCTTTCTTATAGGTTTAACTCTGGTTGGTCTACCCCCGCAAATGGCGAAGAGATCCATAAACGAGTGAAAAACATTTTAAGGACACACAGTGCTAGGCAAATGCTAACATTTGTAAGTTTTATGTTTACAAGCTGAAAACATTTATTTGCCACTAAATGTTTAAGGAAGAAAATTGTTGTAACAGAAATGTTTCTTTTCTGTGCAAGTGATGGACTTGGTAGGCGGCTCTGGATTCTGCACATTGCTGAGCTCTTTCACGTGCAATGTGGCAGGAGTTATGCAGCCTTTACGGACAGGGCTTGTTTTAACTCCCTCACAGAGCATCAAGGGATAGGGACTTTTTGTTAAATTTCTGTCTCTTCCTCCAGTTTAGAATAAGCTTGGTATAGATTTGTTATGTAGCTTCAGAAAGGTAAGGGCTTTATTCCGAAGTGCCTGAGCACCACCCAACTGGTGATGCTGTACTCAGTGTTGTTCAGATATCTTTGTTTCTCAGATGCATGTTACTTTCTCTTCATTCATTCATCTTCTGTGAATGGAAGAGGGAGAGTGCTCTTTTCATGAATAAGATTATGCCCTAGACCAGTGTATTCCATTCCATTAAAACTTAAGGCTATTTGTAGTCAGATAAGTGAACTCATCTCTTGGCATGTCTGAGTTCTAGAAACACGAGCCAAGATTTTTAAAAATGTTAAGCTTCTACATTCATAAAAGCAATTCTGCTCTGGAAAGTGATTCAGTAAAACTGGCACTGAGATTCCATTTTTGTGCCTTGGTGACTCTCTGGGTCAAATCAGTGTACAAGTAAAAAGTTGTTTTTTTTTAATTGCCTACCTCAACCTAGAATCTGAAAGTCAGTGTCTATGTTCATTCTAGCTCATGCTCCCCTACCAATAATTTTGTAGTTGAAATGCAATTAACGGTGCTACTGATCTGTAAGCTAGCCTGGAATACAAGTCACTAGCGGTAATAAGTAAAAAATGTTGGTGAAACTCAGTTGGAGCAGATCTACTCAGACCAGGTCTACACTTGCTCTTGATTGACCACACTTTTGTCATTCATGGGTACTTAAACCTTTCTTCCCCATGAATGACAACGTTTTGCTGTGGCAAGTGCAAATGTGAAAGCTTCTTTGCCAGCAAGAGTGCTCTCCTGCCGACACAGAGAAAGATGCTTCGAAAAGACATGGAAGTATTGTGTCAACATAGGCTTGTCACTAAAAGCTGTGTAGTGTACACATACCCACAGTAGTGATAATACTTAGAGTTTTCATCCATGGAACTTAAAGATTTATGAAAGAGAGCTAGTATTAGAAATGAGGAACCTGAGGTACAGAGATGTGAAATGGCTTGCTAAGGTTACCCAATATTCAGTGGCACAGCTGTGAATAGAAACTGGGCTCTTGACTTATAGTGCTACTCCATCCAGAAACAGAGGGAGTTTCTTTTTCATAACACACTTCAGAGTAGAATTGTGCTTAAAAAAATCAAATCTGTGTAGTCAGAAATCTCAGAACCTGTTTTGTGACATTTCAGTCCAAGCTTTGTCTACACTATCAATTGAGTGGCAAATCATTTGACATTCACAAATGCTTAAGCCTCCCAGCTCTCTCCCCTTCCCTTCCGAGAGAGAAAAGTTTGCTTCGATAAGTGGCAGTGTATATGACTCGCTATCCACAGCAGTGGTCCATATTTCTGTTGGCAATGCAAATCCTGTTCCATTTACACTGGACTTTTAGCAAGAGGACATGTGTAGTGTAGACAAACCTTGCTCTGTGTTCCCTTTTGAATCTCTGCCATTCTATAAGGGATAACACTGTAGAGAAATTTCCCTTCCCAAGATCTCTTATCTCCAAAGCACAGACTTCTGTTGTCGCTCCACCTGTTCATGCAACATAATTGGGGCTCTCATGCTTAATGTCATTTTTTATTCGTTTTTTATTCTTCTATCACGTCCAAACTGTTGCCAAAACTTGTCATTTCCTTTTTTGCAACATTTCCAAAATTAGTCTCTCTTCACACCAGGCACTAACATGATTGTCCATGCTCTAGTAATTTCCTTCCTTCTTCCTTATTGGCCTTCCCATTTTCTTTTTTCCCCCTTTTAGTCCATCCAAAACATATCTGCTAAGATCTTTCATGTTGTCAAAGCTGTCCATAGCTCCACTCTGCTTTATACTTCCCTCATCTCCAGCTCCAACCCTGCCTCCTCAAAGTGTTCTCCCATACTTGCTGTGTACTGGTCCTTGTCTCCTTTTCTCACTTGAAATTTCATGTCTTGTTTCCTACTTCCCTTGATTGGCATTCCACATTCTAGACAGCCTCTCTGGGTATGTTTACACTGCAGTTAAAAAACCCAAAGCTGGCCCTTTGGTCTGTGGTTGCAGTGCTCAGACCAACGGGTTATTCCCTTCACTCAAGTCAACATGCATGGGTCAGCCATGGGTATTTTAATTGTTGTGTAGGTGTACCTTCTGAGAGTGATGTCTGTTGTGTGAAGTGTGTCCTCAGCACACTCTGCCAGTGGTGTGCTATCTTGTGCCTTCTCTGACTTTAGATTGTAGGATTTTCATGAGTTGTGCTTTACTGAACAGTACAGTTTGACGCCAATGCTGCTATATATGACTTCTTTGCACGAAGGGATGAGAATGAATTGGTACGGATTAGCCTAAAATTTACATCCATGAGCTCTTGTGACTCCTCTTTTGGAGGAAGGGCAAAAATTAGGCTTACCAAATTATTAATCTACAGGTTTATTCATAAAGCTAGGTATACTTGCAGACTCTGAAATTCTTGTCAAATGAAAAATATTTCGTCTGAATCTCCACTTTGGTAACTAAATTTAATATAATTTAAGTATGTTTATGCCCATCCATTTACATTCAGGGTTTGAGAATCTAGCGTCCCAATCTGATTTCTATTTGTCTACTCTTGATGGTTTTTCAAAGTAATTTTTGTTCATGTCAGGACTTTGACCAAATGTAAGTGCACATGATGTATTTGACCTAAATTGTACATGAACCTGATGACCTTGAGTGAGCGGCACTGTATCCTGTTAAATACAAGATGTTTCTGACATTGTTCTGTGTTCTAAACACTCGAAAGCAGGTACAGCTCAGGTCAGCGTCTTCTAATGTTCCGATGAATTTAGGATGGCAAATTTAATTTTATGACGGTCTAGCACCTATGTGTAATGAAAGTTTGCACAGCCTAAACCAGCAGCCCTTGACTGCTTCTTCTGGACACTAGACCATGACTCTAAGATAAAAGGATTTACTGGTTTGCTAAAACAGCCTGAGGGCTGGCTACTTTGTCTTCCCATGACGCCGTAAATGGTTTGTACCTATTAAAGAGGAACTGCAAAAGGGGACATGTGAGTCTTTTTCCCAGCACCTCTTTTCCATTAGTTCCTTCTGGAAAAGTCATAATTTGAAAACACCAAAAAAAGCCTCATGCCACTGTGAAGCTGCCTCTACACAAGGTGGTTCCTGTCTGCTACTGCCATATTGAGCCATCTCTCCCTCGCACACTCACCCAGACTTGCCAGGCTGTGCTGTGCTGGCTTGAGCAGACGGGGCCATTTCTGCAGCTGAGTGGATGGATTAGCACAGTCCGTGTTTAACAACAGTAAGGCATGTCTCGGTGACTACATCTCCCTTCCCATGAAGACTATCCCATTTAGGAGGGCAGGTGGGGGTGAAACCCACTGAGGAGAAACAGGAAGATGGGATATCAAGCAGCATATGGGATTTTATAGTTTTTGTAATTTTATAAGTGACTGGCTTTCAGATAAAGCCTGCTTCTTGTGCTCTTCTGTCACTTTCCCCATTGCCTTTGTTCACTTAAGTAAGCAGAGAATTGCTTTTTAACATGTATTTATATGGAAATAATGTGTGTTAAACTATCACCTGAGGCACCAGGCAAGGCTCAGGGCCCCATCACACAGGGTGTTGTATGACACCCAGTAGAAAGATACTTCCTATCCCAGAAAGCTCAACATCTGGGTTGTGATAGGAGGCAACAGGTAAGGGAGGCAAGTTAGCATACAGGACACAAAACGTCTTGGTTCAGGTCTCCACTCTTGCCCAAATTTGTTACACTTCTGGAAGGGTCTTCCAGAGAGCATGGGCCTAATGTCTCCAACCTTTCTATCGAACTGCAGCCCTTGCAAACAGCCTCCAACTGCATTTTGCTAGTTTTGCTATCAGTAGTGTCATCTTAAAACATTGTGACCAGAACTCTGGATCATGTTCCAAAGGTGGCTGCTGCAGCTCTCATTATAACATGGAAAACTAGAGCTGGGCAAAATATTTCATCTGAAACTCTTTCCCTCCCCCCCAAAATGTAGATTTGGGTCAACCAAAACATGTTGTGGATTTGTGAAATTCAGGAAATTATTTCAGTTGAGAACAAGAAGAAATCAGGATGTGGTGAAATAAACCATTTTGCCTTAGTTGAAATGCTTTGGGTTGATTTCACAAGGAGACTTTGATATCATTCACAAAACTGAACAGTAGATAGTGTTGGTGCCCCACTTACATTGAGTAGACCAGTAGTTAGAGAACCCACCTGAGAGACCCTAGTTCAAATCTCTACTCTAAAACAAAGACTCAGGTCTGCCAGACTGTACGGTGTTCTGGGTTGGGCTCTCAGTCGTCTCCCTGTTGAAGAAGGATGCCCAGGATTCCCAACTGAAAGTTGGGAGAGAAGGCAGGCTCAGAGGGGGCTCAGAAGGCTGGGTCCCCCCAGCTGTTCCACATAGTATATTCATTGGGCCAAAGAAAGAATAAAGAAAATCCCTATAATGTAAGTGTAGCCATTATGGCGCTTAACCCGAGTTCTAGTCCCTGCTCCAATGGACACTTGATTTGATTTGTTTTTTGGACAAGTTCGCAAACCAAAAACTCAGTTATTCATGCAGCTCTACGGACATCATCTTCCTGTTTACATTTGATGCATCTTTTTATGCCTTCCAAAATTTAATTGCTTCTGGCAAACATTTCAGACTTTACCACTGCACTTGATTCCTTTTGCTATGTGCTTTTTAGCATGTGACTACTGAGGACAGAGTCGGATTTCCTGGTCTCACAGACACCTTCATTACCTTGTGTTTCTCCACAATAAATACTGTAGTCTTGCCACAGTCCTAGGCTATGCAGCTGGCTCTCTATTATATTTCTGTTTTCCTTCATGGTCACTGTCCTCTCTCCCAGTTTGGTGTTCTCATCCCATCTGATTATTTTAATGGTATGCATGAAAGGTAATTTTGTGTAATATTTCTTGAGCAGTTGACTTCTGCTGAAAGCATCCTCTAGCCTCAACTCCATACAGGCCTTGATTCCATACCTGTACACTACATATGATTAAGAGAGGGAAGGAATTTCTACCTTCTAGTCTTGGTTGTGTTGCAGACTTTCAGTGGTGGTTATTCTGCTTAATTCTGCAAGGAGGACTAATTCAGTAATGTTTGTTAAGCACTTGGAAGAGGAAGAGTCGTAAGTAGTTATTTTTTAAGACTATCTCTTCAGAGTCAGTAAATACATTATGGTTACCTTAAAGTCCAGTAAACTTACCATTCTCCTCAGCCTCGCATACTTGGAGTGAACAATTTTTGTCCTCTAGAATGTCACTAAGTGATTAAAATGCATGATTTGTATGACAATGGCATGTTCTGATGAATCCTTGATTCCATTTTCCCCTTCTGCAAGATACAAATTCAGTGCTACCACCAACATTGCTTCCTAGCACTCAACCCTGTTCTTGTATAAGTAAGCATAAGTGACTATTATTGTCTGCACAGGCCCGTGGATGTAAGCTCCCAGAAATTCTTTCCAATTTATTACTTGAAAATTTATTAGCTGAGTTCCAGTGATTTTAATTAAAACTGATCCAAAGTAGTGTTTGGTTCATTACACCTTTTGCTTTTTCTCCCTCAAGAAATGTAAGCGGTTTAATAGTCGTTTACTAAATGGAAGGAAACTATTTCTAAATTAAATTATTGTAATCAGAAACCGGGCTAATGAAAATTTGATTTCTGTTTTTTAGGATGAGAGTAACTCATTGAAAGGAGACTCAAGTAAGACAAGAGAAGATTTGTGTAAAGACTTTTTATGTGGCAACGAACTACAGAGCAGGTATGTCCTATTTGGTAATTGATATAGAAACAACGTGTACACCATGCTGCTAAAATCTAGCTGCAAAATGGACACGTAAATAATTCATTTTCTATTTTAAGTTATGCATTATGCTGTAAAATGGCCAAATGCTTCTTTGAGTTAGTCCTACTAAGGTTTTTTACCTAAGAGCAAAATGCAGCTAATTATTGTTGTGCCTTCCATGCTGCTATGATTGACCCTGTGTCAGTGCAACCTCCAATAATCCGTATTGTCAAGACTTCACATGGTCATAAAAACGATCCTTGAGCAGTGATTTGGACTTTATAATGTCAGCCAGAGAGCCATTTTTCTATTTTTAGAAGTATTTGGCTATCTTTTAACTCATAGAGATGTGAAAACTGAGACTTAGTAGCTAGACTCCTTTTCCAGGCATGTAACTGAGTAGGAATGTTAAATTTAGATTAAATAACTAATTGAATAGTCGATGGGATTTCCATTGACTATTTGATTAGTCTATAAGAGCACCTCAGCCTTTGAACTGTAGCAAGAGCCCAATAGGCTCTACAGTTCAAAAGTGGAGGTCCCATGGAGAGCGCAGAGCCAGTGGGGGACTCCTGCTGGCTCCATGCTCCCTGTGGGGCCTCAGCCTTTGAAATGTAGAAGAGCCGTAGCAGGTCTCTTGTACATTTCAAAAGGAAACCTCACAGGGAGGGCTTAAGCTTATCGGATAGTCAACTACTCACTCACATCCCTGTAACTGAGAGGATTTTTTAAATTTAAGATCAAGTATTGAGCACTATCCTTCATCTGCGATAGGGTGGATTAAACAGAGTATGAGGCAGTTTAGTGTATGCGTTTCAGATGAGACCTCAAAACTGCAGCCGTATCTGATTTACAGAAACATAGTATCTTCTCAGAGGGGTAACAAAGTTAGTCTGTATCTGCAAAAACAGTGTGGAGTCCTGTGGCACCTTAAAGACTAATATGTTTATTTGATCATAAGCTTTCATGGGTAAAAACACTTCATCAGATGCATGCTAGTATCTCCTGGCACTCTTCCTCTGAAGTATATCTTGCTCCAGCATTCTTACTCCTAGTGAGGAGTCATTGCCATCCTCTACCCTAGAGATAGTTGTGGTTCAGTGTGGGAAGAGGGGAAGGGTGCATTGGTGGTCATTTGTGAAACACTGTGGGATTTCTGAGGATGAAAATAACTATCTACTATGTATGTGAGAGAATCTGTTCAAGAACTCCTAAACGATAAGAGCTAGGACCACAGCTTCCTCTTATCAGAACGTAAAGCAAGGTCAGGGATTGGTTGTGGCTGGAAAATGGGATGTACCTGGAATGGGATTGCTTCTCAGAAACCCATACAGGAAAAGAGTCCGAATCAACAGGCAGACGAAAATGGCTGGCTGGGGACACTCCCTTCCCCTGTCCAGGACTGCCCCATCCCTGAGCCTCCTACCCCCAGGCGCTCTTTAGGGAGGGTAGTGGGGCTGAAGCTTTCCCGCCCCCTGATTCATATGGGGTGTTGTTGGCTGTTCCCTTTGTCAGGGAGTGATGGAAACATGCACAGTTTGCTGCATTCCTCACTCTGGCTGGGGAGAGCAGGGGGCAGATGAACCTGGACCTGCCTCAGCCTCAGGACATGCAACCCTCCCCCAACTATGCCTGCTGGAGCTGCAGGGGCCATGGAAAAATACTTCTCCCCTGGCCCTAAGCTGCTGCAGTGAGAGAGGGCTGGGACTGCAGTGCTAAATCTAGGTGGACTTGACCTAAAATAGGTATGTTCTAACACTTACATTTAGGGCAAACTTTCATAGTGACTGCCAAATTCATGAGTCATCAGTGTATGTGCAGATAGGAAAACACATTCATATTCCTATTGGGCAGTATAATGAACTTCAAAATGGAGTTTTTAAACATTTTTTTAATTTCCACAGTTAGGATGTAACTAAGGATTACAATCCTAATCATACCCCCTTCTATCAAAGAACAATTACTTTTTTATTCATCAAGTTTTAGATCAATTGTTGGGAACACTTCTGTACTTACTGCCACACCTTTATCCTAAATGTATCCCATATGTGCCCTTACCCTGACAAGTTGAAGCAAACAAAGTATCTGTATGTGTGCACACATCTCTGTATTGAGGCAACTTTGAGACTGATGTTGAAACTTCAAGCGTTGGGGGAGGGAGGTGCAACAAACCCCAGTATTACAGTATCAAGAACTGACGGGATATGAAATGGAGCACTCAAGTTGGGACAGAATTGCATCTTGGGGTTGACACTGGCAACATTAATTCCACTCCACAAAAGGGGGAGAGAGATAAGAACTTAATGATTATTTGACTGCTCTATATTTGCACAGTTTTTGTCAACAGGATGTTAGGACAGAGGGAGAGTTCAGAGAAGGACATGCTACTGCCTGACCAAATGTTTGCAGTAAAGTAGATGATTGAAAACCACTGGGAATATGGAAAAGGTCCATGTTGTTTAAAATATTCAGTGTATGACTCACTCTGAAAAGAGCTTTTGGGACTCCTAAAGGACACGTATGAGGGAATAAAAGCATATGACAGGTAGTTCAGAGTGGGGAGTTGCGTGCATAAATCCTGCTGTTGATAATTTGTGTAATTCCCAGATCACTTAGCTCAGATTGTCAGGATGGTTTCCAGTTGAGACAGGAGACTGGCTGTTCTCTGCCATGCCTGTGTCTTTGTCCATACCACTGCTGAATATCTTATGAGCAAGGAGTGACTAATGGAAATACACCAAAAATAGACAGCTCTTAAGCTTTAAGGCATTGATTTGGACTTTGCTGACGTTACTCTCATTCTTGAAGAGTCATCTATGTTTTCCGCTGTGATGGGTTTTGAATGGAGGCACATGAGTAACGTTAGTTTTTCTGGCCCAAATTGCATTGTAAGTAGAAGAAGGTGCAATGCAGACTATAGGAAGCAATCTGGCTAAATAAGGAAGTAGAACTGTTTGTTGAATTGTATGCATGGAGGCGGATGCATTGTCCTAGTACGATATTTGCTGAATTGTGGTCTGTGATTTCTCTTCTGGAAGAAAGTTAGTAATATGGGTGTTTGGAAAAGAAAATACAAATCTGGTACCTTGACCTAGCAATTCCTAGAGGTGTCCAGTTCTACAGAACTGTTCAGTGTAGCGCCATGAGGGTCTCTTGTTGGTTTGACGTTCTTTCTGCGTTGGTTTCTTGAGAGTCAAAGATGTAAAGTGCAGTTCCGCATAGCTGGTAAGAGAAGCTATTTTTAATTTACTCCAGATAGTCAGTTGATTTAAAATACCAGGGCCTGTTTTGTGTTTTTGGAGTGGGGGAAAGGAAAGGTTGTCATGCTTTTTCAGCCTTGTGCCCACAGTTGTGTAAGAACAATTGATGCCTTTTTTTCACCCAACTCCTTCATATAGGCTGGCTTCCAAATTTCATTTTTTGTGCCTCAGCATATACTTGTAAAGAGCTGGCCCTAAATCTCTCATCCTTCCCCACCCTATTCATATGGTTTAAATTGCAGCTTTCAGCGGAAAGAAACCTCATTAGAAGTTGCTGTAGCTTGCTAAAAATACACTCATTAATAATTTCACATACATCAGTTCACTCATTTGTCACATTGTCTTGAAGTTAATATGTATTAAACAGAATTTTAAGACCTGGAACTTTTGTCACCCTACTGAAGTGGCGTGACTTGACCTGATCAAAATATGCATAAACGACCCAGTTTGAAATTTACCTGTAAAATCAAATCTTATTTCTATTTTGTAGATAAAAATGGCCATCAATAAATTTCACATACCCAGGAGATGGTAGAGTTGGGATCTGAACCTCTGAAGAAAAAGGGTAAATATTTCAAAAACACCACATCAGTTAGGTGTGTTTGAAAAAATTACCCCAGGACTGATTTTTATCTTTTTAATTTTTTATGATCTAATTTCAAATATAGTAACACAAAATCAAACTAATTGGCTTTATTATAATGCAACTGTTTATTTCAGAGGTTCTAAGAGAAAACAATCAATCCGTGAAGCTTAGATATAAATGCATTAACATTTGTCAGTGCTTGGTAATGAAGACTTTTAGAGGATACATTCTACTTGATGGGGCTAGGAAAATTAATTCTGGAAGCAACTGGTATATGAATATCTTTTCTTACAAATATTAAATCAGTGACACATAAGGGGAAGAAATGAGTAACATTCCATTGCTGCTGTCTCATAATGTATTTGATAAAATATATTTTTAACCTGAGAGAGCGGATAGAACACATTATAGCTGCAGTTGAAGTAATTTAATTTACCTTGAATAGATTGTCTTCATATTGAAATAGCTGCTTATGGGTGTATTTTGACCTTCAAAGGACACACAAATACTGTGTAGCCACTGCATACTGCTCAATGCCTTGTCACACTGCCAATCAAAGTACAGTAAAGCAACAACATTCTATTCCAAAAAGTATTTTGTCTCTGTTTAGCAGGTATTTGGTAACATGAACTAAGACTTCTGTATTTCAATAACATGGGCTTCTGTTCCTTTGAGTAATTGTGGTATAATTGTGTTTCTGCTTGTAAAATGTCACTTTCTCAGCACTGCATCTAGGTTCACGTTGCATTTACAGACTCCTGTTTCCTCTTCCCTTAAGATTGATCATTTTGGCTTTGCTTATGTTAACAGTTCATCGGCTCAGCAGAACACCACCGTTCACTTGGATAATGGTGAATATTGGTCCAACCATGCAGCTGTGTATAAAGGAAAACCCCACAGAGCTATCTTTGAAGACAGTCTGGAGAAAATATATAGAAACATGTACAAAAAAGCTTCTGGCACCATGTCCAAAAGAAAAATACACTCCTGATAACAATACAACTAGACGTGTACAGGACGCAAGGTTGCTATTTTTAATGAGAATTATTTTTGTGTAACACATTTTTGTACTCAATTTTTTTTTAGCATGTAATGTTCATTGGGAAGAACTGTTATGGGCTAGTGGGGCTTTGAGGCTGTGTCAAGGCTGTTCCCCACTTTGGCACGACAAATACAGAAGTGGGGGCCTGCAAAAGCACCCCCAAAACCTGATTTCTACAGGCTTTGGTACAAAACCTTCCCCCAAAATCCTAATACCCGGACTTTGGAGAATAAAAACCGCTGCCACCACCCAAGTATTCCAAGAAAACCAGGGAAGAGATAATTTGGGAAACCTCTTCCCTAAAAACCTCAGGGGTACCTCAAGCTCTTTTCCCCCAAAGAGCTTTAGAAGAAAAAAAGAAAATAAGCTGCAGTCTGTTGTAGCTGCCCCTAAGTCAGATGTATGCAGTTATCCACAGACAGATTTTCCAGGACACAGAAATGAACCAATACCGGTTAATTAGAAAAAGGAAAACAAACTTTTATTAGCAAAACAATACCATCGTTGCAAGCATAATAAAGTGGCTAGATGAAAAAGCGCCACCAACTGATATACTCATGGGCTTAAACTTAGATACAAAAGGAAAACTCTTTGTAAAGGGAAAAGAAAAAATACACTTTGAACAGCTCAGACATCAATTCCACATTCCCAAACCAGGAAACAAATAAAACCTGACTGGTTAACTAATTCTGCCCTACTTACACACATAAAAAGTCCATTCTTGTGAGAGAGACAGGCCTTCCCATCTCCCTGTTACATGGGAGAAAGTGCTCTGACTCAGAGAAAGGAGGGAAAATTTTAGAATTCCTTTGTCCCAGTTTGAAACCCCTACATGCATTACTATTGGCTGACCAGATTCCTGGCTAGAGACAGGAGTCATAGTTATCCCCTTAGTCCACAGATGCTGGCCAGCCCTCATGGTTATGACAGGCTGGGACCCCAAAAGCAAAATGTTCAAATAAAAAGAAAACTTCAATTGTTTCTGGTTAAGTAGGCGAATTGTTCTCTTAAGAAACTAGGATGATGTTGTTTCATGCACCCCTTCTTTGTTCTTTTCAGTGCTGAAGTAAGAGCATCCAGTTTATTCAGCACCCATCAATCATCAGTCCATAATTTCAGTTATTAACATTATTTAACAATTTAAATGTAAGTGGTTGAAAGTGCAATCTGCCCCAGTGTTTAAAGAGCTAGAGAGATGCCTGTTTGAAGGAACTTCCCCCCCTCCCCCTCCTCCAAGAAGGGAAATGTTTGCTCATTCCCTTGAAGAAGGGAAAAATTCTGATAGTATCCGGTAGCTTGAAAGTGTTTCCTAGCACTCTGAGCCATGAAGTTCCTATTATTGTCAAGCTTTTTTGAAAATATCTGTATATTGGATGAAAATATCTCTTCTTCATGCATCCCAATGTCACAGTGTCTAAAAATTTCCAGGATCACTTTTGGAGCTTGTCGGCTAGAGCAGATGCCCTATGCAAACATTATGAAGCTCCTGCATCACAATCCCACCACATTTGGAGCCCATCCTTACTAGCCTGCTGGGGATGTATTGGCAGAAATTGCCTCTTTTTGTAAAGGCCACCAAATGTTCAGCAGTAGTTAGCTGCTTTCCCAGGAGAGGAAACCTTTTCAGCCTTGCATTGAACAGCTCCCACATTAACAGACCAGGGCAAACTGCCCATCTCTTGAAAAAGCTGAATGATTTAAAGGGCAAGTGTGTCCATCTCCTGCTTCCTTTTGAAATGGGAATAATAAATGTGTATTCTGGCTCATTCGCTGCAGAAGCAGGCAGCTGGGACCGATTCAGTTACACTAGTGCCATCTTGTATCTTGCTTTTGGACAAAGGATAAACTGGTTGTACAGATGGCAGAAATCTAGGACTGTAACCTGTCAACATATGTGGATAGACTAAATGTTGGCCTACTCTTATCCATGCTTTGATATTAAGATAACCTCATTGATTTAAGGAAACAGTGAGTGAGTAAGTCACTTAGAGAGCACATTGAAAGGTGGAACACTGCAGCTTCAGAAAAGGGGGCTTTCAGAGAAAATGTTCTGAGTACAGGTTGAACCTCTCTAGTCCAGAACTTTTTGGTCCAGAAACATCCATTGTCCAGAGTGATTTTAGTTAGCTGGATGCCCACTTTTCATAGGTGTGGCCAAGTTTTCTCTGGTACTATAAAGTTTGTTTACAGCCACTAGTCCTGGCTCTTAGTGTTCTGTGCTGTTGTTTAGCTCTTAATTTACCCCTAAATGTCCTCTAACAGCCCGGTAAACAGTGGAAGTGTTGGTAATGCTGCTAGACAATATTGACCTCCTGTGGTCTAGAAAATTCTCTCATTCAGAAATAATCCAGTCTCGAGGGTGCTGTACTAGAGAGGTTCAACTTGTACAGGCATTTCTGTTCCTGGTAACAAAACCAATCACAGCTCCCCATTCCTGGCCTTGACCAGGCTTGGCACTTGGAGTGCTTTAGATTTTCAAAGTGCAAAATAAAGATTAGTCAGTTATTTAATCCTCACAACCTCCATGCAGAGAAGCATGATTAAGTCATTTTTTAGAACTGGAAAAGTACAGCACTGACTTATCGAAAGCCAGGGACTCAACAGCACAGCAGGTTTAGAATGTACAAGTTTCTGTATCCCTGCCATTAAATTGTGCTGCTTGTCTGTGACTCCCTATTGGTCTGTAATACAATAGTTTCTTAATAGATAAAATTGACCAATGAAAAGAAGGCAGAAAGAAACTAGGAAGACAACGTATGGATCATAAAAAGCCACGCAGCGTTTGATTGGCTCTCTGCCAGCATGTGGTCTAGAGTTATCAAACCAAAATCGACATTGCAAGTGCATGTTGAAATGATTTCCTTGGTATGAATGAGCACTTCAGCGATGAGTTCTGTCTGCCTGCTGATGCATCCCATCCGTCCTTGTTTAGTATTCCCTCCTGGCCTGAACTCAGTGTCACAGCTGAATGAAAACTGTAAGCATACACATTACTACTGTTCCGGTCACCAGAGCAAAGCTGGTACATGCCCTGGGCATGCTAGACCTCCAGGACTGGAAGCATGTAGTATGATGCAACACAGTCTGTGTGCCTCATGTTGACTTTGCGTCCTGTTCTCTAAGAAGTTTTAGTAGCTGCAATCTTCCTTCCCAATCTCAGCAGGACCGCTATAATTGGGGGGGATCTGGACTATAAAATTTTGGATACTACTTGCTGCCTTTTACTTCGCCCTTTGACTCATTCTCTCTATAATATAGGAGTGTTACTCCCTGTCCCCCCATCTCTGAGGGTGCAGCCCAGTTAATTACGAAGTTCAGCTTTAGTGAAATTCATGGGAGGTGCTGAAAATACAGAAGTGCCATCTCCTTGCATGTGAGACCCTTGTACCACATGTGCAACCAGAAAGCCAAGGGAGGGGGAAGACAGGTGAGAGACCCACCATGAGAATCCAGGATAATAAGTTGGAGGGTGAAAAGGAAGTAAGGTCTAGAGCAGTGGTTTTCACACTAGCGATCATGGCTCAGTACTGGGTTGTAGAATGTCAGGCACTGGGTCTTGTTGCTGAAAGATGACCAGTGGTGGGGCTAAGGCACGTTTCCTGCCCCTCCTGGTACCGCAGACTGTGCTGTGCCCCAGAAGTGGCCTGCAGCAGGCCCGGCTCCTAGGTGAGGAGTGGGGAAAGAATGCACAGGGCTCCACACACTGCCCCTGCCCTGAGCACTAGCTCCACACTCTCATTGGCTGGGAACCTGCTACTGGCTGCTTCTGGGGCGCAGCCAAGTCTGCAATGCTACGAGAGGCAGGAAGCTTCCTTAGCACCCCGGCTGCATCACAGACTGGGAGCCACTCAAGGTAAGCCCTTCCTGCCGCAGCCCTGATCCCTGCCCCCACCAAAGCCAAAGCCCCCCTCCTACATCCAAAACTCTTATCCTCAGCCCCATTCTGGAGCCCACACTCTAGTCAAATTATGTTGAGTTTCAGGCATCAATGATTTTCTTCATCTGGGTCAGGAGAAAAAAAAAGTTTGAAAACTGCTGGTCTAGAGGGTCAAGAGTTTGGTAGGAAATACTAGGCTGTACTTTACGTTCCATTTTAGCCTGATTGAAATGTGGCAATTTTGGTTCTTTAAATTTTGAGGGAATTTACAGGCTAGTTTAATCTGGGCTTCCTTTTGGAAGAAGCGAAAAGAAAAGTGTTCATATTTGAATCATGCTGGCTAGGAATAGTCTCCATGTGAAGTTTTACTATATGACATAACTTGTATACCAGATTGAAAGGCAAACTTTGGCCTGGCTCCTATGGAGTGTGTAGATGTTTTGCCTCTTAGAATCAGCTAGGATCATTAGGACCAGCTACCTTTCTCTCTGGTGACAGGATTGTGCTTGTTTCGATGTAGTCAGAGTTCATTTCCAAACACTGTACTAGAATTCATTCTGTTAGGGGGAAATGTGTAGGTAAAACCTGATTTAAGCCCTGAAATGCACAGCTCTGTCCATCTGAAATCGGCACGCTGCTTTTGAAACAAGTGTTTGGCCCCCACGCCTGTTTGTGTGCTTGGCTAACCTTCTATTAATATGCATATAACTCAAGTGCAGAGAAGACTGATTCTCTTCTGCTACTGCAGCGTGCGATAAGTACGCTCTCAGGCAGTGAACCAACATAGTAATAAACTGTGATTGTTTAGTGCACCTTGCCTTCTAATACAATTTAAATCCCTTCTATCAAATGCAAATTTCTAGGTTCCTGAGCAGCGCTTTAAATAGCATTTCCTTGCTCAGTCCTTATCTTTTGCTATCCACAAAGTGGTGTGCTAGTGACAGTAGGATGGCATAATTCCACCACCACCATTTTACCTCCTAAAGGAAAACTACCTACTCAAATATAGAAATAATGGGATAGATTAAGAGAGAATTAGAGTTTATTGCATCAGTCTTATTTCTTTTTTTACTCCCGCAGACAGTCATAGCCCAAGAGTATTCTAACCAGACATTATTTGCCTTTCTGGTATTGTTTGTGACACAAAATGTAATCAGTGTAATATTTTAATCACTTTTCCTTTTAGTAAGTCAAACTGAGGCTAGTTTTGTTTCAACTCCCATTGGGGTAGAAACTTAGTTGGTGCAAAAACAAACTGTATAAGCAGTGGGGCCCAATCGAAAGTCAGGCGCTTTCCTCAATAGCAGTCACTTTGAAAGTCCCTCAGCATTGCCCTGTAGTGATTAAGGGGTGGAAGTGTCAAGCTCTTTAAGGATCAGCATTATCTAGCTTCCCAGCTAGAAGGATAGAAGCTTCAGCTTGGTCCCTTGAGAATGTCAGTTGGAGCTGACGGTGTGGAACGCCTCGGGTAATAAAGATGCTGAGAATTTTTAGACCTAAAATGTGAGCTGCTTTAAACTCATTTTTTGAGGAAAGTCTCCAGGTTCCATGTGTTTGGGTTTTTCCACACTACCTCGCCAAGATTTCACCACCTGAAGTTTTCAGAGAATCACCAGAAAACTAAGACATCTGTTAAAAGGAGCCTTTGAATTGTGCATCTATAGGATCTTCATTTCAGGTGCACATGCACCTTGGGCCTCTGATGAGAGACTTGTGGTAGCAGCGTCCATTCAGACATCGCATGCACCCTACTCATTCTTATGCCCCATTCTGAGGCTATATAAGGCTGTGTGGGTGTAGTGCCTCACTTCTCTCACAGCCTAAACAGGCTCCTGGCCATATTGCCTACTTCTGCTTCAGCACGGGGGCCGCTGCCAATTAAGGAAACTCTCCTGAAGCTAGACCAGACCCTCTTGAAAACTCCAATGGTGGCACCCCCTACGTGCACATGTGCCAACCAAAAGGTGCTATGTCTCAGCCAGGAATTTTGTTTTCTACATCCAGGACCAAATTCTGTAGCCGTGGACACAGCTAATGAAAGTGAGACTCAGCATATTACTAACAGTACTCTGTATAACAGGGACTAGAGGTGTCTGGAACTTTTTGATCATAAAAACGACTCTTTGGCAACATTACAGTTTGGGATTATGAATCACTAAGCACTAATGTTGAAACTTAACTACCTGAATTATGAGACATTTAATGCTTTCATTGATCATTTACCACAAGAACATCGAGTTCTGAATAGTGCAATAATAAAGAAGAGTCAGCTTGTGGCAAAGACATCTTTGAAGGTTTTACTTGATGTAGCCAACAGCGCAGGCAGATCTATGTCTGCCCCAGCCGTAGTGAGATGAGTTTCCTGGCTTCAGTTATATGGGTTCCTCTGGCAGGTGCAATCAGCCACTAAGGAGTTAGTGTTTAACCCACTTCATACTCTAAAAGACTTTAGGGCTGTGTCTAGATTACATCCCTCTCTTGACAGAGATGTAAATTAAGCACTTTGAAAGCTCAAATGAAGCGGGGATTTAAATATCCCGTGCTTCATTTGCATAATTGCGTCATAGCGCTCTTTCGAACAAGCGCCATTTTGAAAGTAAAATCCTGATCTAGATGCTGTTCTTTTGAAAATGGCAGGCTTTTCAAAAGATCCTATAAACCTCATCCTGGGGATATACATGCCTGCAAATAAAAAGAAATTCAGCAGGCCTCAATCAATGTAAAGATCCCATCCCGATAAATGTTCCACCCTCTATAAACTACCTGAACCGCTGGCTTAAGAGGCCAGAATTTCCCACTCATCACATTTGAGGGTTTGATCAGGAGTCTGGCCCATCTGATAGGGTTTCTCAACTACCCTATTCCACTCCTTTCCCTTAGTTTGGACACCATCTCTCACTATGGTGAATTTACTGAGGAAAAGAAACATATGGTTACATAATCCAGTTTGCCTCCATCCTGCCGTCCAGTCCCTTTTCCTTTCCTCTTCAGGGACCTTCTTATGATCAGTTTCTGAGACACAGGATCACATTGCTTAGTAGCCTAGGGGCTATAGAACCAATTCCATTCCAACACAAAGGACAAAGGCTTTGCTGATGGTGTGTTCTGTTACCCAGTGAAAATGGGGTGGAGGCCAAAAATAGATCTCATATAATTAAGTCAGTCAGACATCTGAAATTCAGAATGGTTTCCCTTACGTCTGTAACTTCCTTTCTCAAGTCCTGTGACTGCTTTGCAACTCTGGACTTCAAAGATGCTTCCTTAACTCATCCCTCTCAAATGATTTATTTTGTCATAGTCAGTCATTATGCATTCCTAGCCTTTAGCCTTTCTTCCAGCCCAATGGCTATCTCAAAAATAATGGTGATGGTAGCCACACACGCCTAGGAGTAAGTCTCTGTAGGTTGGTGACTGGTTCCTCAAAGGGCAGTCGTGTCTTAGGAGAGGTTGTCAGCAGTTCAAACAGCAATGTCACTTTTCCCAGTAATATTGAGAAATCACTACTAAAAAGTGTATTTTTTTTAATATCAGCACTTTTGGGTTCAGTGAGGAGCAAGACTCCCAAGAGGTTCCTCACTCTAGCCAAAGAATTCAGTTCAGTCATCAAATACCAGCTAGAACACGTGACTGCAGCTTCTGCATCATCTGTTAGCTTGCAGTTTTGTAACCTAGAACACCAGGTTACAGTCATCAGTGTACCCAGGAGTGACTCAGAACAGCATATATAGCCAACAGTCTGAAACTGTACTCAGTCATTCACCTGGTGGAAGGATCTTTGCAAGGTTCTTGCAGGAATCCTGGTCATCCAGCATCCACCTATCTTCATGAGAACATCAGACTTTTCTCAATTGGGATTGGGAGCACATTTGGGTTCTCATGCCTCCCAAGTCAAAGGATCACAACAAGAATAGTGCTTGCACATCAGTCTGCTGCAATTGGCAGCTGTGAGAAAGGTTTGCCTCCACTAATCAAAAACAAAAAGATGAAGATCATGAGGGATTACATAGCTGGATTATATTAATTGTCTGTGAGGAGTGTGTTCGCCCTTGCTCTGCACTGAAGCAATGAAGTAAATGGTTGACCAAATGGTTATTTCAGCTTTGTACTTCCCAGAAATACAAACCACCATGGCAGACAACCTCAGCAGATATTTTATCCTAAAATGCAAATGGGAGTTAGACTTTTGAGTCCTTACCAAATTTTCCTAACTTAGGGGTTCCCAAAGCTTAACTTTTGCACCACGGTAGCCAACATGGAGTGCAAAAAAAAAAAAAATCTGCTCCGGAGGTAAACGCAAACCTTTATCTCTAGCAGCCACCTTTCTCATTAAATGGACAAAAGGTATTATGCTCACCCTTTGATTCCACTGTTTTTAAAGGTTTTCAACCAGGGTCATTTTGATTGTATCAACTTGGTCAAGACTTATTTGATTTCTTTTCCTCAGCAAACTCACCTCTTGCCCTTGGTGATGACTCCCAATAAATTTTCAACTATTGTCTCAGCATGCAGGTCAAACACTTCACCCCAATCCAAATGTTCTGTGACTCCAAGCATGATACCTTGATGATTCTTGGGATTAACGGTGTTCTGGTCATCAGGAGTACAGACTGTATTGTTAAATAACAGGAAGAAATCCACACAATATGCTTCGCTCCAGAAATGGAGAAGAGAGACTCTTTGGTGTAACCACTATTCTATCAAACCTTCACTTGTCCAGTCATCTCTTTCCATACTCTTGTATTTACCTGTTGGAACTGAAGGCATCAGGTCTGAGAGTTCCATCATGCTTCACTTAGCGTCCATAACAATTTTCCACTCGCCAGTAGAAGGCTTCTCAGTTTTCACAAATCTAACCGCATGGAGGTTCCCAAAAAATCTTATGAAACTTTGCCTGTAAATTAAAGATCTGTTCTGCTTTGCAGTTTGTCTTGTCCTTTAACTGCTTCTTAGAGTGGCTAGCTACATGCCCTCTGTTACATTTGCCTATGAAGACTGCATTTTCGTTACCATCACTTTTGCTCGAAGGGTTGGGGAGATTGAGGCTCTACAGGCAGATCCTCCGTTTACTGTTTTCTCTGCAGAGAATGTATCATCCAAAATGTTTATCTAAGGTTCCTTCTGAGTTCCACAGTAACTAAACTATTCTCTTTCCAATCTTCTTTAAGTTGTATGAGATAATACGAGAAGCCACCTTCCATATGCTAGATGTTAAGAGGACATTTGATCTTTTTTCTGGACCAAACTGAACCATTCAATAAGTTCCCTGGACTTTTTGCCTCTATTGCAGACAGGCCTAGGTGATCCACCATCTCTGGGCAGTGACTCTCTAAATGGAGCGCTGCAGTATAGATCTCAGTACTTGCTTTCCCCAGCCATTGTGCTTTGGCTCATGCTGCACGTTCAGATGCTAAAGTAGGCAATGCAGTCCTTCTGTTCAGTGCTGAACTCTGCTCCAAAAGTCTAGGAAGTCACCTAAACGGAGCACACATAAGACACCACTCAGTGAAGCAGGAGAGGTTACTCACCATGTGCAGTAACTGGAGTTCTTTTGAGATGTGTGTCCCTGTGGGAGCACCACTAACTTCCCTCTTGCTTCGGAGTTTCCTTTGTGTGACTTTGTGGTAGAAAAGGAAGTGAGGCAGTTTGCCCTCTCAGCCTTATAGAGCTTTGATCACAAGACATAAAGAGGTGTAGGGCACATGTATGGGATGAATGGGTGCTTTTACCCAAAATCTCTGATAAAGGCAGAGGGTGCATGCAGACTTGAAATGGAGCACTGCGGGGACACATCCAGTTACTGCACAAGGTGAATAACCTCTCCTTGTGGTTAGGCGACAGAACTGGAAGCAAGAACATAAGAACGGCTGTACTGGGTCAGACCAAAGGTCCATCTAGCCCAGTATCCTGTCTGGCGACAGTGGCCAGCACCAGGTGCCCCAGAGAGGGTGGACCGAAGACAATGATCAAGCGATTTGTCTCCTGCCATCCCTCTCCAGCCTCTGACAAACAGAGGCCGAGGACCCCATTTTATCCCCTGGCTAATAGCCTTTTATGGACCTAACCTCCATGAAATTATCTAGCAAGAAGACTCTGGAAGCGTGTGGTGAATTGCCCTTCCTCTTTTGTGCCTTTGTTACTCTATCCATAAAATAGAGAAACTAGAGGTCTCTTACACAGGGAAAAGTGCTGTGACATCCTGAGGTAGAATTTACTACAGAAGTGATTTGTTACAAAATAAATAACCTCACCAAGTCCCATCTCCTATTCAATAAAAAGAGCTTTACTGTGGATTTTCCAGTTTCTTTCTTTTTAAATCATGTAACAGAAATTAAACAAAGCACTTTTTGTGTTGAGGTGGGAGTCTGATGTTAAACCTGACAGAGTCCAGTGAGAAAGCAAATGTGCAATTCTGACAGCTTGTGGCTTAGAGACTAATCATTATAATAAAGATCCTAGCCATCCTCATTGGTTAAGTCTTGATCCTATAAGTCTAATGTTGCATTATTCCATCAATTGTTCCATTGCTCCTACATCTGTTTTATTCTATCCAGGTTTTTATACTTCAGATATGTGTATATATGTATGCTACTTATGCTGCATATTAATTGTTCTTAACTGAGTCAAGGTCAAAATGTGTTTTGCACTTAGAGTGGAAGGTAGTACATCATCTTCTCACTCTGTAATCTTCATCTTCCTAAATCCTAAATTTGATGGTATTTTAGAAACATTGAACTGTGCAAAGCAATTTTTTGTCCCGGTGTCCTCTCAGTATATCAATATGATCATATAATGGGGAGTCTTTGAATCATGTAGAGTCCAATACCTGTCTTTATTATGATGCTGTGAGTTTAGTTGACCAATCAATAGAAAGGTACAATTTATGAGAGGTTATTATTGAGAAGAATTAAAAGTTGGAATTAGTTGTGGTGTGTGGCAGGACTACTGAGCTTTTTTCCTCTAGAAAGTTTATGTGAAAAAGCTCTTAAACTTTAGAAGTTCGTGACCAAGCTATTCTCCAGCAATAAAACCGCCAGAAGCCAGTCTTTTGGGGGATGACTTGAATTAACTGCCTCATTGATGGAGGTGATGCAGTAAAGAGGGAAGTCTTTTAAGATCAATTACAGTGTACCATAAGAAATGGATTAATATTCTAGGAAAAGATCTGTAAACTCTTTCGGTAATGCCTATTTTTGTCCTTTGTGGGGCGAGGGAAGGGAGGAACACACAATCTTTTAACAAAGAAACCGTGGAAGGATTGTGGTTTTGGGACCACTTTCCCAACGCTGATCCATTATGATGCCTGCTATTAGCTGAGTTACTCTTGCTGTCTCTAGCTTTGAGGCCTAGCGGTCAACATGTTTTGGTGGAGACTCTTTGATTGTAGAACTTGCTCGCTGGCTCTTCAAAGTGAGGTGCTGTTCTTTGGTTAGGCTTTTATTTAACACTGGAGTTGCTGGGGAGGTTTTACTTAGGATAGTTTGGGGTGATCCAAAAGAAGGGGATCTTCTTTCAGTCTGTTGGGGTGCAGTTTAAGGCCATTCTTTCTGTGTGCACCAAGCCACCCAGATGCCATGGATGAGGGGGTTCATAAAATAGTTATTTTAATCTTTCTAAAGTGAGGCAGGCAATATCCACTTCACCGAACTTCTATAAATTGGATGCTAATATTAATATCATGAAACCAACTGGAATTTTTGGACTTTGAGCTAAAATATGTTCTTTCAAAGGCAGTAGTGCTGTGAACTGGTTCATTCAGCACTCCTGCAGTAAACACTTGACAGAAGGTTGCTTTCTCTGCCTGCCTTGTTTTCACCACAATCGTGGAGTGTTTACATACATTTTAGCCTCTGTGCCATTTTTTGAAGGCTTTATTTGTCTCATTTACGTTTTTGGTTTAGATAATACTTAAATATGAAATCCATCTGTGAAGCATATTGTATATTTACGTGGAAGGGTAAAACCAGTTTTTAATTAAAATTTTATACAGCACTTGTATTTCACTTTGTCCTGTTTTATTATGAAACACTTCAATCTTTTTCCTCAAACACATATGTCTTGTACGCTTCAAGATGTTCCTTGTTGCTCATGCAGAACCAGTTTCTGAGCTCTGTCAGCAGAATGCCATATGTTCTGGGTTTCCTTTAGCTTTTCTCTCTGGCATTTGTGTAGGCAGCATCTTGGATGCAATGCAAGTAAGCTATATTCCATTCTTCTCTTTTGTAACACTTGTCAGGAGATAAAATAGCAGGGGAAAGAAAACACTGAATTATACTCTAGTGAGTTGCATTATAAATAATGTACGATAACCTGGCCAATCAAGATAAGGTTTTTGGGTGCACTTGAGGATTTCACTGAATGTATGGCTTGTGCACAGTGTATAAAATGTGTGAATGTTCCAGTGCAGCCTGATGATCCATCAGAAATTAAAGGCTGGAAAGAAAGATACTACTTGTATCAATAGGAAATGACACTTGTTATGAGTAGCCAGACATCTAAATAGAATAAGTACATAGAAGTGCAAAAATTGAGTTCTGCAGAGTATGGGTGAAGGTGTGAGGCTTTGCGCACCTGTCTTCTGTCTGTGTGAAAACTTGACATTTCCTCGTTAAATGTCTGCAACTGGAGGCATGTCCCCATGGGCTCGATTGTCTCATCTTGGAAGAAAACCTACATCTGCCACCTTAGAAGCAATCCATTCCCACCATACAACTTTGGCTCTCAGCTCTAACAGGCTCTGAAGCCAAACGTTATCGTCCATTGGAGGAACTCACTTGTTCTATTTTGTTTAATTCTTGGCTTTTATAAATTGACCCAATTGTGTGCCAGGACTGCTGTGGTGACATTTTAGCTTCTGCGTAACATTATCAGATAAGAGGAGCCAAATATCAAGCCCGACTTCCACAATTCAGTGACGTTACAAGGCAGGAACGCTGGGAGCGTTAGCTTTGAAAAAGTGCTTCCTTCCTGTTCATATTGTTTAAAGAGAGGTGTCAGTGGCTTTTCGGTGTAGTTGTTAGGAGAGGAAGGAAAATTCACTCTTATTCTGACTTTGCTTACATGGGCGTAAGTCGTGACCAATACCATTAAAGTCAATGGAGTTACACCTGTGCCAAGATTGTGTAAATAACAAGAGAATCTGCCCCATGGAATCTATTACCATAGTCCTCTTCTTGAAGAATAGGCTTTTTGAAAAGCTGTTGACTTGGCATTCAGCTCTCCTGTGTGAGGGAATCTGTTTTATGGAGGTTGTAGGTTTTACAGTGTCTAAGAACAAAGCAAAACTACTGACATTTCTGCTTTGATGTGTGTCTAGCTGCAATTTGATTTTGAAATATGAAAGCAAACTGAAACTGTTGCCAGTTTGTCTTGTTTAATAACCTTTAAAGTTCTCAAAACTTTTTCCCCCGGAGACCAGATAAAATTATAGCAGTAATCTTACTTACGGCTGTAAGTCTATCGAGACAGTGGCTGTAGGTTAATGAAAAAAATGACTCTGCTACTTGCCCGTGCTTCCAGCAGAATTTTTTTTCTTCAAACTGATGTGAACTCCAGCACCATGTGAGACAAGTCTGAGTCTCTCGTATTAAATTGAATGTGCCTCTTGCAAATCACACTGGAACGTTCTCAGCCATACTGGTTTTTCAAATCATGCAATAAAAAGTACACGTTTCTCTTTAAAAATAAGCATCTGTGTGTCTCATCTAGTCCAAAGAATCTGCCTCTGCTGCAAAATCTACTGCTGTATTAGTCCTCAACATCTTTCAGTTAAGGCAGCAGCCACACTACAGGGTAATGATATAGGAGATGGGGGTACTGAAATGTCCTGGTGCTCTGTTTGCTTACATGTGGCACTAAGGGGGCTGGAGACACCCCATAGGTCACAGCTTTTCAGTAAACCATGTCTCTGTGATTACATTTGCAGCATATTGTGAGAGCACTTGCCTGGTCCTTCTGGTGAGTCTGGGTAGAAATGGCAGGAACCTAGCAGCTCAGCAGATAAGCTCATTCTGATTTAGCGGGCTCCAGATGTGGATTCGGCTGCCATTTTCATCTCTTTGTTTTTCTCCTGGCACTGAGGTCCTGTTAGGTGGAGCTTGTGCTTGGGCAGTTTATGTGCAGTATGATACACCCTGGCATTTTGGTTCTTGATACTGGAACTATGGGTCCTTCTTGCATTGCTGCAGAGACCCACCAGTACCGTGGGGGCAGGTCCTGACCATCTGATAGCATGCTTGGGCTGTCACATTAGGATGGAGCCATCTCCAAAAGGATCAGGGATGGATGAGTCTAGTTGATGCATGGAAGTTGTATGTGAACATGGCGACCAAGAGCTAAGCAGGCCTATGTGCAATGGTAGAGGACTTCCCCTCAGGCAGCAGGGAATAATTAGTTAACAAGAAAATACCATAGGTTCAGGGACCTTTAGAAATCTTAGGAAGGCACTAGAGGACTGCCAGCCCTCAGGAATTGTTGCAGCACTTTGTCCACCCTATGGATATCTTATTAATGGGTAACAAGACAAACTCTTTGAAATACATAGTAGATAGTTGTCCCTTTCTCTACCCCCATTCCCTGCAGGCCCAATGGGATTATAGCTCTCCTAGTCTCTCTCTCTGGCCCCTAACTGCACTCTGTGGTCATTCTACAGTATAACTGTCCCTCCTATCAGACCCCTTCCTTTCCACTTTGAGAAACAGTCGAATTCCAGGCACATCCCATTGTCCTGGCACAACCAAACTCTGACTTTGCTTTAAGTTATGATAAGAGGAAGCTGCTTCCCAAATTTGGTGGTCCTAGCTCTTACCGTTTAGGAGGAGTTCTTGAGCAAACAAAGTCACGGATGGACACACAGACAGGCATACATTTTAAAAACATATAATAAGCTCTGCCCAGTGCACATTAGAGGTGGTAGTGTGTGGATAATGGCCACGTTAAGGGGAAACATGCAAGCTCTTCTTTTTGTTAATTCAAACACCATTAGACTGCTGCCATCTCAGCCTAATGGTGTTTTTACTATCCTCAACCAGTCACAGATGTGTGCACACTCATAGGATAAAATTCATTCATTCCTTTTCAGGCAGCTGCACTCAAGTCTCAGTTGAGTAGGCTCTGAACAGTACAGAGACATTATTCTGGGTTTGGGCACTTGGACAAATTGTGCCCTCTGACATTGTTCCTCTACTACTTGGATTTTATGTTTGGATCCTGATTACAATGCTATGTGACAAATTTCTGCATAGATTAGTTCAAGTTAAATGGGATCCTTTGCTTTCTCAATAGCGATCATCCAGCATGATAACTGGATCTTATTCAATGGGAGCAAAATTTCAAATAGCTTGTACTTACAGCTGGAGCAGATTTTCCAAAGAACTTGTCACCTACCATACAAAACTCTGAACCGCCAGCCTTAATTTTCTAGCGCTATGACATTTCTATCGGTTTCAACATTTCAATGAGCTGCAAATAATATTTCAAAGTCTTAAAACTCCTTTGGTGCAGAGCAAAGGAAAATCTAAGGAGCTGACCTTCATGAAATGTGTAGTAGGCTTATTTCTGGGAGAGGCTGGGATGTTGCAAAAGCTATTGCATTCTAAAAGCTGTAACACGTGTGTTTACAGAAAGCCCCTAGCTCCAACTGTTGTTTTCTCAGCCACCTTGGCAAGTGATGGACATGGAGAAAGATGAACAAACACTGGTTAAGCAGAATTCAGCTGTTCTTTCTACCCTCTCTGAAATGTGAAATGCACCAATACTTAATCTGCTGCAAAACAGCAAAGGCCGAGAAGTTAAAATGTTACTGCGGTGTGGGGGGGGGG
>JANRFK010004893.1:54884963-54898609 GCA_030068395.1 Apalone spinifera
GGGCTCTGGGAAGGGGCTCGGGGCTGAGGCAGAGGTGCGGGTAAGTGGTGCACACTATGGTCTACAGCATTTACCTCAACCAGCTCCTGGTCAATGGGGTTGACTACCCTGGCTACTCTAGCCCCACACTGCTCCTAGAAGCAGCTGGCAGGTCTCCGCTGCCCTGGGAGCAGGGGGTGTCAAGGCCAGGTGGTTCTGGGTGCAGTTCTAATCTGTGGGCATAATTCCTGAAGCTCTCATTGGCTGCAATTCCTAGCCAATGGGGGCTGCGGAATCAGCACTCGGGATAGGCACAAAGCACAAAGAGCTCTGGCCCACCCTACTTACAGGCTGCAGGGACATACCAGCCACTTCCTGGAGTGGCACAGGGCCAGGGCTGGCAGCCTGCCTTAGCCCTATTGCCCTGCCAGATTTTTAAGGGTTTTAACTTTTCGATATTTTAGCTGCGGTAGCCACCGAGTGCTACGGTCCAATTCCTGGAGATTGCCAACTCTCCTGGTTTGGCTGGAAATCCTAGTCCTGGCCTAGCCCTCTGCCTCAGTTTCCCCTCTATATAAAATATTTCTCACCTTGTGAACCGCTTTGCAATCTTCCCTGAGCATAAATGGCTGTTTGACAGCAGAAAAATCACAAGAAGAGCCAGCCATTGGAAGGGAGCCCCAGTCAGGCGAGAACTAAAGGCTCAACTGATGGGATAGTTGGGATTGGTCCTGTTTTGGGCAGAGGCCTGGACTCAATGACCTCCTGAGGTCTCTTCCAGCTCTAGGATTCTAACTGGGATGGTCACTAGCCATGGGAACAACTCTCTTTCCTAGGGATGTTACAGCCTCCCCATCCCTGATGGGCTTTAAATCAAGCATGTGCAGTGTTCCATAAGCTACAGTAGCATTGAAACAGGCGGTCTGAAGGCAGAGATTATGGGTCAAAAGTCTCTGTGCCACCTGTGAAAGACATCGAACTACACCAGTGTAATCCTGAGAGGTCACATACACCCCCCCATAGGGGTCACAGGAATGATTTGGGAAGGGGGTTGTGGGGCTAGTGCTAGGGGTAGGAAGCAAGCCAACTACAATATTTTTAAGAAGGCACTTTTTCATCCAAATTGGGGTTTCAGTGTAATCCATGCACCTGCTAGGTGTGGTGCACTGTCCCATGTAGTGGCATTTAGGCCACTTACAGAGAGCACGAGGGAGTTTGCTCTACAACCTGTGCTGAGAGCCAGCTGGCTCTTAGCTCAAGCACTAGAGGCTCATGCACTAAGCTCTAGAGGTCCCAGATTCTGTTCCAGCTGCTGGTGTTACAACAGCATAAAAAGGGGTACCAACACAACACTGGACTAGAAGATCCTACTGCTCCTTTCTGCTTTCAACTCAATAACTAAACATTGTTCTTGGCCAGAAGCTTTGTTAAACTGGTCTAAGTTTGCCAAAACATGCCAGAGGATGTTGTGAAGAGCAGGACTTTAACTGGGTTCAAAAAAGAACTAGATAAATTCATGGAGGATGGGCAGGAATGGAGTCCCTGGCCTCCATTTGTCAGAGGCTGGAAATGGATGACAGGCAAGGGATCACGTAATGATTCCCTGTTCTGTTTGCTCCCTCTGGGGCATCTGGCATTGGCCACTGTCAGAATGATGGATACTGGGCAAGATGGATCTTATGTTCTCAATGATGCAAAAAAAAAAAAAAATCCCTAGACATAATAGTTATCCCCAAAAATTTGCATTAGAAACCCAAGGCCGCGGTCAGGTTAATTTTCAAGCAGCTCAAATATTTATATGTGTAGCTGATGCAAAATTAGGCCAGACAACCCACCTTAACTCAGCACCTGCAATGTCGCTCTGTAATATTCAGCCTCCCACATTGAAAATACTGCAGTAACTTACAAACGTGATTTGTTGGTATTTTTCTCTGCCTGGCTAGCTGTGGTTGCAGGACTTGCCCTTAAGTCCTGCTGTTGGGGCCATTGCAGTGTTTCTTCCTTGTGATGTAGAATAGCATGGATGTTGGGTTTGATTTTTTTTTTCATCTCCCCTGAAGCGGAAAGCGTACGCTTAGCACTGTGGAGATGAAATGCCTTGTTAAACACCAGCCAGTTGACTGGTGTATGTTTTGTTGCCCCTCTGTGATACACATGCTGCATTCCTCTAGTGACTATGTAATCACTTTGCAACTACAGCAGCTGGAGGTGAGAAAAAAAAAAAAAACCCAACAACCACCACCACCAAACCCGACTCTATTTTATGATGGGGGGGAGCGGGGGTTACAACAGTACGTCTAACTGGGCATCTCAGTGTGCGTGCCCAGAGGGAAGGATGGATTTTATTATTTTCTGGATGAGACACTGGCCAATATATAAGACAAAGTTGTTTTAATTTAACCCAGGAGGCACGAAAGCAGGAGAACGCGGGGCAGTACCAAATAGTTTGCTTTCTACTCCGGGAATGAACACAGTCCTCTCCTTTCTTCAGATGGAATGTTCCGGAAAGTAATATAGTTCACTTCAGGCCCTGGTCCTGAAGACGCACCCAGGTATGGGTCTATGCATGTGAGTAACCTGCCTGGGCACTTATTAATGGACTTATAAGTAGCCATTCTTCTACAAAGGAATTTCACAAGCCAACTACAGAGACAGCGTAGAATTGACTTTCATATGCAAATTGGACATCGGTTCCCTTTGCTGAACAAAGACTTGATTGGCTAAATTTATAACACCGGCTTTCTTTATATTCAACACCCTATTGACATCAAAAGCTAAGTATGGGACACTTCTGGCCCACTCAATTAGCCTTGTTAGCACAGGGCTCCAATTGACAGGAGCCCTCTCCCTTCTTATACTGAGGTTCCCCTTTTTTCCCTCCCCTCAAGATCCTCTCAGCTGAGGAAGTGGATTTTGTCCACCACAGCTCATGATACTACGTTGGTCCCTAAGGTGCCACAGGACTATTCGTATGTGAGTCAAGTTACTCGTATCCGTGTGTGGTGAGGCTCAGGCCGTACCTGAAGGAAAGGATAGAAGCTGGAAAAACTTCCTGCTATGAAGAGCTTGTGAAATAGTCAGCAAGGCTAAGGAGGAAGCCCCATTGCTGGGACACTGAAGACTTGTCAGAGCTGGGCAAATAAGCTACAGAGAGCCAGCCTGCATTGACTCAGGAAAGGACTGAGGACATGGCCTGGAACTCCCCCTCAAAGGCCGTCGAGATCCGAGTGGCCACCTTCACATTCTGCCTTACAACTTTGTCATGCCCATAAGCAAACCCAGGGGTTCAGCCTTTGGAAATCCTTGTCTCACCTAGCCTAGCTGGGGCTGGCTCCCCTTAGCATTGTGGGAAGAGCAAGGAGGTTGAAAAACCCCTCTGTGCCACATCAGTTATCAAGCTGTTACCAACCGACTTGCAAAGCAAAAGCACCTGCCCTCCTTGACCCAAACCCACCACAGCGCCCACCACCCAAACCCAGCTCCAGTCTACCAGGGTTAGCTCCTGGTGGGCCCTCAGACTCTGCTGTGTGTTTGATTATGTCACTGGTGCCCTGAGGGCACATCTCCACCACTGCTTAGGTTACTCTCACTTACACCACTCAGAGGTGTGAAAAAAACACCTCATCCCCCGAGGGATGCAAGTTTCAGTGCCCTAACTGCTGTCCATACCGGCATTATCTTGGCAGGAGATGTTCTCCCACTGAAGAAGCATCTGCTTCCCATGCACCCCTCACCTGATGTGCTGCACCATTGCAACTACTCTAATGTAGCGCATACTATGCAGATCTGATGCTTCCTACCTTACTGGTCAGAGCCCCTGGCTGACTCAGCTGTCATGCTGGTACAGCGATTCGGTATGGTAAAGCACCGAGTAAGTGCTATGTAGTATTAGTAGCATATGCATCTGTTCCCATGGGAACTGCTAAGGCATAGCCATTTCGTGATGAAATCAAAGAGGAACTGGATTTATGAGTAATCATTCTTCTGAGCCAGAAAGCATTTGGTTTACTTGTCCCCCGCTTCCCCCCCCTCCCCCCCCCGGCACCCCGTGGGTTTGGAGGAGGTGTGTGGGAGGGAATCGTGAAGTTATTGGGCGCAAAAAAAAATCCCATATGTATATGCTTTTGTGGGCTATAACCCACTACATCAGATGCATGCACCTGATGAATTGGGCTCCAGCCCACAAAAGCTCATGCCCTGATACATTTGTTAGTCTGCTTCAGCAAAAACAATGAGGAATCCTGTGGCACCTTAAAGACTAAGGCCCGGTATACACTCATAGGGAAAATTGAAGCAAGATACCAGTTATGTTAATTACATAGGTGGAGTTGATGTACCTTGTTTTTGGGTTTCCCCACCATCCCCATGGTAGGAGGCCAATGGGAGCAAATTCTCCCCTTGGCTTCCCTTACTTGTTGCACAAGCAGGAATACTGGCAGCTGGCCGGGCTACCCTCTGAGTTTGATTTAGTGAATCTAGTTAAGACTCGCTAAATCAAACTCCAGAAGATTGATTGTGTAAGCAGTGATCTTCCGTTTAGTGTGGACATGGCCTAACACAGTTAGCCCTCTGAAACATCCCACATGTTTATGTTTATCTTCTAAGTATCTGAGTAAGCCTCTTCAATGGGATACTTTAACATGTTTTGGCAGGAGCAGGCCTAACAAAAACTGGTTATCAGATGTATTTTAATGAAAGAATTAATTGCAGCTGTACGATACTTCCTTTTGTTGTAGAAACTTCCGTAGACCCGTGGAGGAATTCGATTTCCCACAGCCCCTCTGTGCCCGACCTCCTCTCCGCTTTTCCTACCACGATTCTCATGCCTCCACTGGCTTTGCACCATCACATTGTTCCTTTAGTCTGGGGAATTTACTGATGTCCATTGATAGCAAGATGCTGGCTCCTTTGTGACCCCTGAATGCAGCAGATGCTCAGGTTGGCTTCGTCAACTGAGAAATGCTTTCTTGACCCTCCGGTGTCACCTCCTTGCCAGAGTCCATCCTAGGCATGTTAGTAAGACTGTCTGTCTAGACTGACTCGATACTAGATTCTCTCTTAGGAAATGGCAGCAAAGAACTACAGCAAAGATGGCGCCATGTTTGCTAACTTGCCATCCATCACTTTAAAATTTATGGAGTTTCCTTTTTTTAATAATAAAATGTGCCAACCGTAGCATACATTTTTAAATAACATTTTTTAAATATTTTCTGGTAAATTAAAGTGGTGACATGTTTGTAGGGTTCATTGTTAATTTCATTTCCTTTTTTGCTCAGCCAACCAGATAAAATGCAAAGTCATTAATCTTTGTTTAAGAGAAGATCCTTTGCTGAACAGTAATGAATGATCTTGATAGATTTGTCAGGAAAATGAATGATAATCATTTGCTGATAGACACAAGCATAGTAGGGATGATAAATAAGAAAACATGTATTGGCATCATTAATAATGTCTCCTGCCAATGGCCTTGAATATCAATTATAATTCTGAATGCAATGTAGTCCTGTTAGGCTCTTGCCATTTATCACCGGCTCTGAGCAACAAGGACGTACGACTCCTTACACTGCAGACAAGTTATTCCCTGAGAAATGCTGGCACGGAAGATAAAAGCTTTGCCTATTTGGGAGTGGATTGGGGTGTGTTTTTGTCTTCTCTCCTTAGCCATTCCTCTGCTCCCATGCCACTTCAGCCTCTTACACACAAAGGTCCACTTGTATTCATCTCTGCATTGCAGCAGTTCCCTTTTCATCTGGGCACCATTCTGTAAACCCATGACTGCTTGGGCTAATTCTATGATTGATGTAAATCCACATAGCGCCTTTGACTTTAGTGAAGGGAGGCCAATTTGCACCACCGTGATCTTCTGGTGCCTAGTTAAAAATAGTGCAGATTTCAGTACAAGTTGAACCTCGCTAGTGTGGCAACTTTCGGGAACTGACCAGGGCTGAACCAGAGAATTTGCGGAACCAGGGGCGATCAGTATTGTCTAGCACAGGGGTGGGGCCCCTCAGCCCTGGCTTGCCTAGATTCAGCCCTTGAGGCTCAGCATTGGGGTGCCCGTGCTGGTGCTCCAGCCCCCCTACCACCCACCTGCTGGAACATACAAAATCTACTAGCCTGGGCCCTCCTAGACTCTGGTTTGTGACGGGAATATGGGGAGTATCTTTCTCCTTCTCACTTGTGTGCAGCCCCTGACTGATTTTTCTGTGGGTCAGCGGTCCCTGACCCAAAAAAGGTTCCCCACCCCTGGTCTAGCAGCATTGCCAACGCTTCCACTGCTTACTGGGCTCTTAGAAGACCTTGAGGGGTAAATTAGAGCTAAATAACAGCACTGAACACTGAGAGCCAGGACTGGTGGCTGGAAACAAACTTTATGGGACCATGGGAAACTTATAAACTTATATACAGCCTTGATAAGCAGACATCCGGCTAACTAAAATCATGCCTGACCATGGATGTTGCCAGACCAGAACGTGCCGGACTAGAGAGGTACAACCTGCATTTGCAAACACACTGTGCCACGCTGTCTTTTGGTTACCCTGTGCGCTAGCCCTGACTGATAGATCACAAAAAGTTCCCACCAGTGTCTGTGCCAGATGTTTAAGTGCTCACGCATCTTTGTCTATCACAGCATAACCGTATCTCTACTTTATTGGCCAGACTTGCAATGCTCAGAGGCAAAACCCCTCAGTGACTGAATGTCCCTGGGGCTTGGAGTGAGTCTGAGAATCTCCGTTACATCCCATCCCAGTCAGAGTTTTTCCAGCTGAATTGTGACACCTGTGAAAGACGTGCTTGGGGAGGGCCTTCACAAACCTGCCTCTCTGTCTTTTAAATTGTACAAGAGCCTCTCTACCATCTCCTTTGCCTCCTTACATGGTCATCTCCGAATCACGGCCAGGTTACGTTGCCCTTGTCTGAGCTCCTGCTGGGGCCAGTGTTGTGTGTACCAGCCCCATATAAACCACATGTAAGGACAGCATGGTCCATCCAGCTCCTAGAATGACTGAGAAGGATCACTCTGCCTTATTGGCACCACTGGCAGTATTCCCAGTCCTCGCTCCCATAAGGCAAAGCAACCTGGGTCAGATGCAGAGCCTAGACGGAGCGTTGGTCCGTATCACAGAGTAAGCACTGACACTGACATGAGAACATCAAAGTGCAGCAAGAAGTCTCTGCGTGCCTGGGCCATCCCATGGAGGGCAGGAACCGGGGGCAACTCCCATCCCCCAGTGCTCATGGAAGCAATGGGTGTTTTGCTGCCGATCTCCAGAGGCTGAGTTCCCTGGTATTTGATTTCCTTCCCTTCCTACACCAGCAGAGTTCCATCCTCCTGTTCACAGGGCTGGCAGTTTCCCAGGTAAAACTAGTTTAGGGTAGGCTGCTGGCTCTATGGCTGCGTCTAGACTGACCAGTTTTTGCGGAAAATCATCTGCTTTTCCGCAAAAACTTGCCAGCTGTCTACACTGGCCGCATGAATTTCCGCAAAAGCACTGACGATCTGATGTAAGATTGTCAGTGCTTTTGTGGAAAAACTATGCTGCTCCCGTTGGGGCAAAAGTCCCTTTTGCACAAAACTTTTGCGCAAAAGGGCCAGTGTAGACAGCTGACATTTCTTTTCTGCAAAAAAGCCCCGATCGTGAAAATAGCGATCGGGGCTTTTTTGCGCAAAAGCGCATCTAGATTGGCCACGGGCGCTTTTCCGCAAAAAGTGCTTTTGCGGAAAAGTGTCCGTGCCAATCTAGACGCTCTTTTCCGAAAATGCTTCGGAAAATCATGCCAGTCTAGACGTAGCCTAGGGCGTTAAATCCCGGTTAACCTGGGAAAGTGGGGAAAATAAAGTTATGATTTAAATAGTCCAATGAAAATGACTGACAAATGCTGAGCAATCTGATACTAGTTTGCAGTAATCTTGTCTGTTGCATTGAAATGAAAGGAAGGACAGTCAAACAACAAAAGTTGCCTTTGCATCCTTTAACATGAACCTTCTGAGGCTGGAAATTCCCCTGTTTCCTTTAATGGATAAGACCTTACACTGGGTGTGTTGATGAAACATGCTGTAGATTTACAAAAGTATTTTCATATTCACCATCAGCCTGGTTAAAAGACTGACGCATTCTATAACCTCCCCTACCTGCACCCCGGTAGCACACAATGGAACAGTCAAGCAACATGCGTGGAAGCATATATTCAAATGTTTGTCACATTAGCTCGGGGTTATGAGCAATCATGAGGCAGACATTAACGATAGAGTGGTCAGTATAATTAATAATCAAGGGATTTATCAAGAAGCGAATAACTTGTCCAGTCAATTTAATTCATTTTCTGTGGCACTTGACACACTCTACAAAGGCCAGTTGGTGCATGAGACGGCTGGTTGCATCTACTGATAAATGGAAGATTTTTGTGCCATATAAAGCAAAAATATAAAAACGATTCCATGATGCAATTACAAATGTTGGCCAACCTCCTTCATTCAACCCACACAGGAAAGAAATACGTCATCGGCACAAAAAGTAACTGCTCAGGAAAAAGCCCAACTTTACTTGCATTTGAAGCAGAAGACTCACCGGCGCCAAAAATCAACATTTTCGTCCACTGTCATTCTGCTTGAGCATGGTGGAAAACCTGCAGAACGCCGAGATGCCATCTGACATCAGAGAATGGAGTGGGACATTAGCGTCAATGTCCAGCAAGTTCAGCAAGCCTCGAATGAATCTTTTCAAACTTTGGAGACATCCATTCAGGGTTAGTTGACCCATGACAAAGTTGGTCTGCGCCAGCATGCTGCATGGCCAACCAGACCTGGATAGGTAGACAGCAACCCTGAATGCTTCCAATTGCTTAACGCATCAGGGCTCCAACTCTGCATTATTGGTACTGAATGTTTTAGGAGTTATGGACGTGAGTGATCCTTGAGAAAACACCAAAGCAAATTGTATACAGGCCTCCTGACACTGACTGACATTTATGTATATTAGTATTATGCTCACAGCAATTTCACTTTTTTATTTCTGCAAGTTTAAATTGCTCTCCTAATCTGCTGCCTTATTTGAACATGTAATGCAATTTGAATATGTAACTAAAACTGTGGGTTGAGTGTGATAAAACAACTTTTAATATGGAAAATGCCATAAGCTGGGTCTAACTAATTTTAATCTGGGTGACAAAAATCATGTTTTTTAGCTGATAAAATTCCCTGACCCAAAGAGTTTACAAAACCAAACCTAGCAGGAAGGAATAGCATGGTATTTACCAGAGTGGGCTTTTATTTACTATACGCACAACAACTAGAACCATGGTCTCTAAGCAAGACTGCAGTATAAATAACTAGAAGATTTAGGTGGCATTACTGGAGTCCGCAGTGTCCCCATACAGATTGGGAGGGGAGGTGGAGCTTCAGTTCCCCTCCCCAGATCTCCTTGAAGGGCACCGGGGGGAGAGGCTTGGGTGGGGCTGGGGATGAGGGGGTCAGTATGCAGGCTGCCCTGGTCAGAGAGGACTACCCTAGTCCTCACTCACCACAGCCTGTTGTAGCTGCAGCAGATCCCTTGCTCCCCCCTGTGGTCATTATGCAGTATAACTCTCCCTGCGAGCAGAAGCCTCCCTTTCTGTGTTATGATAAACAATCGCATTCCAGGCACATCCCATTGTCCTGACACAAACTCTGGCCTTGCTTTAAGTCATAAGAGGAAGCTGAATACCAAATTTAGCGGAGGAGTTCTCGAACAAACACGTGGGTGGATTCATTCACTCCCTCACGTACAGCCAACCTCTCAAATATATACAGAAGATAATGACCTGCACTAAAGGTTCGTTTTTTGTTTTATTAAAGTTCTTCCTCCACAGGCAATGCTCTTGAAGTATAGCATTAGCCCAATCCATAAATAGGAACATGTTACAGTAGCAAAGAAACGGCCATTCGCGGTACAAGGTCCTTCAGAAGTGGAAAGAGACAGAACTCAGCTGCAAGAAGGGTTGCAAAAAGGGCATCGTTTGTTTGTTTTGTTTGGCTGGAGTCTTTTGGCCCCACGTAGACCCTGAGGTTCTCTCTGATAGTTTGTGCTGCCCAGTGTTGGCCTGCAGGGCCTGTGTTAGCCCTTCCAAGATGCCTGAGTTGAAGCCAAGACTTTGGCTGAGTGATTACAATACACGGGGGAATCTGGAGAATACACCGGGTGAAATTCAGCCCAGGGATGCCATGCAGGCTTTCCTTCCAGTCTGTGATGGGTGCTTACAGAAGATAGGTCTCTGTACTGGTCCATGCATGGCCTGCCTAGGAGGTCACGGGGGGATGGACTGGGGAGGTCATGGAACAGGGTGGATTGCTGCAATGTTCTTTGGTCCAATATGTTACATTAAACACAGCACCTTGCGCCTGATTCACCCACCCCTGGCATTGCTGTCCCGTAGGCATAAATCCAAGGATGCCAATGGATCTACATCAGTTTACTGTGAGGGGTAGCAGGCCCAAGCTGACTGATCTGGGTCCAGACTCCTCAAGAGCTAAATAGCCATGAACTTGGCTTTGAACTGAGCTTGGATCTAAACTTTCCACCCAGGACAACACTTTTGAGCTAAACCAAATCCTGCTCTGCCCAAGGTTCTGAATCCAAACTTTGGGGACCCGGTCTGACCTCATCATATGTTCACTCCTGGAGAAGCCAAGCAGCTAACCACATTTCCTTCAATCTCTGAATGACTGAAGCTGTACCGAGGGGAAACATAGAGCCTAATGGACAGTCTATTGTCTCTGTTATCTGCCAGCTCCGGGCTGGGGTTAGGATGAGGAGAGATTAATTTGTTTCCTTCAGTTAGTGTCTGTAAATCAAAGCCAAACCAGCCGAGTAGTGTCTGCAGCCCCGTCTTTCAGCCAAAGTATCCCCACAGAAAGACGTTAATAGCTAGCAGGATTATAGCATTAATGTTGCAAACCATCCTTGAAAGGGGCCTCTCCTCAATGTTAGTAAGTTGCCTTTCCAGGACTGCTTTCTCTTCCTTGGTCAGTGAGGGTCCTGGGTTGGTGGAGATTCCACAGAACCAGAAGTACATCTTCTTCCAGCATGGAGGGCTTGCTGCTGCAGGAAAGCCATACCAAGAGGCAGAATGAGTCCCATATTCTAAATGCTGAGAGACTCCACTCCCCTCCCCTTTGTCTCATGCCCTCAATGCACCGGGTCACCTCTCTGAACATCACCCATGCAGCACTGTTTCTTGAGGTGCATGGGGTGAACACCAGCTACACCGAGCTACATCCTCAATGGAAGGGAACACTTCACCATCTCAGCCAGGTCCAGGAATCAGTGGCTTGAAGCTCAGAAGGGCTCTGAGCAGGGGCTGTGCCCTCTCACTTTGTACTGGCTGTCAGTGAGAGCGATAGGGAGACGGGGTAGAGAGGAGTGAATGGGAGGGCCAGGTTTTTGGGGAAAGAAACGCTGTGAGGGAGGAGCCTATGGTGGAAAGGGTGGTGCGAGGGGAGGGGCCTTGGAAGGGAAAGGAGAGCATGAGCACGAGGCCTCAGAGGAAGGGATGGTACAAGGGTGGGGCCTCAAAGGACGGGGCAGTGCAAGAGTGGGTCCTATGGGGACTGGTATGAGGCGGTAGAGCCAATGTTTGGGTGCCCATGCTTCCCCCCCTTTACGGTGTATCTACACCGATGCACCTTAGCATTATTATTATTTAGATAACTAGCTTTATTTCGAAATAACAATCCGAGAGTCTACACAGCCATTCTGTTATTTTGAAATAATTTTGAAATAATGGAGGGCTTATTCTGAAATCTGTAAATCTCATGCTACAAGGAATAATGCAAAAGCGGCGAGGAGTCCTGTGGCACCTTATAGAGTAACCGAAGTGTTTGGAGCATAAGCTTTCGTGGGCAAAGACCCACTTCGTCAGATGCACGGCTACCCCGCTGATACAAGGAATAATGCCTATTCCAAAATAGCTATTTCGAAATAAGGCATGTGTAGATGCTCCATTGCTGCTATTTTGAAATAAGCTATTTCAGAACTATTCCGGAATCGCTTATTTTGAAATAGCTGTGCAGTGTAGCCGTACCCTCAGGGACTTTCCATTCCCAAGAGCTTCATTAAAAGGAGTCACCCCCCAACTAGCATTAATAGTCTAGAACTGATCATGACTGTGTGGTTAAAAAGCAGCTCTCTTGTAAGAGCACAGAGCCAAGTCTAGACCGTCCTGCCAGTGCTGCAGAGGAAGCGAATGGGTAGGCTGGTCAAACAGCACTGCCCAGGCCAAACTCACAGCACATCTTAACCGGTGCTATGAATGTAACATGCTAGTTAAAGGTGCTTTTAGCTGGTTTATGTGCCAAGTGCTGGGCAAACATTAGCCCGTCTTTGCCACTTGTTGGAAGTGGCCAAGTGAGTACAGCGTTATACAGCAACGGAGATGCACAGCGGTCAGGTGATTTGCAGAACGGCTACTGCTTTTTTTGCACCTCCGTGTTTGGATGCATCACATCAGCAGGTCCCCATGCCTCTATCTCCCAGGGAAGCGGACCAGGTGCATAGGGTGAGCACAGCCACTCAGCTTCTGCGACAATCAGGCATAAAGAGTCTCACCGTGAGTCCCCAAAACCAGTGGCCCCTTTGGAAAACAGTTACTCTAAATCAGTGGCTCAGCTACAATTAGGATTGAGATGGTCTTGGACTCTAGTCCTGCGTGCAGTCCACAAATCCCAGCCTGCTTACTTTGCTCCCTCAGGCTTAAAAAGTAACCATAGGAAAATCTGTCCGTCAATGAGATTAAATGAGTCCAGTCATTTGACATAAGCGGTGAGGAGTCCTGTGGCACCTTTTAGACTAACCGAAGAGTTGGAGCATAAGCTTTCGTGGGCAAAGCCCCACTTCGTCAGAATCAGGCTAGAGATGACGAGGTGCACCTCCAGATCGGCTACTAGAAGTGGGTCTCATCCTCTGTGATTGGATCCACCTCGTCATCTCCAGCCTGATTCTGGCCTGCCTATTTATACCTGCCTCTGGAAATTTCCACTACATGCATCTGACGAAGTGGGTCTTTGCCCACAAAAGCTTATGATTCAACACTTCGGTTAGTCTGAATCTGCAAAAGTGGTGAGGGAGTCCTGTGGCACCTTATAGACTAACAGGGCTACCCTCTGATACACAACAGTCATTTGACATGTGGTCCTAATGGACAAGGCATTGGCCTCCTAAACCAGGAAGCATAATGGAGGGTGTTTCGGTAGGGTAGTGGTTATCGTGTTTGCTTAGCACAGAGAAGGTCCCTGGTCCAAAACCACTTCAGACACACAACATCTTCTCTTAAGACAAGAAGCAATGGGCTTAAATTGCAGTGAGGAGGAGGTTTACGTTGGATAGTAGGGAAAACTTCCTGTCAGGGTGGTTAAGCACTGGCATAAAGTGCATAGGGAGGTTGTGGAATCGCCACCACAGGAAATAGTTAAGAGCAGTTAAGTAGATGTCTATTAGGGATGGTGCTTGGTCCTTCTGTGAGGACAAGGGCCTGGACTTCATGACCTTTCAAGATTGCTTCCAGTTCTACAATTCTATAAAGCAGTTGTTGTGTAAGGAATAAATGACCCTTCTTAGTTCTCCCCCGACCAACCTCCACAAAACTTGTAGGCTGTGTCTAGACTGGCCATTTTTTGCGGAAAATCATCTGCT
>JANRFK010004893.1:54908885-54939642 GCA_030068395.1 Apalone spinifera
GGGCCTGGCTGTTTGATGGATAAGAAGCAGGTCCTGGGGGGGGGGTGGGGAACCTAAGGCCCAGGGGCTTGATTCTGGCCCCAGGTTTGCCTGGATCTGACTTCCAAGGCTTGGGGCTTTCCCCCCCAAGCATTGCTGTGCCATCTGCCCTCCCTCATGCAGCTTCCCCCCGGGGGTGAAGCACCATTGCTGGCTCCCTGAAGTGGGGGAAGGAACCCCAAGCCTTGAGGGCTGGAATCAGGCAAGCCAGAGCCGGGACTGACCCATATGCTCTGTCTGGCAGGGGATGAAGTGACTCATGCCCTGCCCCTCCCCTGGCTGGCACAGCTAAGCGCTGTCTGGCAGCTTTTCCCCAACAAAATCTACTAGCCTAGCCCCCTCTAGGCGCTGGTGTGTGAGGGGACTATTTAGGGAAGCCGAATGTCTTTTTCCGGCTCAGTCGCAGACCATGTCAGTGAGGTGGGCTTTTTACTTTTTGCTTTTTTTCCCCTCTTTTTTGTGCACCCCTACCCTGACTGATTTTTCTGTGGGTCAGCAGCCCCTGACTCAGACAAATTCTCGCAGACTGCATCGCCTCCAGAGAGATACCTCCTTTTGCGGAGGCTCAGCTCTCCTAGTTCAAACCGGATTCTCCAGAGGCCGACAGAGAAAGACTTGTGGCTAAATACCCAGTGTTTAAGGGGTAAGGAAGCTTTTCTAAGTGCCTTCCCTCCTCGCCCTTCCCCACACACTGGTCTTAGTTCCTGCAGGGGCTGTGGTCACCCACCCCAAATGGCTTTATATACAGTCCCCGCCCTGCAATGATACACAGACATAACACAGTCCGATCGCCCACAGCTAGTGCAGGAAATTGCCATTTCTGTCACACTAGTCTTCAGAAAAAAGTGAGCAGCAAGGCAGGGATGGGACCTGGCACTATACAGTCCACTTGGCCATTCCCCAGTAAAAAGATGGCAGTGTTGGCATCACAGAGAACGCTACAGCTGTCCTTTGACAGGCTGGGGTGGAGGTGTCATCTCCCCCCTACCCATCTGTAGCCCATGCCAGGCCCAGCCTGCATGCTCAGGGATTCAAGGCACTCTCACGGTCTGTGCTGATCTGGAAACGGACTGGGAATCAGCTGCGGCGGAAGAAAAAAAAAAATCCGCAACCTCATAACTTTTTAGAGCACCGCATGTTGGCCTGGCATTGACTTGGCACAAACAAAAGAGACATTCAGCAGTGCAGTCTCTTGCTTTCAGGGGAGCCAGCCGCTCTGTCTGCACGCGCCTCCTTTTTATTAAAAGTCGGGAGGTGTCACACTCACACCCAAAGACATGCCAATTTCCATTTCTCAACAGCTTTTGGCAGGCCTGGGGGGCCGTCTCCTGCCTCCACAAGGAGCAGAAGCAGCTGCTGTCTTGAGACACAAAAGCGCTCTCTTTCGCCCCCGCCAGGCTTCTGCACACTCACAGGCTCCTAGTGCCGATCATGGCCCCGCCTTCCAGCCGCTCCCCCCGCCCACGCCAGCTTTCCATCCGGTGCGCAGCCGGAAAAATCAGAGAACACCGGATAGTGCACATGTTCGGTATTCTCTGATTTTTTTTACCGGACAAAGAGCGTGAATACCGGACTGTCCAGTAGCATACCGGATACCTGGCAACCCTAAGAGATGTGCAACCAAGCTCACATGTAAGGTCTGTAAACGCCGGACTGAAACAGTCTGGATTTTCCAGAAACATGCACAGTGTGGGCCCGGAACCAAGGTAGGATTTTAATTAACCTGGGACCTGAACTAGTCACACCCCTTGGTTTATACTCATTCCCCACTCTGCCCGGGAGGAGGCGGAACACGTACCCCACAGTGTTGCAGTGGGGGGGCTATATTCACTGTTCTTGTGTACCCCACCGTGATGCAGCGGGGGGGCTATATTCACTGTTCGCTTTGTTGTGCTGTATGTGATTCATATTGGCCCATTGCTGCTCTGTAGTGACTCTGTGTGTGTGTGTTTAGTGCCCAGCGGGGGATGGGCTCTTTGGGGGAGAACTCCTGAGGGAAGGCACTTAGGGAATGGCCCAGCTGTCCTGTCCCCTGATCCTAGGGGCAAGATGCAACCAGTCATAGTAGAGAACACCGTGCCCGGGCATCTGAACAAAGGAGGGGGCGGGGTTGTCTGGAAGGCTGGGACCAGTTGCTGGGCGTGTGAGTTTCGTTTTCCGGCTGGCTTACAGAGAAGGGAGTCTAGCTGGCTTGGGGGGCCGGGCAGGGGCCCCCATCCCCAAGACGGATGGTACTGAATGCTCCTGGTTCCTGTAACAACGAGTCTGGGCTACGCTGTGTCCCTGTGAGAACAGAAGGTTTATTCGTTATTTGCCAGCTGAGTCTCACATCTGGCTGAGGGTGCAGGGCCCGGTGACTCCCCCACACTCCGTGACACCCACACACCTACAGGGTGTGGTCACTGTCCCACAGAGTGGCACGGAGACCACTTACAGAGAGAGCAAATGAGTCTGCTCTACAGCCTTAGCTGGGCAGCAGATGGGTTTTTAGCTCAAGCTATAAAGGCTTATGCACTACGTTCCAGAAGTCCCAGGTTCGGTTCCCCCTACTGGCATTATGCTTACACTTGCTTTTTCCTTCCCACTCTGGGCTAGGGTGGTGAAGGAAGGAAACGGCTGCTTTCCTCTGGCTTCCCTTCCCACCCAACGTTACGGAGAGGGAGGTGGCTCAGTTAATTCTGATCTGCTGACTTCCCATGGGTTTGTGGGAACAGAAGCCACCAGGAGCACTGACACTGGCCAACCTATGCCCCTCAGAGCAGCACTTCTGACGCTGGAGAAGATATACTCTTCCCTTCCACCTACAACAACCTACTTCTCTTCCTCTCCACCTATGGAGAAGGAAGCTAAGGCATCAGGCCCAGATCCTCAAAGATATTTAGGCCTCTAGTGCCCACGGATTCCATATGATAGAATCATAGAATACTAGGATTGGAAGGGTTTTTTTTTTAACACACAAAATCTAGATGGCAATTTCCAGCTGACACAAGATGTTGCATAAGTTCCAGAAGATTTATAGCTTTATTTAAATCATTTTCAACCAAGATGAGCATCGGGCAAGACTAATCTTTCTTGTCACATTTTGCTAAATTACTTTGATTTGACGATCCTCATCTTTCCTGAGGTTTTTTTTTATTTTATTTTATCACTTAGGAAACGTCACTGGAACATGGCAAAGTTTCTGAGCACAAAAGAATTCAAGAACCTACAGAGCGCCTGTCCCACCAAACAAAATGGCTGCTTATCGATGAGGTTTCTCAGCACCTGGAATTAATGTTCTACGGCCAGACTCTTCCTCCAAGCTCAGAACTAAGTGCAGCTTTTCAAAACGCTCATTTAGGCCTCAAAATATGGCCAGATTTTCTCAAACGAACTTGGTGGATTGGGAGCTAAAGCCCAGATCTTCAAAGGTAGGTTCCTAACTTGCACTGAAATCAGTGGAAGTTCAAAGTCTACCTTTGACCTGAGCTCTTGGCCTTTCTGGGTACCTCTTTCAAAAGCCGGGGGGGAGGGGGAGGGACGAGATCCTGGCCTCACTGAAGTCATCGGTTGTTTTGCCCTTGACATCAAGATTTCACTCCTTGATCTTCCTGCCTAAGTGAAAGCGGAACTTTATGGATGCTGAATAGTTGAGAAATCTGGAATGCGATTTTTTGGAAGGGCCGTTCAGTAGAGAGGGGAAGGGAGGGAAAGTGACAGAGCAGAGCTAGATACTCAAGACACATTGAAGCTGTCGACAGGCTTTCATTTTGGGGACGTGCCTTATCCTGTGTCCTACCCACTAAGCAACGTCCTAGAAACAACGGCAGCAGCTCGCCTTCAACCCTGACAACCCAAGGACACAGCAGCGGCATGTCTAGTGAGCTCATTAAGCTCCGTCGGTATGGATTTACTAACAGGCGATCATGTCTAACAGGGCAGCTATTTTGGAGTAAGCAAAAAAAAAAATCCGCTGCTGACGGGGGAAATTTAGCAGCATAATTTATTTGGACCTTCGGACAGTCTTTGATGCAAGAGTCCGGGTGGAGCAGCAGAGCTGGGATGCAGAGGAAACAGACTTGACTGCTGAAGGCAGGGGGGCCTTTCGGACTGGAATCAGTCGCACTACCAAGAGCCCTTTGTCTTATTCCTGCGGCAAGCGCCCAGGGAGCAGGGACTAGATTCAGTGTGGGGTCACGCTGGTGCCACCCTGCCACCAGCTGGAAGCTGCAGCCCTACCAGAGGCTCCCAAACTTCCCACACAAGGCCCAGAGAGCGTGGGGTGATTCATCGAGGCCAACACACGTTGAGTGGGAAGCCGCCTAAGCCCGCCAACAGGTAATACTGAGGAGACAGGCATGGAGGAAGCTCCTCCCCTCAAAGGGAGTTAGATGCCTCCCTCCTAGGGGTGTCGACAGGGGGAGCAAAGGAGGCAGATGCCCCAAGGCCTGGAGATTTAAAAGGGCCCAGTGGCAGCTCAAGCTCCTGGCCCTTTAAATCGCTGCCAGAGCCCCACATCGCGCAGTCCGGGTGGCTCTGAGGGCTGGCTGCCCCTAGCCCCGCCCCTTCCGCACAAAGCTCTGCCCCTTTACGGAGGGGGAGACAGGGCTGAGACCTCCCCACCCCACACTGCCCAGGACCCAGCGAAGTCTGCCAGACCTGCTCCCTCCACTCTGGGAAGCCTGTCCTGGAGTTAGGTGCCCAAGCTGAGTCAGTCCCCTCTGACAAACAACCAGGAGGTGGTGATGACACCCAGCAGCCAGGAATGGGGATGGATCACTTGACGATTATCTCCTCTGTTCATCCTCTTAGGGGTGCCTGGCCTTGGCAGGGCCGGCCCTACCAAGAGGCAAACTGAGGCGGCCGCCTCAGGTGCCAGACTGTGGGGGGGGGGCACCACTAGGGCCCAGAGTGTAGAAAACTGTGTCTGCGGCTGGTGCAGATGTATTCCCTCTGCTCTAGATGCACGGAGATGGTGGAGTGCCATGAGAGGAGTAGAACAGAAAGAAGGCAGAATTGAGACCTTTCAAAGTTTTGGTCCAAGCGAGGCAGCAGGGGGCTGTCATTTGAGCTCCCCACCGCAGGTGCCAAAATGTTGTGGGCCAGCCCTGGGCACTGGCCACTGCCAGAAGACAGGATCCTGGCCTAGATGGGCCTTTCGTCTCACCCAGTATTTTTTCTCTGCCAGATGCAGAGGTCTCCCTCACAACTGGTGTTCTCCTATAGATTGCTCTCTCCTGCGAAAGCCAGTCTATTTGGAAGACCCTCTCCCCTCCCCTCTCCCACCCCCCGGAGGCGTCTGCATCCCAGACTTCCGTCTGAGCCCATGTCTTCTTTGCACACTCTGAAGGTCTGATTTTCAGAGGCCAGGAGACTTTCCAACTGTCCACCTGGCATTGTGGGAGCTCAACGCCTTGGCAAACCAGCCACCTCATGTATCAGTCTCACTCTCTGGAGCAGAGCCATTGAAGTTCCTCGTGCCGTAGACCACAAGACAAGCACAGGGCCTGAGAATGTAGCAGGAGACCAGCCTGGGTGGCCCTGTCATTGGCAGCATGTTGCCACACGATTGTGCTACTTCCTTCCCCTCTCTCTTCCCCCGATCCTCCCCCTCCCCCCGCTCTCCCAGCCCAAGGGACTTTGAGAGAACTTGGCAAAGTGAGAATAAATCCTTCTGTTCCAAAAACGCCATCTGGCACCTGACAGTTGTGTTTCAGCTTCACAGTCTCCAATTTAACTGTAAGCTCTTTTGCAAGGTTTTCAAGGACGGCCTGACACAATATGGACTACCTACAATGAAGACATATGAACTCTTGAGCATACCAAACAAATTCTTTGCATATTTGTTTCCCAGCACAGCATCAATCACCCACAGGGATGGGAGAGGGTCCAAAACAGCAGGGAAAAATGCTACTGCTGGCAGTTCTTGGATTGTAATTCATTTAAAGCTCGGTACATTAACTGTCCCTCTCTAATGCAGCTATAAAATCGCTGTTTTTCCCTTCTACGCATTTGCTATCTGCACTGAGTATATCCATAACTGATGTAAACTGGCCTAGTGCCATTGAAAGTCTTAATATTTTAAGTCAGTGATGCTATGATGACAATTTATATCAGCTGAACATCTGACCCATCAGTATTTTTCTTAGGCTTTGTGGTGGCAGGTCTTGTTTTATTTCACTTGGCAAAATAATAGTACTTCCTAGCTCTTAGCTGGCAGTTTTCATCACTAAGTCTCCAGGCATTTTGCCAAGGAGCTGAGTAGCAGTATCCCAGTTGGGGAAACTGAGGCACGGAGCTGCAACATGACTTGCTCCAGGAAACCAACAAGCCAATTTCAGCAGCTGGATGAAAACCCAGGGGTCCTGAATGCCAATCAGAGCTCTATCCACTAGACCCTGCTGGCTCCCAATGTATAAGCAGGGAGCTGGCTTGGGCCGGAAAGGCGTTATGAAGCTGTTTCATCATGAATCCGTTTGAGTAGTTTTCTGCTCAAACCCAGGCCAGGCACGGGGCATAAAAATCAATGTTTAATTTTTTTTTAAATGTAATTTTAAAATTCTTTTAAAAAAAAATCAAATACAAGTTTATTTTTAAAATACAACCCCACCCTATTTAAAATTGAATTTGAAAAAATGACAACCTATGTTAAGGCCTAAATTAATCACAAATCTATTAAAACATTTAAATTGAATGAAAAAAAAATAGAATTGAGTGGTATATATTTGCTGCCAAGTTTTAAAGAATGTCAGATCATGAAGCTGGTGGACATCAATGGCTAAGCACCTGGAACAAGAGTATGAAGTGCTAAATCAGCTTTTGACAGCAGTAGCCTTTTCTCTAAGTAGAGAGAGAATATTTCCTTCATTTCATTTTATTCAACTAGTTCCGGCCATTCAAAGTTATGAAATATAGGTCATTCAAAGTTATGAAACTAATTGGGAGATACAAAAGCAGAAAAGTCTACTTGCCTCTTTCAATCAGTGAATAAAAACAAAAGAGCAACAAAAATGTTTAAAGGTCTAGAAAACATGACCTATAAGGGAAGACTAAAAAAACTGGGTTGTTTAGTCTGGAAAAGAGAAGACTGAGAGAGGACATGACAGCTGTTTTCAAGGTTGTTACAAGGAGGAGGGGAAAAATTGTTCTCCTTGGCCTCTGAGGATAGGACAAGAAGCAATGAGCTTAAATTGCAGCAAGGAAGGTTTAGGTTGGATATCAGGAAAAAATTCCAAAGTGTCAGGGTGGTTAAACACTGGAGCTACGTCTACACTGTAGCCTTCTTGCAGAAAAGCTTATGCAAATGAAGCGCAGCATGGAATATCGTCGCACTTCATTTGCACAAGTAATTAGCAGCTGCTTTTAAGCAAGAGGCTTTTGCTCAAACAGGAGCTGTGTTGACATCTCCTTTTTGTGCAAAAACCCTCTCTTGGCAAAAGCCGTTCTACCTGAAAAAATGAGGAAGAACGGCTCTTGAGCAAGAGGGGGTTTTTGCACAAAAAGGAGCCATCTACACAGCTCCTTTTTGCGCAAAAGCCTCTTGCACAAAAGCGGTTGCTAATTATGCGATATTCCATGCCGTGCTTCATTTGCATAAGCTTTTCTGTAAGAAGGCTACAGTGTAGATGTAGCTTGGGGGGTGCATCTACACTGCACCCTAAGTGCGAAATAAGAAACACAATCTGAGCTATGCAAACTGCATATCTTATTTCAAATCTAATTCAAAATGGCTTATTTTGAAATTTGGTGCGTCTACATGGCGCCAAATGTCAAAATACTGCGCTATTTTGAGTTATCCCTTATCCCTCATGCAATGAAGTTTACTGGGATGGCAAAATAGCACGCCTGTTATTTCGAAAAATTTTTCAAAATAACAGGTGGCTTGTGTAGATGTGGGGTAGCTATTTTGGGATACTCTCCAGTATCCTGAAATAGCCATGTCGTGTAGACGTACCCTGGAATAAATTGCCTAGGGAAGTTGTGGAATTTCCATCACTGGAGATATTTAAGAGCAGGTTAGATAGGCATCTGTCAGGGATGATCTAGACGATGCTTGGTCCTGCCGTGAGGGCAGGGGACTGGACTTGATAACCTCTTGAGATCCCTTTCAGTCCTAGTATTCTATGATTCTATGGTGTGAAAGGACAAGTCAGCTTGTTCTAAAATCTTAAAGAATATAGAGAAAAATAATCAGTACAATTCACTAACTACAGATAATGCTGCCTTTGTTGAATAAAGCAGTTAGTTTTAAATGCAAAACATGTTTTGAAAAACATGTTTCTTATGTATCCATTATATTATTAATTATTATTATTATTAGTCAATTAATCACAGTTAACTCACATGATTAACTAATTAGGGTGGTCGATTAATCACAGTTAACTCACATGATTAACTCAAAAATAATTTCTCAGAGGGGTAGACATGTCAGTCCATAATTTTAAAAATAATGAACAGTCCTGTGGCACCTTAGAGACTAACAAATATATCATATGAAAGTTCATGATATACTATATTTGTTAGTCTTTATGGTGCCTCAGGACTGCTCGTTGTTTCAAAAATAATTGTGATTAAAACGGTGATTAATTGTGATTAATTTTGCTAATCACACTGTTAAACAATACATGTAGAAATGTTTTTCTACATTTTCATATGTATTGTGTTTTAGATGTGTTGTGTTGTAGTTGAAGTCAAAGTGTATGTTGGCTTTTATTACAAATGCACTGCAAAAATAATTTAAAAAAATACTATACAAGTACTGTTGTGCAATCTCTGTTCTGAAAGTGCAACTTATGAACAAAGATTTTTTTTCCCATATATAACTTCACTCAAAACAAAACAATGGAAAACTTCAGAGCCTACAAGTTCACTCAGTCCTACTTCTTCTTCAGCCAATCACTAAAAAACCAACAAGTTCATTTTAATTTACAGGAGATAATGCTGCCTCTTCCTATTTACACTGTCACAAGAGAGTGAGAACAGGCATTTGCTTGACACTTTTGTATTGTATACTTTTTGTCAGATGTTGTCTATTTGAAAATATGGAAAACATCCAAAACATAAATAAATTGTATTCTATTATTGTTTAATGGTGTGATTTATCACACAATTAATTAGTAATGTTAGTAATATGATCAATCACATTTTATAATAATAATAATAATAATTTTTTTGAGCATTTTAACTGAATTTGAATTTGCCTTCCAATAGAGTGTCTCACAAATAACAAATATTAAATTGATTATCATCTAGTTAATAAGAAATACATCATTTTCTAACAATGTCAAAATTAAGAATCTAAATAAATATACATCAAGCTACTCAACTAATCAGATAAATGTGTGTAGGTTTGGTGCACCTTCCTGGTTATGAAAAAGAAGCCCCACATTTCATGTTAAGGCTCTATTTAGCTGGAAATCAATGTTTTAATGGCTACCAACCGGTGTGAATAAATCACTCTTTAGGAACAAACTTAAAAAGTATCAAAAGACACAATTAAGCAGAGTGATTTAAATCAAAGTTTCCTGCCTCCTGATTTCAATCATGATTAAAATGTCAGTGATTTAAATCACTGTGATTTAAACCTGTCTCCCTGAAGCCAGGGTGCAATACCCCAAGGTCACTGTCCTTTGATTACTACTCTGTGGCCTATGTATAGTGGGGCCAACAGCTTGGCTGGGCCCGTGGGCAAGGGGGGGAGGGGGTTCCTGCTCTGTACCCTGGAAGGGATGGGGCCTCAGGCAGAAGGGACAGGGCTGGAGTTTGATAGCCCTCTGGTCTTCCCAGAAAGAGCTGTGGCTCCCCCAGAGATTTAAAGGGCCTGGGGTTTGGGGCCCTTTTGTATCACTCGCTCCCCTAGTCGGTGGGCCTGCCTATGTCCAGACAGCGGTGTTGGTTCAGTGACGCGTGCAGAGGCAATACCATCCCTATGGCCACTTCCCAGGCCTCCTCCTGTCACCTTCCCAGTCTCAGCACATAGTCCACAGACAGAAAAAATCTCCCTCCTGAATATCTCCCTCCTGCAGCACCGGAGTGGGACAATGTAGGGGAACAGTCAGCCCTGTGTAGAGCTACCACTGGGCACTGCCACCTAGGCCATGTGACAGGTCGGATAATGGTGCCTAGCTGGACTGCCCTGGCCAAGCTCAAGTGACTCCACCCTCCAGGCCCATCACTATGGCCATGTCATGGGATTGGAGGAGGCAGTGGGTAGAGGATTCCCCATCCAGGGGCTGTTGGGTGGAGATGAATTAGGGCTTGAGAGTCACAGCTTTACTCAGCCATGCAAAGGCCCTGCTAAGTCCCCAGCTCAGAGTGCCATCCGGCCCGCACTGAGGAGAACAGCCTCGATTCCCACTGGAAGCAAAGAGGTTTAGAGGGGCAATGAAAGTAGAGCCCCGGCCATACCACGTCCCTACGCACCAGCCAGAGTAGCTGGCCAGGGACACAACAAGGAGACAGCTGCTCTGCCACAAGTGCCCCAGAGCAAAGGGGGGAGGAAGCGAGGGGCAGGGAAGAATTGGGCCTCAGAGGGGCTGGCTGTGCTGGGGCTGGAGAAGACATACCTGGGCTCTGTCTGCCGGAGACAACACACTAAAAATAGAAGAGTAGCCGTGGCAGCAGGACCTAGCCTCTCCAAGTACAATCCCATCCGAGCCCTGCGCAGTCAGTTCCTCCTGCCGCATGCACTGCCATAGCCGCCCTTCTATTTCTAGTGTGCTAGTTAGTGCCTCTATGCCCCCCCATGCTGGAAATGGCCCCTCCCGCCTCCATTCTTCCCTGAGATGCCATTCTTGCTCTGCTCTGCTCCTGGCCCAGACTGCCAGGTTATCCCGGACCCCATTGGATTGATTTGCTTGCTACTGGTGCACAGTTACATATCTTCTGGTCTGATTTACACTGAGGCATGGAGAAAAGAACAAGACCTTATCCTGACCCAAGGGCAAATTCTCCATCACTGCTGCTTTGGGATGTGTTTCTGAAAGATCTGCTCTAGGAAATATTCATACAATGACCACAGGGGTCCATTCTGGCCTTGGAATCTAGGAAGGTCATTTTCTCCTCCTCCCCTACACATGGGATCACATTCACCCCATGTAACTCCACTGAGGACAATGGGAAGGCATCGGGGCTCCATGTGGCCCAGAGAATCTGTGTAGCCCATAGCCCATTCAGAAAGTCTTTCTAAAAAATGACACTCATGGAACACAGTTTTGCCTGATTATTGTTTGTTCTCTTCCTGCCCTCATTTTTTATTGCAACTCAGTAAACCAAATATCCTCAAATCCTAAACGACTTAGTCTTTAAGCGGACACCTTAACCTTTATGCACAGTTCTGTTTTAATACAGTAAGTGAAGGAAAGTTGCTTTCTTTTGTACCAAGACACTGCCTTGTTAAATGTAATTGAGATCACATTGGGCAGGAATGCTATTTCTCTTATGCCAGTGTTGCAAAGATATTCATCTTGTTTGCTTGCAAGACTGATGGGGACTTTGCTGAAACAGGGCAGCAGCTTCAATTAGAGCCACTTACGTCCTTCTCAGCAACACACTGTAATATGATTTTGCTCCCCTTCCCCCATTTCTTTCCCTTCTCTCCCAGACCTGTTGTATGCTGGTGTCTGCATGGCTCTAGGCACAGTATGGGAACTTGTGTAACCACCACTGGGCAGGTTTGGACCTGGGACCTCTGGAGCTTAGTATAGGAGGCGCTACAACTTAAGCTATAAAGCCAGCTAGTCAATACTTCATTGAGCCAAGAGCAGTGCTGACACTCTGGGTATATCTACACAGCGGGGCAATTTCAGGATACAGGAAGTCTTTTGCACACACCCGCTATTTCGACTTAGGTCTCGCCTAGTGGACGCGCTATTTCGGCATCCCTGTGACCCTTGTTCCACGTTATTTCGAAATTTGGTGTTGTGTAGATGTGTCACATTTGAAAATATGCTATTTCAAAATAAGATACGCAATTTGCATAGCACACATTGCGTATCTTATTTTGAGTTTAGGGTGCTGTGTAGATGCACCCTAGGAGTCGTGGAAAATGGAAGGATTTGGGAAAGATGCCCTTTTGTAGAGGTGTGTGATAGGCCCTGAGAACTCCATAATAGGAGTGATCATAGAGTTCTCTTGGACCCTCCACTACAGTGGGGCTGGAAAGCTTTGAACCACAGAGCTGCTTACCTTTTCCTCTGGGATGGGTGGGGTGCAGAAACTGACTAGGGTAATGATGATGCCTGTGAGCACGCAGAGAATGAGGGCAAAGTACAGGTAATGTACATCCTTTAGGACAGCCGGTCTTAGGTCCTCCTCGCCACAGGATGGCACTTTATAGGAAAACTCCATGATCATCCGAATGGCACCTACTACCAAGCCGAACATGAGGCCCCAGAAAGCACCCTGCAAAGAAAACATGGAAGAGAAGTATGAGGAAATGAGGGCTCATTAAAAAAGTGAGTTGATGACCAGTTCCAGTTTTATAGGGACAGTCCCGATATTTGGGACTTTGTCTTGTATAGACACCTATTACATTACATTAATTACATATTATTTTATATAGCCACTTTGCCCAAATTTTTCACAGTTGCTACATGGTTGCCCTAATTGAAAGAAGCGTCTTTGTGAGGTTTTTTTGTTTTTTTACAGTCCCTTTCTGGGAATGGCTCTATCTCCTGAAAGTCAACAGAGCAGGACAGCAAAGGAAGGGAACTCATTCATGTTAGATACCTTGAATTGCCCACCAAACTTGCAATCCACCCATTTTCCCTGCTGACTGCAATCAGACCCAACTGAGCTATGGGCTTTCCATTGATTTCAGTGAGGTTCTGTGTGGACACTAAGTCCTGTTGATGTTCTTCTCATTGCAGGACTGGGACCCGTTAATCCAACAGTGTGTCACAGACAGTGGCCATCCCACCTGCTTCAGAAACAGGGGTAAAAGCCTCTGAAGGAATCTTCAGTCCTTGCATGAGGGAGAAATTTGTTTCTGGCCACATCATAAAGAAGGAGCTACAAAAGCAATGGAAAGGTTAGAAAGATGGTTTGAGCTTCATATGGGGTTGCTACTGGAAAGGGGAACGGGAGTTTCATTTTCACTGCCACTTTGTTTTCCAGGGTTCTAGTGAAAAGGTCTGATGTGATAGAAATAATTGGGACTGTGAGCTAGGTTCTGAAATACGGTCGGAAATCCTTTTTGGGGTTTCTCCTGCCCCAAAGGCTGAGCTTGTGTCAGGAGCAGAACCAGACCCCCCGTGGAAGTTTTGAAACAGTAGGATTAAGCAACCCCATGATGCTCCTCTCTTGTGTGGAAAGAAGAAGGCACAGAGAAACACAGGGCAATGGTAGAAGTCTGGTTTCCACCTCTTCATACTAGACTGGAGGGAAGCAAACACTGTAGGCGGTTTATACATGAATTCGAGCTAGTGAAAGATGCTGGATGGATAGACTTTAATGGAGCTAGGGCAAGGATCTGTCTCCTAGAAACTAAAGCCAGCTCCTCAAAGTTATGGGAGCTAGGAACCTGAGGCCCTATCAAGATCTGAGCCGAAGGCTCTCTCTTTACATAGAATAGTCACAGCACAGACAGTGGAAATGCAAATTTGCTTCTCACTGACTGCCTTCTCCAGGAATATGAAGCCAGTTCAGTTTCCCTGGCCCCTCTTGTTCAGGCTGCCAATTAGCCTCAGGCCACGTCTGTACTTATGTACTGGAGATCAATCTTCTGGTGTTTGATTTAGCGGGTCTAGTTAAGACCCGCTAAATCAAATGCTGAAGGTGCCCTCCATTCAGTGCCAGTACTCCTTGCAGTAGTGAAGAGTAAGGGAAGCCAATGGGAGTGTTTCCTTCCATCAACATCCCACTGTGAAGATGGCTCCAAGTTGACTCCAGCTATGTTATGTACTTAGCTGGAGTTGTGTAACTTAAGCTGGCCTTTCGGGTCTAATGCAGACCTAGCCTCTGTTGTGGTGGCTTCTGTGAGGGGGATACCCATCCAACTGAAACAGGGCTATGGCCTGCTAACTCAGGTCACTAAGCCACTGTGTGATGGTCACATCTTTGCTGGGCTGAGTTTGAACAGGTGACCTGGAGATGAAAGGGTCTATAGACCAGTCCCATCCCTCAACCATCACGTCCTGTGAGATTTCCTGTCTAAAATCATTGTATTGTTAAGCCCAAACAACTGGAATGAGTTCTAATTTCTCTGATTTCTAATGTTTCCAATTACTGGTATGCAACAATGTTTGCAAAGAAGTCACACAAACACCTCCCCTCATCCCAGTGAAGTGGTGCTATTACCCCTACTGGCCCAGTCACTGATTCCTCACTTACGGGCTCATTGATCCTCTTGCAGAAGATAGCCAGGATGAAGAGGGCAGTAATTGGTGGGGCCAGGTAGCTGGTTATGGACTGAATGTAGTCAAAAAGCTGACCGCTGTTGGACGTCTGAATGATGGGAATCCAGAGAATACTGACGACGACAAGGATGAGAACAAACACCCTGGAAGACCGGAGATTGGAACAAAGGGTGTTAGCTCTGTCTGCTTCAGAATCCACCCGGAAATGCACTCAACCAAGACATACGTCCTTGCGTTTGCAATGAATTCCAAGAGAAACCAGTCCTCATCTGAGGCAAAATCTAGGAAAGGTTTCTCCTTGTAACTGGAAGTAGGCCACACATTTCATTCACCCTTGGGGTCTGGCAGGCTAACAACCCTGGGCTGAGATCTGGTCAGAATACACAGCTCAAGCTGGGTGAAGCCTTGTCAGGACCTGAATAGGAGAGCTCCAAGGAGAACCAGAGCGTGGCAAGATGTGGTGCTGGTGGTTCTGTGAAGGGCACCCTTGGGGCTCATTGCTGTTCTACTAGCCTGACACACTGTCAGTGGGAACTCTGCTGGGGGAGGCGTTGGCTCTTGGATAAGGCATTGTCTCTTAGATGACACTTTGTGGTCATAAAATGCCACAGTCATGTTTCAAAAGAGTAGAGGTGTTAACCCTGGTACCTTCCCCAAATTCCAGCTTTGTCACTGCCTCCTACTTACATTCCCACAGAAGCTCAGCGGCATACAATAACCTCTTCCTTCTCTGCCTTGAATTGGCCTCCCGTGTGCTCTTAGACAGCTGATGCTTCCAGCCCCCTCTGTCCTTCACCTAACTCACATGGGTGTTCTGAAGCTTTCTTAATATGGGTGACCTCAGAAAAAAGGCTAGAATATTGTGAACAGTCTTAGTGGGACGGTTTTACAGTCTTGGTGTAAGTACTGGAATCTGCCATTAGAGGGGGCCGTGATTTCACTTTGGATTATGTTTAGGAAAGGAACCTAAGACAGATTTGGAGAACACAGAAGAAATGATCTCTCCACATCTGTGGCAAGTTGAGCCTGTCTAGATAACTGAATCTACTCCAGGTAAAGTTGGGAAAAACAACTCAGCTCAGATTTTACGTTTTTTTTTAATTAACATGTCCTAGGCACATTCCTTTTCACCCATTTCCCCCCTCCCGCTAAATGTTATGCTCTAGTTCAAACGAGGTTTGATTCAGGGCAGTTCTCTGGCTTGTGTTGTACAGGAGACAGATCGGATGATCACAATCAGGACCGTCCTTTGGATTTATGGGGCCCTACGTAGTACTATTAAATTGGTGCCCCTGTGCCCGACGGCAGTTGGAGTGGGCAGGATGATTTTATAATCTTCAGCAACACACTAATGAAATAGTTTTAAGGCAAATTTTAAATGAAGATTCTAATATGGTAAATTCAGAGACTGACAATCTAGACCTGGGGTTGGCAAATGCCTGTTCATTACCACTCGAATGGCTCTTTCACAGGCTCAGTGTTCTGCTGATAGCTCTGGCAGGCTTTTTCACTTTGAAGCTAACTAGATCCTCTCTGGAGGAAGCAGAGCCACAGAACAGGGTCAGGAAGAAGTGGGTGGATGGGCATTAAGACCCAGTGGTGCCCCAAATTTTCGGGTGCCCCACAGAGCTGCATACTCTGCAAATGGGTGAAAATGGCTCTAATGGCAATGATTCCTTCTGACCTTGCAGTCTCTGACTTTTGGTGTACGGATTAGGACATGTTGGAGAGTTTAAAACCTGCCGTCAAAGCAAAAACAACAGAAAATGGTTTCAGCCTAAAATGCTCAGTGAAGCCGTAAGGAAGTGAGAGGACCTGCCAACAATCATGAGCTCCTGCTCCGTGGCTTTCTTGCGGAGCCGTTGCCAGATATCTATGGCGAAGAGTGTGCTGCTGCTGTTGAAAATTGAGGTGAGGGAACTCATCAGGGCTGCCATCATCACGGCTATCATCAAACCCCGGAGTCCTGGGAAACGAACAAGGATCATTAGGTACAGCTCTTTGGTTTCTTAGCTCCTGTATCACATGCTGCCTATGAAAATAAACAAAGCCCAGAGAACTCTTTGGACTTGTGGCTCAGGCCTTGGTGTATCTCAACTTTTGAGCGCTAATCAACATTTAAAGTCAAATTCTTTCTTTTTTTTTTTAGTGTCTTTTTTTTCTTTAGAATTTTAGTTTCATGTAAAGATGGGAAAAGTTAAAAAAAATCTGTTAAAAACGTAGAAAATGTCCACGATTTTAGACACTTACGGGTTTTTGTTCGTTTCTTTGGGTATGTCTACATTACAGTTTTTTCAGAAAAACAGACGAAAAAAATGCGAGATAGTGTCCCTTCAGTGTGGACGCTATCTTTTGAAAAAGTAGACCACTTTTCCGATGTGCTTTTTCTGTGTAGATGCTTTCTTTTGGAAGAAGATTTTTTGGAAGATCACTTCCGGAAAACTTTTTCCGAAAGAAGCCTGCAGTCCAGACATAGCCTTTGTTTCTTTTACTATTTTCCATAGCAAATACTGTATCCTTTCCCATTCAGCACAATTACTTCTATTTATCCGCCTATCTGTCAAACACACATGTACACACACACACTCCTACACAATGGAAAAGAAACTCTGTTATCTTTTATTTGTTTACCAACCCAGCTGATAGTTGTAGGAGATTAGTTCTTCATAGGGATAGCTCAAAAGGCACTCCTTTTTGAGTACACAACTGTTCGGTGCTGATACAAACTCATGCCCCTAGGAATATAACTTTCTCACCTACAGGCATGAGTCCCATTACGAGCTTAGGGTAGGCGATGTTAGAGCAACCCACTTTAGCACCACAGACAGTTTCACAGATTTTCGGGTCCACACATCCCACTTCATCTGTAGCGGACAGAAAAGATTAGAAACGGAACAAGCCATCTTAAATCTCCTTTGTGGCCTATCTACTCCAGCTATTGTCTTAAAGGAATTGACTCTTAATACCTTATATCTATAAGATAAGTCGGTAAAACAGCAAAGACCGTTTTCCAAGCTATAGCAGTGGGAGCCAAAGAACATTATGGGTGGAGCTTGATCGTTACACACTGCAAACTTGGTTGTGAGCACAAGGAACTCTTCACCCTTAGGTGGGTTGGTGGCATTTGGGGTTGAACCAGGGACCTCTGGCTCTAAGCACGGGGGTCTTTTATGGCCTGTGCTAGAAGAGTCAGCAGTGTTATTTAAAGTTCACAGCAGGCTCACCCAACTCTATCTGTGGCCCAGCCATCACTAGAGGCCAGGTCTCACACAGCTTGCACCTGGGTGGCAGAGATGAGGGGGATCTTGGTTCTTTCTACAAGAAGGCGTTCAGCCTGGCCGTTGCCTACCCTGCAGAACCCATGATGAAGCAGGATATACTTTTACGATTGCATCAAAGGAAGACACCAGATTCTGTACCTTACTCCCCTTACATCTGTAATGGTGTATCTACACTGCACTGTAAACCCATGTCCATGGGACCCAGGCTTGTGGACTCAGTGTTTCCAAGCCCGGCTTGATTACCCACACTGCATTGTAAACGTGGGCTCAGAGTGGCTGGATGTGCAATCCGTACAGTGCTATGGAGACCTGATTTGGATCTGTGGCGTGACCTGCCTCCTCATAGCAAAATGGCAGGGCAAGGACCCAAGTCACAGCAGGATTCAGGCTCTGATCCACCCCCCCATGTGTTTTCTCAGTCCTGAGTGCTCACTGATCTGAATCAAACCAATTTGTGTGGTTTTTGTGACGGTACGCCCTGGGACAGGGTACCAGCACCTATTTTTCCATCTTACTTGAATTGAATGGGATTCCCCTCTGGCGTACCAGCATCTACTTCCTGGGGCGGCTTGGCTCCAGACGGAAGCTCGCCCGGGACATGCTGCCCTGCCCTTAAAGGGGCCATGACCCGGTGCGTCTTTTTGTTTGTTTGTTTGTTTAACAACTTTGAGCCTGGAGTACCGGCACCTTTTTTCTTACAAAAAAAGCACTGGATATGTGCAGTGTCCACAAGATGATGTGATGACACCTGCCCTTTGTAGCTGTCCCAATGGCATCGGCCAGACATGTCCTCAAGCAGCACCCCAAACCCGGAAGTCAAATCCGGGCCTTGGAAACTCCCTCCGAATTGCTAAGGCATGTGAGTGCTGGGTGGGGATAAACGTTGGGGCCAAGCGAGCTGCCAGACTCGCCAGGCCGCTGGTCAACGTGTGTGTGTGTAGGGGGGGTGGCTCTGCGCTCCTGGAAGGGGCGGGCCCTTGGCAGAAGAGATGGGGCTGCGGCAGCTGTCCCTCAGCGCCACCCAGAGCATGCTGCCCCTCCCCCTCCCGTGCCATCCCACGCTCATTGCCTAGGGCTCTGCAGCACTCCACAGTGGGCCCTGGGGGAGCTTTAAAGGGCCCAAACCTCCAGCTGCTTCCACAGTAGTGGTGGCCAGGAGCCCCAGGCCCCTTTGAATTGTCAGGCCCCAGAGCTCCAGCACATCTGCCCCCTCAGGAGGCTCCGACACAAAGAATCCCTGTTCCGTCCACTGGTAGGACGCCAGAACGTACCTGGGTACAGAGCTCGGCTGATCATCCCCGGCATGACCACGAAAAACATAGGGAGCATTTTCAAATAACCTGCCAGCACCGATCCGCCCTTGGCATGGGAGAGGCTCTTGGCAGAGAGAGACCTTTGCACTATAACCTGCAGCCGGTAAGAGAAAGGAGTTAAAAGAAAACCCTGCAGAGAGACCACAGAATCATCATGGAGTGCAGGATGCGTTCCTCTCAAAGGGTCCCGAAGCACTTCGCAAGCCTATGGTGAAATTCTCCTCTCTGAGCTGCACTGCAGATTAGGGATGTAAGTGACTAGTCGACTGTCCGATAAGCATAAGCTCATCAGATGGTCGATTAGTCCCTTGACTAGTCACTTCCCGCACCCCTTGCTGCAGGCTGGGGAGAAGGAACTGGTTCCCCTGAGCACCGTGTCTGTGGGGGCAGGGGAAGCCGGCTCTTAATATATTTAAAAAGCAGAAGCGCAGCAGACGGGACCCAGCGTGAGCCAGGAATCAGCTGTCCCAGCTTGTGCCGGGTTCCCCTCCTGCCCTTCTGCTTTTGAAATGTATTAAAAGCCTGCCGGCTCTAAACACTTTTAAAAAGCAGAGCCACAGCAGGGTTAGCACCCAGACCCGGGAGCTAACCCTGCTGCAGCTCCTTCACTTATGGACTAATCGACTGATGGAAATTCCATCGATTAGTTGATTAAACTAAAGGTAGCGTCCCTCCTGCAGATCTCTGTTGCATGGGTCAGTCTTGCTGGCACCAGCGAGGGTCTGATGGCAATAAGGAAATTTCCTCTTGCCCTTTACAGGAATCACATCAACTTGCAATGCAACGCAGCCACCTCTACGGTGAGATGCAGCCGCTGCTCTCCAGTGACATCAGCAATGTGAGGCAAGAGGTCAGAGTAGGGAGCGAAAAAAAGAACATGGCATTTGGTTATGAATCCCACATTGGGTTGCAGTGAGCAGTCCTGAATTTCCCACCTTTGAACACTGAGGACTTGGCCTACAATGCAGCAGAAGGTCGACCTAAGATATACAACTTCAACTAGGTTAATTGTGTAGCTGGAGTCAACATATCTTAAATCACCATCCACACAGTGGGAGGTCGACAGAAACAAACACTCCCCTCAGCCTCTCTTACTCCTCGTGAGGAGCAGGAATACCAGTGCCGACGGGGGCACCCTCTGAGTTCGATTTAGCGGGTCTTCATTAGACTTGCTAAATCACACTCCGGAAGATCGAGCGCAGCAGCATCAATCTTCCCCGCAGTGTAGATGTGCCCGGAGAGCCAAGCTTTCTAAAGACATGCCCATTGCTCTTTGCTGTGAGCCCAAACTAGGCTTTTGTGTTTGCTCAGTAAATTTCACAAGAGGCTCCTAGTTCATGATCAGATGAAGGACTTCAAGTGGCTGGGGATCAGCAGCCATGCAATACTTCACACTTCCGCAGCGCCTCATGCGCAGGAATTTCAAATGAGTGGCTTGTAGATGAGGACTCCGATATTTAAGCAACTTGTACAGAGTCATGCCCCATAGTTGGGGCTGGTCCTACTTTGAGCAGGGGTTGAACTACAACAGCCATGGTCAATCCGCAGCTCTTCCCCCCTTAAAGTGTGGCTCGAGAAGCCTCCCCCATGGCTTGTGAAGCTGCCCGTGTCCCTAGAAATGGCCTCTGGTTCACTGAGCTCACCGGGTGCCGGGGAGCCATCTGGCATGGCAAAGCAAGATGGTGCCGGCTGATGGGAGCCTGATGTGGCCAAAAAGCCAACCCAAGGCTTTCTTAAAGGGGCAGTGTTTTTTTTTCTTTGCTCAACAACTTTGCTCAACAGCTATATGTACAACTATTTTGGCTCTTCGCCTGTAACAGGCTGGCCACCCCTGGACTAGAGGACCTCCTGAGGGCTCTTCCAACTCTTGTCTTCTGTGATTCTATGGTATTGTTGGCCGAGCTAGGAAGAGAACACAGTCATCCTGGCTTTTCCTCCCTCCCGCCATAAAGAGAGCACACATGCTCACCAGCCAGCTGTGCACATGGGGAGAAAACAAGGCAGCCTGCTGCTCCCCACCATTAAAACAACCCCTCCCCACAGCACCTAAAAGCCCTGAACGGCAACAGGAGCTGACTAGCGTGCGGTGGTGCTCCCCAAAAAGACAGACAGATGGACACACATGTTTGCTGAGTTGGCAGCCAGAGCAGCCAGCTGGGGAGGAGGTTATTGGGATGAATGGTGGCAGGGGAGAAAGAGAAAGAGAACAGAGACTTACTTTACCTGGTCAGTGCACCAACACCAAGTACCCAGCACAGAGAGGCCGAAGATAAGCCCTGGCCAAGGTATGTCTCCGGTGATAGGGTCCCTGAGCATGTGGAAGGCATCAGCGCGTGGGAGGTGGCAGGTGGTATTTGGGACTATGACACTGGGTATCGCGGTGCTGTATTTCTCTTTAAGGCCTTCCAGCCAGCCGACTTTTTCAAACCCTGAGAAGGAAGCAGCCCATGGGTTAGGTCTGATACCCGGGTCCCGGGTCGTTTGTCCATCTTGTTCTCTCTCCTTCTTGCTTTGCTTTTCTCCTCGCTTCCTTGCTGTCCTCGCGCCTAGATTCTGGTAGCCTAGTTGTGTGAGGGGGCAGGATTCCACCCAGAAACGCTGGGATGCTAATGGGGCATCTGTGAAACTCTGCTCTGATTGGTGCATTCTGCGGGGAGCCAGCACCAACGCCACAGAGTTCCCTCCGCAGTGGCATCGTGACCCAGACTGGCAAGGAAGAGCCTCTAAAACCCCGAGTCTCTGATCTAAACCTTCCGGAAGAGCTGAGGCAGAAAAACATGAAGACACAGGAGGCAGCATTTGGGTTGCTGTTTGGCAAGAAGGCTTAGAGCCACGTGCAGTTTTTGTGGCCAGTTATTCCCCTGTTCCCCCAGAGTAAAGCCGCTGAAGGAAAGCAGTAGACAGGGCTGAAACTCAACGAGTTACGCACACACGTGTAAGAGCTGAGTTTGACTCCGTGGCTCTGATCCAGCAAGCTGCTCCATCAACTCATGAAGGGGGAAAAAGGCGCTCTGCACCTTGCATGACTAAAATAAGCATTTTGGAATAAAACAAGGAAGAGGAGGCACTGGCTTGGATTATGGAGATGGGTGCCAACTATGCTAGTGCCTCCAGTACTATGTAGAAAGAGGGGGAAATGCTCCATCAGGCCTAGCTCAAGACCACGAACATGGTTTGACTCAAGCTGGAGGTAACATGGCCCCTTGTTCCTCTTACCTATAAAAGAGAGAACCGAAGCCCCGAGGACCATGATCACTGTCTGCAGCACATCGGTGTACATCACAGCTGTTAAACCACCTGGAGGGAGAATCCCAAACAACGGAGTAAGAGAGATCCAAGGTGGGGGAGGTGATGTCTTTCAACTTCTGAGGGTGGGAAGGGACAAGCTTTCCAGCTTTTCTGAGGCTAGGTCTACACAGCTGCTTTTCTTCTGCAAAAGGTACGCCAATTGCTCTCTGCAATAGTTTTGTTGGAAGAGGCTTTTCTGAAATTTTGTCCGTCTACACTGGGCCAAATTTTGGAAAAAGCTCCTCTTTCAGAAGAGGCCTTCTTCTTCGTGGAAGGAGGAAGACAGGGCTTACGAAAGAGTGCGTCTGCTCTTCCGCAAAAAAAAGCAGAAGAGCAGACATGTTCCCTGGACACGGCGGAGTTTTTCTGGGATATCTCCTGGAAAAACTCCATAGTCTAGATGTAGCATGGGCTTTTCCTCAGGTCTGGAGAAGATCAGTGCATCCCAGCTAAATACAAGGAGGGACAGATTGTTAAACATATGGGTTTCAGGCATGCTGTAGGAGACCGCTTAAAAATGAAGTGGGCAGTTAAAGGCTAAGAGTCAGTAGGGTGTGTTACTAGTTTTCTGGCTTTCCCCAACAATTTGTGTCTCCATGTTTAGTCAAAAATAGAACCCTACAAAAGACTATCTGCCAAAACCCCACAGATCACCACGGTTGCCTCCACTGACCTAGCAACCACTCAGACAAACCAATACATCTGTTCTGTAAAGCCAGGCCCTCTTTTCTGAAGAGAAAATCTAGGATACAAGCTTTAAACCACCTTCCCAAAACAGAAGACAGGACTATGCAGCACTTTAAAGACTAACAAGATGGTTTATTAGGTGATGAGCTTTCGTGGGCCAGACCCACTTCCTCAGATCAAATTGTGGAAGAAAATTGGCATGACCATATATATTGCCAATTTTCTTCCACAATTTGATCTGAGGAAATGGGTCTGGCCCATGAAAGTTCATCACCAAATAAACCATCTTGTTAATCTTTAAAGTGCTGTATAGTCCTGTCTTTTGCTTCAGCAAGACCAGACTAACACAACTACATCTCTATTACTTCCCAAAACAGGGCACTGTACCAGAGATCTAGATTGCATTATGGAACGAGCCTCTCAAAATGTCCTACAGCGTGTGTGAAATCCTCATGCTTCATTGTCTGTCCCAACTTGTGTTTTGCCAGATGCACTGGTCACTTTCTGCAGGTGGAAAGTACAACTCCATGAAGCTCAAAAGTTTGCCCCCTTCCAACACCAGAAGTTGGTCAATAACTGATATGACCTCACCCACCACATCTGTGTCATCTCCTGGGCCAGCCTGGCTACAACCACAGAGTAAGCAGGTTGCCATATTTATATAAATGGCCAAATCTTCTGAGTTACCAGCCCACTCTGAAAACTCCTTCCTAGGTCTCAATTCTGGCATTGAGAAAGGGGCAACCAGAGAATCTTAGGTTAGTATTTATACGGCCCCAGTTGCTGTACAGCTTGAGTACCTCATAATCACCAGTGGCTCTGAGCCCCACAATGCTATGGTGACACACAGGAGCATCATTTCCAATTTACCAGAGGGGAACTGAGGCACAGTTTAAGTCCTTTGCTCACAGTCATGCCAGGAGTTCTTGGTTCCTAACTCAGCCACTGACTCCAGAACCACAGCCTGGTGTCCTACCCACTTGACCATTATCAAAGGCCCCTGCAAATGATGCAAACCTTTGGGCCAGGGACAGGAGGTTTTGGCCTTCTCTGGGGACCAAGAGGCCTTCTGTTACCTCAGAAGCACCCCAGAAAAACGATCTGCTCCTAGAGCTCTTCAAAGGCCAATGTCCAACTCAGGGAGGCCAGGAGAGAATGAGAATTGTTTGCATCTTGGAGCAAAATGTTCAACGGCCCATGCAACAGGTCAGTTGCGCAACATTAATTGCTATTATTACTATATGCTTCTTGCACATGCTGCTGTTCAGGGACTGCATCTCCACCCTTTCTCCGTGCAGCCCGGTAGTCCTGTCCTGTAGAGGCATAACTGAGCCCTAGCATTGCCCTGTTGATCTGCGAGTTAGGTGGTGCTAAGGGGCCTGATCCAAAGCTCAAATCAATGGACGTCTTTCCATTAACTTCAGTGGGCTTTGGACTGGACCCAGAATGCACCAATGTTAAATGCATGGGGGGAAGCTATTCATTCCCAGGCTCCTAGATGAATGTGATGCTATCAAGGCAGTATAATTACCAGCGATGGTGTAGACCGCTGTCACCCCTAGCAAGATCACGGTGGACAGGTAAAGGTTCCAGCCCAGGGAGACTTGGATGAACAGTGCTCCAGAGAAAATATCCGTCTGGAATAAGGAGAGCAAGGAGAGTTGCAGTCTCTAGTGGAGTTGGATTTATTAGCATTTCTCTGGCATAATCTCCCGTCCACTGGCAGGCTCAAAACCCAGATCATCCCCCTAAAATCCAGCTTTCAGTCGACCTCCTGAGCTTCACAGCCCTCAGACACACAAAATGGTGGCAAAGGGCAGGGAAGCGCCTTCTTTACATAATGGATGCCCAAGCTTTGTCTTCTCAGCAGGAAATGTAAAGAGAACTGCATCCGCACATTTTGACACCCCCATTTACTCTGCCCTCCACGCTTCCCAGCAAGCAGGAAGAGGATGAAACTGAGCAGCAAAGTGATTAACCTACTTTCCAGCAGGAAGTGCGGTGCAAAAAATCCCCCTTGTAACTGAACCTCCTGCTGGCCAGCCAGCTGCTAAATACACACTCTGAAAACAAAGGTGTTGCCTCAGAGAAAACACTTACGAGGCCAAGTAGCTAAACCAGGCACACCTGCCAGATGCGTAGGAATTAGCCTTGGATGAGAGGTCACTGAGAATAAGCAATGAAGGCCAAGCCCAGACCTCTGAACCGAAAGGCGTTGAAAAATACTGCTTCCCCCTCAAGCCACCTTGTAGCTGTAATGGGCCTGGGATTGCTGTTGGCGCCCTCCCTCCCAATCTCTGGAGACCTGCTGTGCAGAGGAGCCTGCAGGTGATAGGGCTGTTTTGAAGCATGGATGGGGAATTGAAAGTGAGCTCCTCCACATCCTAGAGTCCCTAGGGAGAAACAGCGGAGCGAGGTCTTTGATGCCCCAGAAATAGAGCCCTAGAGACTGAAGTTCTGTATTTGCCCCTCGAATGGGCATCATACAGGTAGTGGCAACACAAGCTTACCTGGACTGCCCCACCAATGTGGCCCACCTTTGGCCTTGAGGAACCCCTCTAAGGTGCAAATGGAGCTCCGTGTCCATGGCCTATTCATTCCTTCACCTCTCAGCCAACTCTGCTCACTAAACAGCTCCTATGTCATACTGCACCAAGGCCAGCTGTACCTCTCACAGAAGCTGACCAGAAGTCATCATGCCAAAAGGGCATTTGGACCCAGATCCTCAAAGATATTTAGGCTCCAGACTTCCACAGGTTAAAGGATCTGTGAGTATCCGGGCCTTAGTCACCACAGACCTAGGTGGATGGAACCGTAGGCCAGGTCTACGCTAGACCTGGAGGGTCAGGTTAAGGTATGTAACACCAGCTACATAAAATACTTAGCTGGAGCTCCAGCTATGGAAAATAAGTAGCTAGAGTTGGCTTAACTTAAGCTGAGCGTGGCACCGTTTTCACAGAGGGAGGCTGACAGGAGAAAATGCTCCCATCAGCTTCCCTTAGGGCATGTCTACACTAGGAAATTATTTCAAAATATGAATTCCCAAAATAACTATTTCAAAATAGTGTGTCTACACTACAGGGAAACCTCGAAATTAGTCTAAGGCAGGCTCCCTTAATGTGGATGTGCTACTTCGACATAGAACCCCAGGAAGCATTGGGGAGTAATAGTAATGACTTTGAATGACTCTGGGGAGTAGTTATTTTGAAATAGCAGAAGCGGAGTGTCCACACTCACGCTATTTCGAAATAACTGTTTCAAAATAAGTGCTATTACTCGTGGAAAACAGGAGTTATTATTTCAAAATAACCCATCCCGTTATTTCGAAATAACAGGCTTGTAGTGTGGATGCTCTGCTTGTTATTTCAAAATAAGGGGAATTAGACCAGGGCTTACTCCTCACAGTTGTGAGTACAGGTGCCAACTGGAGCTGCTCTCAGCATTTGATTTAATGGGTCTTAACTAGACCCACCAAATCAAATACCGGAAGATAGATCTCTGCCACGGCAGGTGAAGATGTGGCCTTAGAGATGTTGGCCTAGAGAAAAAAGTTGTAGTTCCAATTAGCAGTTGCTTGAATTACTTCGTCCCCTGGGTAAGGAATGTCTCCTATGCCTAAGGCTTTGCACTAATAACCCTCCCTTTGGGTGCACAGGTAATTCCTGTCAATGCACTGAGCAAAGAATATGTTCCTTTCTTTGCCGCATTCAAATGAAAGCAAATGATCAGAAGCTGGTGTTGCTTCATGTGCCATATCATGCTATTGGCATGCAACTATCAAAGCTTTAAGGATGCTGTGCTTTGTGTGAAGGCCGAATATATTTCCTGTTCATTTTACAGACTGAAACAACTGAAGGGATCGAAGAGGGTGGAGGAAATAGAGGTAATATTCGTTGTTTAAAATTCTTAAATTTAGAAACTCCTGTCAAGGAAGATAATCAGAAAAATATTACTATTCTAAGATTTTCTGCAAAGAATTTAATCCACACAAGATGGAAGGGATCAGATCCTCCCAAGGGGAGCGTTACATTTCATGTATCCCAGTCAAGGGAGCTAAGCTAATTTACACCAGCGGAGGCTCTTGTCTGATATATGGGGAGGAGTACGAGGGAGGCAAGGGTGCACTTAGGGTGCATATTCAATCCCTTCATTATTTGTACTGTTAGTGTAAGGTTCACAGAGCGACTGTTCTTTGTATGTCTGTGCGCCAGCTCGCTGAAGATGCTATGTTGCTTTAACAATGGGATACATACTGATATCTTGGTGAATATATAGAGAATGAGGGACAGTACGGACATGTAGATTTGAATCCTCTGTCCTCCAAATCTCTTCTTCAGGTACTCAGGCATGGTGACAACTCCAGCGGCGATGTAAATAGGCACAAAAATCCAGCCGAGGGCCATCAGCGCCCATGTAGCCTGGCAATGGGGAGGAGAGGAAAGAAAGGGCCGTAATTACAAAAAACACATGCAGTAGGTTCTCCACAATGGACACTTTAGAATATAAGAACATAAGAACGGCCATACTGGGTCAGAACAAAGGTCCATCTAACCCAATATCCTGTCTGCCGACAGTGGCCAATGCCCGATGCCCCAGAGAGAGGTATCACAACAGGTGATCATCACGTGATCCCTCTTCTGTCACTCACCTCCAGAGAAATAGAGGTGAGGGACACCATTCCTACCCAACCTGGCTAATAGCCATTGGTGGACCTAACCTCCATGAATCTAAATACTGGACGATACTGGACAGTATGCGAATATGGCATCTCGAAGGCAGGGAATGAGACTGCTCTATTGGACAGGAAGGCAAGGGTCCCGAGACGCAGGGGGTTGAAAGACAAGGTGGTAGATGGCTGAATGAGAACAGGGTGAACACTGCTGTCGGTATAGCAACAAGCCTTTCGAGATCTCTCGTGTCTCTCTTTTTATAGGTTGTCAGATCCTGTTCCAGTTCCGTGCCTCCTTGGCAAGATTCCATTTCATTGCACTAGGTCTATAAAAGGAGATGTCATATCGGGCGACCTTTGGGCCCAGGATGCTGTCACTCGTGCCCAGGAGCTAAGGACAGTAGGAGCCTAAAAACCTTGGAGCAGGGGTGGGCAAAAGGGCCTTTGCAGGCAGGCTCCAGCCCACCAAGCAGGTTGATCTGGCCCATGGCGGCCCTGCCGCTCCCCCACCCCCTGACCAATTAGGACCTTGGGGTGGGGGGAAGCTCACGAAGTTTCCTCCGCCCTGCCAGGAGCACGTGGCACTTTGGAGCACTGCAGGCTCCTGGCAGGGCAGGAGGAGACTTTGCATGCTCCACCCTAATTGGCCTCAGGGTGGAGGAACACAGGAAGTCTCCTCCCACTGCCAGGGGCATGGGAGCTTAGTGGGAAGGGGGGAGGGGGCAAAGGGGCTCACCTACCCAGACCAATCATGGATTGGGGAAGCCTGGAAGCATCCTGGCCCCACCCCTTCTGTTTGAGGCCCCGCCCCTTCCAGTGTAGCCAGGGTCCACTTCAAACATTTTTCAAAAAATTATTGCCTACCCCTGCCTTGAAGGGCCTAACAGACCTTCAGGGTCTCTCAGCTTTGAGCAGCTCATGGTTTTTGCAGGACACGATGGCTCAATTAGCAGAGGAGGATGCTGAATGAACAGACTAGAATAGAGCAGCAGAAAGAAAATCGACAGGAAGACCTCAGGACAACTTCCTGAATCTACGCCTGCACATGGTAAAACAAGTGGCAAACCCAGCAACGAAATGGATCAATTGCTTCAGAGGACTTGTCTTTTGGGAGGTTTCAAGTGCTCCCTCCCACCACACCCTGCTGCTCCAAAATCCAGCCCTGACCAAAATGGAGACGTTAAAACGACTGGCGACACATTTGCTCTCCAGGACCATCACAATATACCAATGCTGCCAACAGTGTGAAGACAGGCCCACAGGAGCCAGGCTCTGCTGAAAGGGCTTGTGAGTGCAAGTTGGAATTTGCAAGGGGACCCAAATCTCAACTCTTGTAGATGCTTTGAAAATGCCAGCTGGAGTGAAAATATGTACAAGGAAATAGATCTTGGTTGGCCCCCTACTGGCCCTTCGGAGAGAATCTGGCACCCTTACCAGGCCCAATCAAAGGAAGCCTGGGAATGGAATAGCAGAGATCTTGAGTGATCAGAATATTGTGAGTGGCAGGAAAATTAGCACAGGACTCACTTCTAACCAATGCATCTAGTAATACCTCTTGCACTGGGCCATGTTTCTGCTCCCAGAAGGGTCAGTGGCTTACCTCCCACCGATTTCAGTAGGGCAGAATTAGCCCCCAAGTTGCATCAAGTTGTTGAACACAGAAACACACATTTTGGGACCTGAAATGTTATTGCAGTGTTGCTAGAGCTTGCGGCCTTATGGTGAGTCTTGTGGGAAAGGGTTGCCAACAGTCCTTTGTTACAAGAGACCTCCCTTATTTTTTCATCCCTGTGCAGTAAGACCAGGAGTTGCTGCTGCTGATAATAATTATAACAGGAGGAAGGGGTGCTAAGAACACACTCTCTTATTTTCAAAACATAGTGCTGGCACACTGTGCTGGCTTGCAAGATGAGCTGTTTTGCCTAAAGCCCCAGATCCTGGAATCCTGTTACTAAGGCCTTGTCTAAACTAACAGGAAGATCACTGCTATCGTGATCGATCCTCCGGAGTTTGATTTAGCGAGTCTAGTTAAGACTCACTAAATCGAACTCAGAGGGCAGCCCCAGTTGCCCTCTGAGGAGTCAGGGAAGTCGAGGGGAGCGTTTGCTCCCGTCAGCCTCCTGTTGTGGGGATGCCACCAGCCTCGGCTTAAAGTAAGCCAACTCCAGCTACATATTCTATGTACTGGAGTTGCTTATCTTAAGCCGAACTATTGGGTCTTGTGTAGACTTGGCTTCAGAGAGAAGCTCAACTTTCCTCTTCCCTCTAAAAACATAGTTTCTAACCTTCTTGGATGCAGAGCAAAACTTACAAATCTGACCTGAGATCTCCCTGAAGGTTTAGTAAGCAGAAGATACAGAAACAGAACCACAAAACAGATGCATTTTACACCTCATGATTTTTAAGCCAGTCTCGTGATTTTAGGGTGCCTGTTTCAGGACTTGTGAGCCCTGAGGTGTGTGTGACAACACTATTAACCACTGATTCATGGAATCCCCACCGCGTCCCCTTGTAATCCGTCACTCCAGGCCAGCCTGGATTCTTACATTCCACTCAAAGCCTCCGACGGCCAGACCCCCAGCTGCTCCTGTGCCGGCGAGGCCAATGAACAAGCCACTGCCCACATTGCTTGACATCAGGGAGGCTCCGATCTGAAACACAGAACACAGGCAGATCATGCAGAAAGTCAATGCATGTAGCTTCTAAGCGACAGAAAGCACTTTGCCACGGCCCGGCCCTCTGTCGTGTAAGAGGCTGTTGTCAGATGGATTTTATCTAAGGATACTCTGCTTTGACTTCTTAAAGTAATCGAATGTGTGTGAGTCTACCCTTTGGTGCTGGGACTCCTTTGGTGTGTTCTCCTTCAGTCCTTGGGTTCAATGGGAGTTTTTCCTTTAACAGACACCACTGCGGGGTCGTCTTCTTGAATTCTGAAGGCTGGAATGGAAGCTCAGCTACGCCAGAGAGCCCTGGTCTACACTAGGGAGATATTTCAAAATACCCTCCCATCCTTATTTGGAAATAAGCAGAGAGTCCACACTACCAAGCCAATTATTTTGAAATAACAGGCCGCTCATTTTGAAATCTGTGCTCCTGCTTTCCTCAAGGAATAACACTAATTTTGAAATAGTTATTTCAAAATAG
>JANRFK010004893.1:54963315-54984201 GCA_030068395.1 Apalone spinifera
CCCCCCCCCCGCTCCTCCAGAGACCTCTGGTTACCACTTGTGCTGCTCACCCCCACCCGTGCCTCTTGCCGGCTCCCCAGGGCCGCAGGTGAGCGTGTGTGTGTCTGTGGAGATGTGCCTGGGTATGGATTTTGGCTCCTGGCCCAAGAGCTCGCCTCTCACTAACTCCCTGGTCTCCCCACACCCCAACAAGCTAAATAATTAATCGTGTGTGTCATTCCCAGCCTCTCATCTGTGCCAGCAATTGATTACCCACCACTCCCAGCCTCCACATGAATTCTGTTCCCTGCCCTACCGCCTCGTCTGCTCCTCCTAGATTTCTTCACTCCCCCCCTCCAGCCCCACATGGGGACAGATTCAGGAATTCATTGCCCTTCTCCCTCTCTTCCCAGGCCAAGTGATGCAGGAGCAGGGACAGGAACAGAGAAGACATCCTGTTGCTCTCTGGAGTGGGGAAAGAGAAGCAACCCTGAGGTGCAGGCTCTTTCTGCTCCTTCCTTGCCCCCGAGGTTGGCTCCTGAGGCGAGGGCTCTGCTTGCTTCCCATACCCATCCTGACTGGCTTCCCTTCTCCAGGAGAAGAGCAAGTGAGAGCTTTTGGGCAGGGCGCTGCCTAGAAAGAGGCCCAGGACTGAGAGCAAAGAAACTGTCTCCAGCCCCTCTCTCCAAAATCCACCCCTTGGAATTTGAGAGAGATGGTAAAAGGCAGTCAATGAGAAGCCTTTTCCCCAGGGCAGAGCTGGCATTTGCAAGAGCACCAGAGCACCTTGGTGCCTCGCCAGACGGACTCCAGCCCCAGCCACAATGAGGATATCACAAGAGTCGACAACACTGAGAACCACCCACCCCAGGTCAGGGCCTCCTTGCATCAGGCACTGCGCAAGCACATAGTTAATGGGTAGCAGGTTTAAAACTAATACAAGAAAGTTCTTCTTCACACAGCGTGTAGTCAACCTGTGGAACTCCTTGCCAGAGGAGGCTGTGAAGGCTAGGACTATAATAGAGTTTAAAGAGAAGCTAGATAATTTCATGGAGGTTAGGTCCATAAAAGGCTATTAGCCAGGGGATGAAATGGTGTCCTTGGCCTTCTGTTTGTCAGAGGCTGGAGAGGGATGGCAGGAGACAGATCACTTGATCATTGTCTTCGGTCCACCCCCTCTGGGGCACCTGGTGCTGGCCACTGTCGGCAGACAGGATACTGGGCTAGATGGACCTTTGGTCTGACCTGGTACGGTCTTTCTTATGTGGTACGGTCTCTGCTCCAAGCAGCTTACAATCTAAATAGACAAGGCAAAGGAAGGGTTAGGACCCTAATTTTACAAAGGGGGGTCTCCAGAAAGGTGTTACTGCTTTTGGGTAGTAAGTCAGGATACGGGGGTCGTTCCTGTTAGATGGAGACATTGATGATGGAGCCAAGTATTTCTGTGCTACCGTCCTACTGGCAAAGAATGTACAAAGTCCTGTTTTCCTGAACACAGCAGGAGAGCGTTTCTTTGCTCACCGTTCCAGGCCTCTTTCCAGCCTGCACTCTGCCCAAAAGCTATTCGATTTTTCTCAAGGTTTCACAGGATGTGCTTTCTGGGCCTTCCTTACCACCTATTCTGTGTGCTCCTGCCCCTTCCCTCTGTCTCTCTCGCACATGGCACCGCCAAGCAACACTCAGCCCCACCGTGTTTACATGCAGACCCCCAGGAAGACCACTCAGACCCCATGGGGGAGGAACTCTGACTCCAGCCTTCCATGTGGCCTATGATTTTTGGGGTTGAGGGTCTCCTATTGTTTCAACCATCTCTTCTATCAAGGAACTTCACTGCTTCTTACATTATCCTCAGTGAAGGTTGGCTGTTGCACTTACCAGCTTCCGAGGAGTTTCAACCAACCTCCAGCATAACAGACGGCTCAAGTGATGTGCCCATGGCCACACAGGAAGTCAGTAGCAGAGCAAGGAATGGAATCCACATCTCTTAAGGTGAATGCATCAATTACAAGACTGTTGCATTATTTCTAGCCTCTGATTTCAGTAAGTCTCATCTGCCCATCCCCAACTCAGTCTGTGAAGCGGGCAGGGTAGATTAAACACTCTGCTTACTTAGCGTGGCTTAGTATACCTCACAAGAGATCTTTGGAGGGAGCCTTAATTTCTTCGGAGTAGCCAGTAAATAAAATAGGGGCATAAATTAGTTCAAAGGTTCTCAAAGGCGGCTGAAACCAAGAGCATCCTGGGTGTAATTGCATGTGACTAGCACAAGCTGTGAATGAAGGACTAGCCCAGGCTGGTGCCGGAAGAATGAAAATCAAACATAATGAATTCTTACAGCTTGCGGGTGTGAGAAAACAAACTCTGGAATAGCCCAACTTGTCAAACTGTGAGGTAGGGTTACACTCCCCCTACCCCAAGTCTGCTGGGCTGGCCTGATTAGGCGAATGAACTCTGGCTGGCTACAGGGTAATCAGTCTTACTTGCTGTAACCTGGCAAAAGCTAATCAGCCTCCAGAAATGACAGCTCCCCCCGAGTGCTATTTCTGTAGAAAAACGGCCCCATGGCCGAGTTTCAATCCTGGGGAAAAAATACTCCGACATTCTGCAATAACAGCCCTGAACACTAATCAGCACCGTGATCTTAATAACAATAAATACTCTGATAAAGGGCCTGAATCCAGAGGAAAACTTCCAACTGCTTTTCAAAGTTGATGTGCTGCTACAGTCCATCACTCAAATATAAAAATATCTAGGGCAGGCGGTAGTCGCTAGCTCCTAGTGTGCAGCCTGCATGAAGAAGTTTAGAACAGCAATCAAGAATTCCATATTTAGTCGAAAGTCCAAGGAAGATGTCAAATGGACGGAAATGGGATCACCCCAATTGGGACTAGGCCAGGACTCTGGGTTTAAGATTTGCCTCTTGCGGAAAGTGTCGTGGGAGCTCCAATGCTGCCAACCCAAGCATTCAAAAATCATGAGTCAAGGAAATACTGATAGATAGAAAAATAGTTCTATTTATTTGCCTTCTGATTTCTGTGTGTTTTGAGGGCACATTTTTAAGCTGTTCTCCACAACCACAAGGACTAAAAATTTACTTTTCCATGTAAACTGAGTGTCTCCCATAATCACATAATTCCAGGTGCTGGGGCTTCAGGAAAATAAATCACCATATATCCTGGACTGTGATAAATTTGCAAGTGCTGGTGAGCTTAACACTTGGATGAGCACGAGTGGTCTTTCACATTGTGTTTGAAAGAGGGCACGTCTTACAACACAGGCCCCCAAAAGGCCAGGCTCAATGTGTCCTTCCCCTGCACCCTGGTGGCTGGCCCAGAGAGCTCCAGATCTTATGGAAACCCAAGACGGTACTAATAGGGTTTTGAGAAAAATGCCATGGAAGTGACCCCAGTGCCACTTCCTGCTAGGCCTGGATGTTTCCCAGCTGTAATATCATGCAAGAGAAGAGAAAATCACCCTGAGCTAGCTGAACATCACGATCACAGACCAAAGTGCAGTTTGGGGCCATTTGTGCAGTATATTCTAGTATTAATTTAGGGCCTCTATGGTCATAGTAGGGTAACTTTTGAACTAACCCCAATTAAAGACAAAATCCTGGAGAAATACTAGAAATATTACCTTCAATTTTACTTTCTTCTAACTTTCTGCTAGAGCTAAGCTGTTGGGAAATGAAAGCAACCAATTTGTACGGGGTTAGTTGACATGCATTCTCTGTCTTTGGCCGGGGTCCAGCAATGCTAGTAAGTATGTGTCCAAAAAGCATGAAATTGGTCCCCTTGAGGTCACTGAGGCTGCTTAAGTGCTTAAAAGTTAAGCACGTGCTTACCTGGCCTGAGAGCTATTTTCTTTCATCAGATTTGTCCTGTTTTTTCAGGAATCTCCCTTGTCACTGTGATCTGGATTCCTCCTGCACCTCCCACGGTTCATGTCTAGGGTAAATTAGGAGCTAAGGGGTATGTCCACATTGCACTACAAACCCAGCTCGTGGCGTGATGTTTCTTAGCCCCTACTTGAGAACGCACCCGGCAATGCAAACCCGGGCTTACCGCTGCTGGAGCCAGGTTTCATCTTGGACTAATGTGTCCACACTGCACTATGCAGGTCTCCGGATGTGGGTCTGAAACTCTAGCTGCATTCACACTGCAAAATGACAGGGCGTGGGCCCAAATCACAATGGGACTTGGTCTCTGACACCCCACCAGACCCTAACCCCCAAATCCTGAGTACTTGCTGAGAGTCAGATGGAACGTTCTGTGTGGACGGAACGGGGGCTTGGAACTCAGACCCGAGTCAGACTCTGGGTTTAAGGTACAGCGTAAACATTCCCTCAAAGATCACATGGAAAATAAATGAATTCACCCTGCCCCAAAACATCAGGGAAATAATCCTGCTCTCCACAGTGGCCAGCAGATGGCAGTCGTGGCTCATTAAGCGCCTCTTCAATTAATGCAAAGAGGGAAAAGCCTGGTTCATACCCCCACCTGCCTCTCTTGCGTTCCTGTATAAATTCTGATCCAGATCAGCGCACTCGCAGAGTGGAGTGGGAAGGGAACCTCTTTGCCTATGGATGTCCCTGCTTGGGCACATGGTGTAGGGTCTGCATGGAAGGACTTGTCAGCTGGGCTGCAAAAGGGGGTTGGCTTGGAGGCAGGGGTAGATGGGATTTGGGGCTGGAGGAACATCATCCCCTCTCTCTGCCCCATGGAAGCCAGTCAGGCTGAACTACTGTGTCTGTGCCCCCTCAGAGGGCCTAAATGCAGCTGTGATCGGTTGGCTTCCTCTCAGCAGGGCTGGATTTCCAACGTGCAGAGGGGGGCTGGCATTCTAGGGGTGCCTAAACGTTAAAAGTGGGTTCAAAATAAAAAAGCGAATACCTACCCAGTGAACAGAGGGCGGCCTGAGCTTATTTTAAAAATAATAAACAACTCAGTGATACTATTACCTGGGAAATGGGAGAACACCACACCGGGGCTACATATTGCACACGGGACCGGCTCTGCTTGTTTGGGATTGGCCAGTGTCATTGCTGGCTTTAGCAGCTTGTGCGTATGCGCTCCACTTAGCTACCTGCCCGCATCTACGCTTGCAGCTCTAGTCACCTGTGTCTTCAGGGGGAGCTGATGAAATTTCCAGGCCCCCTGGGCAAGCTGGGAGGGGGCTCTGCACTCCTGGAAGGGGCGGAGCCTCAGGTGGAAGGGGCGGGGCTGCCATGAGCACACTGTGCCACGCCCCCCCCCCAGACCCTTAGAGCCGCCCAGAGCATGCCACACGACAAAGGAGGAAGGCAGCCAATCAGAGGGGGATTCCCCCACGCGGGATTGAAATTCACAAGCGGGCTGGAAAGTCTCAGATCATCCCATTTTGGCTCCAGAATCATGTTGCTCATGAAGAAATGGTGGGAGGTGGGGGCATTGAGATTTGTCTCAGCTGAGTCCCTCCCTGTAGTTTTTCCTGGGACAGGCCACGGCTAGAACAAAGGGAAACCCTAAATGCCCAGGCCTTGTCAGATCAGAAGTAGCGCTGGCTAGGCAGGCCCCCAAGCTCCATGTTACTCGGAATTGTTGGTCCCTCCAAAGCTGCCTGGATCTCCTGCACCCAACCTCCTCCACTGTCCCTTTATCCTCATCCCTTGCATTCCTCTGGCCTCTCTCTCCCTTCACCATTTTCTTACATCCTCTCTGTCGCTATCTCACTCCTTCAGGCTCTCCCTTCCTGTTTGCAGCCCTCATCTTGCCTCTTTTTCTCTTGCTGTCTCTCTGTGCTGCTGATAGTACCAGGCGGAATGTCATGGAGAAAGGAGCCCTGTAAATCCTGGCGTACGATTAACGGAGTCATTTGCAATTAGGGCAGCTACAGAACTGAGCAGCCTTTTTGGAAGATGGATAGAAGCACGGTAGATGGAGCTGCATGAGAACTAGCAGCCATTCGGTTCTTCCAAGAAGCCAAGATACTTCAGGGTGAGCTCCATGTGCTGATCTCTTAGACCAGGTGGCTGTTCTAAATGGAGGCATGTTATTAAAAAGGATTGTCAGACCTGAACTGCACTGGAACGGGTTACCTAGGGAGGTGGTGGAATTTCCATCCTTAGAGGTTTTAAGGCCAGGCTGGGACGATCTAGTTGTGGTCGGCCCTGCTTTGAGCAGGGGGTTGGACTAGTTGGCCTCCGGAGGTCTCTTCCTACACTAATCTTCTAGGATTCCATGAAATACACGCCCAGCTTGCAAAGGTCCCATTGCTAGAGGGTCTTTCAGGATCTGCGTCCACTCCCTGCTCACCAGAGCTGTGTCCCTCTGCCCTCCTCTGTAGAATGCCAACCCTTAAGGGGTCAAGGTGCTGGAAAATATCAGCATATTGTAACTTTTGGTTGGCGACCTCTAAAAACTAGGCTACGTTACTGATAACACAAACCAACATAAACCTTCTGAATGCTGCATGCAGTCTCAGCCTAAGTGCTCAGTGCATGCAAGCCACAGAAGGGCAGGTTCCAGGTGGGAATGGAAGGCCCTTCTGTCAAAGCCCAGCTCACAGCTGGTTGCCCATAACCATCACAATCAACTCTGGTGCAAAGGATCCCTCTAATGCTTAGGGTTGGTGGCTGCGAGTGACACAGCAGAAGAAGCTGGGGGGATGATACAAGTGGATAGACCTCGGAGAGGTGAAATGCCTGAATCAGTGGATATAAATCAGACATGAGGTGCAAGACGCTGTGACAGATTGAGCATACGCAATCTGCCCATACACAGCATCGAACAGAGCTGTGTCGATTCCGCCATGTCCCCCTCCACGTGCCGTCAGTTCTGGAGGAGAGATCTTGAAGCACAGTAAATCAGCAGCAGGGGGCTTGATCCTGGTGACCCGCATTTTGTCTCAGTGGCATGCAAGCGATTTATGTGAAAAAGATTCAGAACAGAAGTGTCCTAACATCAGTTTCTGTGTCTGTTGGGTGATCACCTCTGGTGTCGTGTAGTTGGAGCACTGACTCCTATACCTGTTCCCCTTACCCCTCGCTGGGGTAAAGGTCGTGGTCAGGAGAAGGAGGCGTGGTCAGAAGAAGGAGGCGTGGTCAGAAGAAGAAGGTGTGGTCAGAAGAAGGAGGCATGGTCAGAAGAAGGAGGCATGGTCAGGATGCAGCTTCAATGTATGTTACGTACTGGGAAGAATTTCTTTATTAATTTCAAGGTAAACTCGGCTCCCAGTTTTTAGTGACACACCGGTTATAGATCAATCTCCCTGAACGATTTCATCTTAGCTGCTGTCATCTGGACAGAAAGACCCATCTCTTCTCTCCTTTTCTTCTGGCCTTTTGCACTGGCTCTGCGTGCATCAAACCAAATTTCTGCTTCACTTGAGCGTCAGAGGGCAGCAGCTATTCACGGATGCAGTAAGATCTGCATCTTGGGCAGCCTTAAGAAAGCGAAACGGCTGCTGCTGTGTCACCTCCCACTGATCCCCTTGGAAAACAAGGGGCAGGGCATCAGGCCTGCGTTTATTTCCCCCTCAGATTAGAGCAGCCTGATTTTAATTGAGAGATCCGCCTCAAGCAGTCATGCGTGTGCAGCTGTCATCAGAAATTCACATGGCTTTTTTTTTTTTTGGAGGGGGGGATATTTACTCAAGCGCCAGCACCTCTGATCTCAAGCAGGGCGGGTTTGCAGTTCATACAAGAGCTCTCCATGGCTTGATTTCACAGGACTCTTTTCTCCTTGCAAGAAATGCCCTTGCTGCGGGTCTAAATGTGTATAAGAAAGTGCTACTCTGCAGAACAAAACCGAGTCAGTTTGATGGGCTTCCACTGTATGTAATACTTGGAGCAGACACTCCCATTGTCTCTGCTTTCCTGAGGGAAGAGACTTCTGTGCAGTCTGCCAGGCTGTTCTTTCCTTCCCTCTAAGCCTCTTCTCACAGGGATTTTCTTTAAAAAGATCCCTGGGCCGAGGTTGGTTCAAGAATGATTCAAGGTCTAGAGAACATGACCTGTGAAGGAAGGCTGGAAGAATTGGGTTTGTTTAGTTTAGAAAAGAGAAGATTGAGGGGGGACATGATAGCAGTTTTCAGGTATCTAAAAGGGTGTCATAAGGAGAAGGGAGAAACTTGTTCATCTTGGCCTCTGAGGATAGAACAAGAAGCAACGGGCTTAAACTGCAGCAAGGGAGGTTTAGGTTGGTGAGATGGGGCAGAGGCGCCCCGCACTCTGGTTCCTCCGGTGGCCGTGCTGCTAGCGGCTCGCGCGCCAGAGGCAAGCGCCCTAGAGCTGCGGGTGCCTCAGGCCGGAGGCCGAGCGGCCACGGCGGTGGTGTACCGGCGTTGCGCTGGGTGTTCCCGGGCGGCCAGTGCTGCAGAGCACCCGAGAGTGCGGGGTGATGTCACCGCGTCGGGGACATCACCACGCGGCTCCGCCAGGTGGGCGGAGTCACATCCCGCAGCGTGGGACGGGGCCCCCTTGGCCGGGAGATGGCACGGGGATTTAAACCCCGCAAGCAGGTGGAGAAGGGGGGTGCACGGAGGCAGCCTCTGTGGCAGAGACCAGTCCTGGATGGGACCCAAAACCAGGAGGTAAGCCCGTCAAGAGAGGCAGTGGTGATGGTGGGGAGAGGAAGCAGCCCAGGGCGGGCATATGGAGCCTGCGGGCTGGTGTGTTACGGTGCATGCCCGCCAGCTGGACCGGACACTAGAGACGTTCGAGTCCTTAGGGCCCTGGGCTGGGGTCCGTGAGAGGGGGCGGGCCCGGACCCCCCTCTCCCCACTTCGGGAGACTGATCGACTTTTGCCCGTGGAGGAATCCAAGGGTGAGATAACCCAGGATGCCGTCGGGCGATTCAGGGAGGTGGCAGGAGCACGGGACTGAGAGAGAGATAGTTGTGCCCACAGGGGCACCGTATAGACACATTTACAGTTGGACATTAGGAAAAAGTTCCTAACTGTCAGGATAGTCAAACACTGGAATAAATTGCCCAGGGAGGTTGTGGAATCTCCATCTGGGGAGATATTTAAGAGTAGGTTAGATAAATGTCTAACAGGGATGGTCTAGACAGTACTGGGTCTGGACTCGATGACCTCTCGAGGTCCCTTCCAGTTCTAGTATTCTATGGTTCTAAGTCATAGGACTGGTAAGGAGATGTAGAGAGCTTCCCTAGCCATTGATTACTTATTCCCAATATATGATCCGGCCACTAGCCAGCACTGTATGCTGTCTAGAAGTGTATTTATCAGTCCAGGGTTTATTACCTGCTGACAAAGCCAGACGTGTCAGGGAGCTGTGTGTGTGTGTGTGTGTGTAGGGATATACACGTGTCAGGGAGCTGTGTGTGTGTGTGTGTGTGTGTGTGTATATGCAGGGATATTAACGTAAACTCTCCAATGCTCAGGTCCACCTTATCCCTTACCATCTGTCCATAACATCCTGTTGCTGGCTTCCCATCCCCCTCTATCACCGGCTCTGTGCTGAGAAAAGGTCTCCCCCACATTAATCTCTGCAGCTGAAATCCTACCCCTGCCATTGGTCCTCTCCATTGCGGTCCGGGAGACTCCTGCGGCCAACCCTGCGCCCTCCACTTAGTACCATTTTAAGCCACTCACCTGACACCTGGGGTTGCACAACCCTGGATGGAGGAGAGAGGAATCATTAAACCTGAACTGAAAAATCTTTGGCTGGGTAGCCTCTGCAGGTGATGGAAATGCATCATCCAAGACACAGTTGATATCTTGTGTATTGTCATAGGTGTAGGTTTTATTATATTGCCGGTGCTAACTACCCCCTTTATTGGACTAGCTCTGTGTAACTTGCCATTGCTTCTCTTTACTATTTTGTATATAATAAAGTCAGAGGCAGAGTTTGTTCTTGGTGTCTACTGGCTCCTCTCGTATCTAAGATCTCGAACACACGACACATATGCGCTTCCAACATTCCCCAGCCAATCGCGTGCATTATTCCCATATTGCCCCTCAGCACATGTGGGGATTAAAGTCTGAACTAGGCATGTTCAACAGCGAGCAAAAACATGCAGCATCCCCAAATCTCCTGGAGTAAGCGCAGTCGCACTAATGCTCCGCCCAGACTCCAAAACTCCAGTCGCGCTGCTCTCTTGCCACACGTTGCTGACTTGAGAGGAGTTTCACTCTGACCTGCCAGACTGTTTGTTTTTCTCTGTATTTGTTTTTCTGGTGTGGTTGCTCCTGGTTTATTTTTGCCATAAAACAGGTCTGCCCTCGGTTGGTGTTGAAATCAGCAGGGAAGGAAATCTGTGAAAAGGACTGTATCTGTCTAGGAAGAATTGTGGTTGAAGTTCATGTAAGTGACATCTACGGGCAGCCTTAAATCACCTCCAAACTGCCCCCTCAGCATTCATTCATAATTGAAAAGACCTGAAAAGCCTGGCCGTTTGGTTCATTGTGTAGCCAAACTGGGGCCATATCTTTAGCTGGTGGGAGCGGAAAATATTTGTAACGCTGAACAGTTCTGCAGCAGTTCAAGGAAAATATGAGTAGAGTGTAAAAATACATTTTTACACTGTCCATTGCTGTAGCTGGGACATTTTACCTGTCCATTGCTGTAGCTGGGACATCTTGTTTGAGGGAGGCAGTGTGGTCTAGTGTGAGGGGAGGGAAACATTTTTTGGTTCGGGGGGCCACTGACCCCCAAAAAATCAGTTGGCGGCTGCCCACAAGTGAGACTCAAAAAACACCCACAAAAAAACAACCCCTCCTGACATGGCCACTGACTGAGAAGGAGAAAGACACTCCCCACATTCCCAGGGGGACAGCAGGGGAGGCAGCTGTGAGGTTCATTCTATCGTGATGACCTCATTCTATCGCCCGGCCGGAACATTCTGTCGTCCATCAGGAACATTCTGTCGTCCGTCAGGAAAAACTTTTTTACATATAGAGATTTCTAGCACACAGAGGCCACTACCAAGTTGAACCCTGTCATGCTAGATGCTGTATAGATATATAGTACATAGCCTCAAAGAGTTAATAGTCTGGAAGCCAAGGTGTAAAAGTTGGATATCATCAACAATTGGGATGTGGTAGAATACAAATAATAAGCAAACATAAAAATAAATATATGCATTTGCAAATTAAATATGTGCAAATTCTTAGTTCATCAACAGTAGCAGTCACAGTTCTCCATGTGCCTAATAATTACTGTTGTAGATGATTAATTATTATTATTATTATTAATAATGACGCTTAGCTCTTATACAACACTTTTCATCAGTTTATCTCAAAGTGCTTCACAAGCCACACAACATCCCTCTGAGAAAGGGCAGTGTCATTCTCTCCATTTTACAGATGAGGGAATGGAGGCACACAGATGCAAAATAACTCTCCCATATTCAGCCACAAGGTCCTGAGAGGAGGGATAGCTCAGTGGTTTGGGCATTGGCCTGCTAAGTCTACAGTTGTGAGCTCAATCCTTGAAGGGGCAAATCTGTCAGGGATAGTACTTGGTCCTACGGAGAGGGGAGGGGACTTAGTGACCTCACAAGGTCCTGTCCCATTTGATGAGATGGTGTATCTCCCTATACTTAAGTCTCTGCTTGGACATGGGTCTCCCAAGTCCAAGACTAATGAAGAAGTGACTTTTGAGAAGGGATTTGAGCATAGGTGTGGGAAGTAGGGGTGCCTACTGTCTGGGGACCCAGCTGCCATCTTGTGCATCAGGGTTTCTGTTTCCTGCGCTGCATACTGCCAGCCCTGTGCCTTGGGTTCAGCCTGCTGGGCCCATGTGCCAGGGACTCTGCTGCCACTCCACATGCTGGGTTCCTGGCTGCTGCCCCAGGCAGGGGCTCTGCATGCTGGCATCCAAGTTTGAGCTCCAGGGACCTCAGGTGCTGGCCCCATACCCAAGGTCCCAACTACCAGCCCTGTGTGACAGGAATTTGCTCCTGGCCTCAGCTGGGGGTGAGTTTGGGCGGGGGAAAGGGACCTTAGTACCCTCACTTTTAAAAATGTTCCTACATCACTGGATCTGAAGGAGGACAAGATGGTAGTTTTATGGATATCAACTGAGAACTTTTCCTCCCATCTTGCAAAGGATGTTTTTCATGGGAGAAACAAAAATGCTTGGTGGAAAAGCAGCCAAAGAAGTGATGGAGGCTGAGTAAAGGCAGAAGCTGAACTGTGACAGTCTCATGTGTTCTTCGGGTGCATACAATTGAGTTGTGTGCTGTGTTCAAGGTCAAATCTTACGCCCTGGAAGGAACTCTATAAATATCAACTAATATTGCTGCACAAAGTAGAGTAATTTCCTTTGCAGAGCTCGGAGAACTTGTTTTCTGTCAGATGTTCCACAATCTTGTTCAACAACTGTTTTGTTGTTGTTGTTGGGGGGTTTTTTTAGCTGAAATGCAAGAAGCTGCAAAACAGTTTTAAAAAATGTTGTTTAAATTAAATCAGCCAAGAGGCACCAACTCATTTTCATCCTAATCAAGAACAGTAGGTGACGGGCGGGGGGGCGGGGGCGGAAATATCAATGTAGCGCCATTAGGTAACACATTATTTTGAATCCACATATGGTAGAACCACTGTCATGCCTATTTCATAATAAAGGAGGGATAATATGTGGGGATGTTATTTATTTAGGATCAGATGGTCAAAATTGCTCAGTTCTCATTTTGGCACTAAACTAAGTGGCCAAAACATGGGTGCCGAGCCCTTAGTGAGTGAGAAATCAGAATTCTTTTCAGATGTCTAGCAGAGTTCTCCACTGGCTATTTACACATCCATAGTCAATGTCAAGTCACATGGTTGGTCCCTGGCATATGAGTGATGGCTGGCCCCTTTTTGGGGTAAAGTGCTAAGAAATTCATAGCTTCCCCGTAACATTTCGTTCACATGCTCTGAAGACAGAGAAAGAAAATAGTAAACGGTTGGTAAATGGTTGAGAGAAGGTTTCCAATTTGTAGTGGTTCCCATTGTTTTTCTAATTCTTGACACAAGTTGACTTATGCCAATTTTTGGCCCTAGTCCTGTTCAATGAGCTTTTTTTTTTTCCATCAAATTCACAAGAGTGGCACATGGGAGCATTTTGGCTAAGGGGGAGCTGGCTAAGAGAGGTTGCCTGTTTTAAAATTAATTTCCTTAGGTGTAAGAGTGCAGCTCATAGTTATAACAGGGCTAGAAAGTCTTTGTTTAACTTAACGGAGCATAATAACCTAAGTGTTGCAACCTGGCTTCCTTGCTGCGACTTTCTTTTTCCATTTGCTTAGTTGCGCCCAAAGTACATGCCATGAATAAGCTGTTGAGAAAATACAGTTCTAGTGACACAATCCAGAAACTAAGCTAGTGTATTCCATCCACAGCCCTTATTTGCACTGGCAAAGGGCACTGAAATTGGTACGGAAGAAAATAGGCCCATTTTTTTTGCTGCAGAGGATGAGGGGGAGATGAAAAGGAAGGCTGCTCATGAGGTCCAGAACGGAGGGAAGAAAGGGGGAAAGGGGTGAAGAAAGTGGAGCCACGAAAGAAACAGCAATGGTTAAATGACAAAAAACCATGTCATTGCCAGTAGGAAAGCAGGTGATGCAAGGTGTATTGTCAACGTCTTAAGTTAAAATAAATGTGGGCACTATGTACAGGGAGAGGCTAAGCTTTTTGTGAATAATACTTGAATAGAGAAAGAGTCAGTGTAGCCTGTCGGGGCTCATGGAGGGGCCCTTCCCCTTCCGGGTCAGTGGGGGGCCACTGCACCTAAGTCCTCAGAGCCCCTTTAGTCCTGGGTCTCGGGTAATCCAGCGTGATCAAGGGCAGTACACCAGTCTCTGGAATGAGAGGCCTGGGTGGGCTAGAAAACAAGCAGTCATGGAGTTCCATAGCCCCAACAGGTATGGGGTTCAATAGCCCAGGCCCAAGTTCAGGGCAGGCAGCAAACGGCCAGCCGGGTTTCCTAGTTAAGGCAGAGATCCGGCTAGCACAGGCAGTTCGCCTGCAGTGGCAAAGGGGGGACACTGCCACCCGGCGGTTGGGTGGCAGGGGGGAGGCAGGCCTGCCCACTCCACTGTATCCCAGCCAAGGGCCCTAGAAGCAGCAGCAGCAGAGCGGCCTGCCTATGGGTCAGCAGGGATCCAATCTGCAACATGCTGAGCCCGGCTCTGGCTCAGTCAAACTGTGGTCAGCTATCCCTGGGCTACTTCTATCCTGCCCCTCCACGCAGACCTGGCCTCCCAGCAGATCTGCTGCGGTGTTGGGGATTGATAGAACCAGCAGGGGTCCTGATGGTCCAGGCCAGTCAGCCTCCTGCAGGCAAAATAGTCCAGGTCAGTCCTCATCCTCTTGAACACACAGGAGCCCAAGACAATTCTCAGCCTCCCAGCCCAGGAGCACAGGGCAGATGTCTGGTCCCTCTGCTGGCTCATACCTGACAAAGCTCCTGGGCTGGCTTTTTATAGCTCTGGCCACGCCTCCTGACTTCCGGTCATGTGTGGGAGTAGGGTCAGGCTCAGCCCAAGAGGACTCAGATAGGGGCTCTTCCTCTTCCAGGTCACTGGGCAGCCATTCTGCCTCACTACAGTCAGACATACATCCAATGTAGTTGAAGTCACTAGAAAGTTTCCCATAGACTTTACTGACTTTTGCATGAAGCCAAAAGATGTTATCGTCCAATATTGCTTTACTTGAGATCAATGGCAGTTTTGTTGTTGATTTCGGTAAGCACGCTTCTAATCCATGTTTCTCCTGGATTAGCTACTCCTTTACTAACATCACCACCAGTGTGAAAACTACATTCATTTTCTGGAGCTTGTAAAATAAGGAAAACAAATGTCATGAAATTTGTTGTAAAGGGTTTTTGAATTTTAATTATATGTATTACCTGACTCTGATATTGCATTTTTCACAATACTGTCCCCAAATGAGCATTTTCTCATACAAACTGACTGAAATTGCCGTTTGGACAAAAACATCAATTTTGAACAAACAGAAACATTTTGAAACTTTCCTAGGACTTTTTTTTTTTTAGTGAAAAGAGAGATTTTCCACTCACAAGATTATTTTAGTTCTGACTGAAGAACCGTAACTTGTCAGTATATTTTTTAAAGGAGTGGGGTGACTTGGAAAATAGGAAGAAAAGCAAAAACTTCAGTCCTTATGGATTTTCAATGTTTCGTACACCCTTCTAGCATTCTGCCTGGAATGTCCTTTTCAGTAGGGGATGTTATGAATTCCAAATCATTGGGTTTAAGTTTATTTGAGAAGTTTTGAAACTAAAGATTCATCCGGTCGATTAGCCAACAACTTCAGGAAATGTTTCAATAAAACAACAAACATTAATAATACCTACAATTCTGCTATAGCCAGGAGATCTCAAATGGTTTTACCAGAGAGATCAGTAGCATAATCCCCTTTCTAGAGATAGGAAACTGAGGCATAGAGTGGCAAGCGATAGTTGCCCAGTAGGCCAGTGAGCTGGGAATAGAATCCAAGTTATATAAACAAATAATAAAAAGTTTTTCCATTTCCATTGCACTTCCCGTGAGAGGATCTTAAAGAACATCCCAAACAAAGACCAGTGTTTGTGACCCAAAAGTTCAGCCCCTTACTCCCCAGTGCCAGAAGCACAGCAGAGGCCCCAGATGCTCTATAAGTACATAGACAAAACCAGATAAACACGGGCACAATGTCTGTAGCCCTAAAATGGCTATTCAGCAGTATGAGGTCTCCAGAGGAGCTGTGTTAGTAGTGCACAGTTTACAGATCAGGAATTCAGGGTGATGACAGAGTCTCCTCCCTGGGAACAAGCAGACAGGGGAGAAGTCGTGTAACCACTACTGGGCAGATTTGAACCTAGGACCTCTGGAGCTTAGCTTCTACAAATTGAGCTATGAAGCCAACTGGATCACAACTTAGGCTGTAGAGCTCCCTTGTTCTTATCTCTTGCTGTAAGCGGTCTAAGTGCCACTACATGGGACAGTGAACCACACTAAGCGTACGTCCACACTGCACGGCTATTTCTCGACACCAGATATATCCCGAAATAGCTACCCCGTGTCTTCACAAGCTGCCCAATATTTCAAAATATTTTTTGAAATAACAGGTGTGCTATTTTGGCATCCAGGTAATGCTCATTCCATGAGGGTTAAGGGACGTCTTGAAATAGCACGTTATTTCATAATTTGGTGCCACGTAGACGTGTCAAATTTTGAAATAGCCTATTTCAAAATTCAGTTGCAATAAGATACGCAATTTGCAAATAAGATACGCTTGTTCTTAAAGGGGCTGTGCTTCAGAACAGGGCTAGCCTCAAGTTGCCTGGCCCTGGCTCTGTTACAAAGCCTTACATGGAAAACAATGATAGACTCGGATCTGCCACTAGCCATCACCAGAAGAATTCTGACTCCAGAGATACCCTTCCACATCTATTCCACCATATTCACTACTGTGCTGCTACACAGCCCTCTATGCTACCAGATAACCAAATATCTATTTTGGCAGGTGATAAATTAAAGACCATACATGCAGCCAATACAAATCACTGGTCAGCCGATGGATATGTTGAATGTAGCCGATAGGGAGTTAGTTATTAATTGGCACCAAACACACATGATTGACTCTCTCTTCCTCTCTGTTTGAAGAATGAATTCTGGGTGGCAGAGATCTAACTTTCTTTTTTCAAACTGGTCAGTCTCTGTGAGAGAGAACTAATGGATACACATCAGATATCCGAAAAGACAACACACAGAAACCTGTTGGGGAACGTTTTAACTTGCTCGGGCACTCATTAATGGGTCTCCAAGTCACTGTATTGTTTCAGGCCAATTCCACAAGCCAACTCCACAGAACTTAACTTCATTTACAAGTTTGATTCCTATAACAGAGGTATGTATAAAGACATTGGCTGGATTGGCCCACTACATTCCACGTCCTAATGACATAAAAAACTAAACAATGAGTACTTAAGAACAATTAGTACCTTCTCTATCAGCTTCATGTAGCATGGACACTTTGACTATTACTTTCCCTTTTTCTCCGCCTCCCCCTCCCCCCGCCTCCATTTATTTAGGAACTGAATCTTTAATAACGCCATTCATCTGAAGAAGTGGGTTGTGCCCACGAAAGCTCATAATACCATCTATATGTTTTGTTAGTCTCTAAGGTGCTGCCAGACTATTAGTTGTTTTTTAAAGATTTTCTAGTTACAGACTAACTCGGCTCCCCCTCTGAAGCTTTCTTTTTCCAGACATGCACACAATTAAAGAACAGCTCCATGCCTCTGGTTCTTATTTTGCCTGTGTGAATCCCACTCATGATCCACGTGTACCTCATTCACATACGGTTGGAATCTCAGCCAGTATTTATTGGTAGCATGCCTGCGTGCAGCCATGAGCCATGACATGAGTGGTCAGGCCCAGTGGGTGGAGCTGGAGTCACAGCCAAAGTAAGGAAGCCGGTCACCAAAAAAGCTGGAGCCAGGAACTGAAGCCAGCGGTCACAGACAGAGTTGGTATGCTGGCAGGGAAGCAGGGGTAGAGTGACTCGGCAAAACAGGAGGAAGGTTGGGAATAAGGCAAGATCAGGGCTGGAGCAAGGCTAGGAGCGGGGCCATGTACACTGAGTAGCCAGAGATCACTTGGGCTTATGAACTGGCTTGCTGACATCCTTGGCCAGTCAGGCAGAGTAATCAATCTGATGGTTCAGCTCATACGCTGACTGGGCAGGCACAGCAGCAAGTCCTCATTCCTAACCCATCCTGCATGTTCTTATGCCCCCCACACCTGAAGGCATAAAGGGTGCCTGCAACTGCCCTGTCCTATGCCTCCTCAGTTGGAAGGGCCAAGAACATCCTTAGGTGCAAGCCCAATTCTTAAAGACTCCTCTCTCAGGTGCATGCTCACCATTCAAGGATTGTGGATAAGGAGGAAGCGGTAGATGTAGTAAACCTAGACTTTAGTAAGGCATTTGATACAGTCTCATATGACATTCTCATTAATAAACTAGGAACATACAACTTAGGGGTGGCTACTGTAAGGTGGATGCATAATTAGTTGGATAACCTTTCCCAGAGCATAGTTATCAATGGTTCACAGTCATGCTGGAAGGGCGTAACAACTAGAGTTCTGCAGGGGTCAGCTCTGTTCAATGTCTTCATCAAGGATTTAGATGATGGCATAGAGAGCACACTTATAAAGTTTGAGGATGATATCAAGCTGGGAGGGGTTGCAAGTGCTTTGGAGGATAGGGTCATAATTTAAAATGATCTGGACAAACTAGAAAAATGGTCTGAGGTAAATAGGATGAAATTCAACAAAGACAAATGCAAAGTATGCCACTTAGGAAGGAACAATCAGTTTCACACATAAAAATAGGAAACGACTGTCTAGGAAGGAGTACCGCAGAAAGAGATCTGGGGATCATAGTGGACCACAAGCTAAATATGAGTCAATAGTGTGACACTGTTGAAAAAAAAAAGCAAACATTATTCTAGGATGTATTATCAGGAATGTTATAAGCAAGAGACGAGAAGTCATTCTTCTGCTCTACTCTGCGCTAATTAGGCCTCAACTGGAGTATTTTGTCCAGGTGTGGGTGCTGCATTTCAGGAAAAATGTGGACAAATTGGAGAAGGTCCAGAGAAGAGCAATAACAGTGATTAAACAATGAAGACTGAGAGGGGACAGGTTATCAGCTTTCAAGTACCTAAAACGGTGTTACAAGGAGGAGGAGAAAAATTGTTCTCCTTAACTTATGATAGGACAATAAGCAATGGGCTCAAATTGCAGCAAGGGAGGATTAGGTTGAACATTTGGAAAAACTTCTTAACTGTCAGGATGGTTAAACACTGGAATAAAATGCCTAGGGAGCCTGTGAAACTTCCATCACTAGAGATTTTTAAGTGTTTTTTTTTTAGACAAACACTTGTCGGGGATGGCTTAGTCCTGCCATGAATGTAGGGGACTGGACTTTATGATCTCTCAAGGTTCTATGATTCTATACGTGGGATTCACATGGACAAAGATTCAAAGACAAACTATCATTGCGTCAGTGGGCTTATCTAAATTCTGCAGGCTGCACTTAGATCATAAATCAACTTTTTTTGCTATTAATATTTTTAAACAAACTTTTCATAAAGCCAACAATGTAGGAAAAAGATCTTTTTGCGCTTATGAATGAATATATTTAAAATGCCTTCCTTCCAGACAGTCTACTGCACTCTGCTCTTATTTGGTTGTTGAACCTGGAAACTTCTCAAATGCTTCACATCTGGGTAATTCATGAGTTAATACCAGTAATGAAATGCCATGTTACCAACTTGCAGAAATGTTAGATAAATATAATGACCATATTTTCCAGTTACCTAATACACACTTACAAATGTAAAAACCAAAAGAACAGCATAGTTTTCATTGCTATTAACCAGACAATATTGTTCCAACTAAATATAGTAAGTGATGAAACCAATTTAAATATTCTTCAAATATTTAACACTGTAAATATTAGACTTCACACTCCATAAATATGTACTTTGATGATGCAGGATTGACAAAAGGAGTCTAGTTAATTACAGATTACGTCATGGCAAGGATAGGCTCATTCTCGGGGCAGCTGTGATGAATAAGGGGTAAAAAATAAATGTAATAAAAAGAAAAATAGTCTCTGTTCAGTGTTCACCTTTCATCTTTATTTTTAGAAGGGAAGGAAAAGGAACATAGACACAGGTAAAGAATTCTCCCGATCTTAACTATTCTGCAGTTTGGGCCGGGTTCAGAAAAGCACTTAAGTGTGTGCTTAACTCTAAGCATGTGCATATTTTCCATTGTCTCATTCAATAGGATTTCTGCGAGCGTAAGTCCTCTCCCAAATTCATATGCCTTCTTGAACTGGGGCCTTCATCTGTTAAATCTCTTCTGCTGGGCGTGTTGTGAAGAATAATGGTATGGCACTGTGTTTCAAAGGGTATGGAATGAATGACCAAAGCTTTTGAGATGGATTAATTACCAATAGCTTCATAGCTTCAGAAGGTTACTTACGTTTATGAGAGCAGAGACATATATCAAGGAAAGGGACAGTTTGGGGGCTTTATGAGCCTGATTCTTGTCTCACACCAGTTGTACCCTGGTGTAAGTCTACTGGAGTTACTCCTGATTTACACATGCCCACACGAGAGAAAAATCCAGCCCTACATATTCACAAAAGACACAATTTCTGTAATACATAATGGAGAAAGTGGTCAGACATTCCTAAAGTCTGGGAGAGCATTTGGAGCTGGGCTTTGACTCATGCTCATCTGTAATAGTCACACACACAAACAATGTAGGACAAATTGCCTCTTCTGTTCTAAGGAGGCACAAGGAAGCCAAAAACTAAACACACCTTCTTAGCTGTGGATTCCCTCCCAACAGGAGAGCTGAAACTGGTTTAAGGATGTGTTCCTGAGAGGCCTGTGCCTCAAATTGTCCTTGGCTTGCTCTGTAAAGTTGTTTATAAAAGTCGGCAGACATCGGAGACAGCTTGACTGGTACAAATTGGATTGTTTAAGTCCGAAGAGCTGTGCTAAAGGGTAAAGTCATGGGTTGGCATGGCAACAAGCCAAAAAAATATATCCAGAAATGAGAGAAAAGATTTACAGTTGCTATCACCAAAATGTGTTTGGCTTGGTTCATGGTAATGTGAGGTGGCTACCTCAGGTTGGCCACTGACAGGAATGTGGGGGAGGGGCACATAAACTGGAAGAACCAGCTTCATCTTCAGGGCTGCCACCCCATCATCATTTTGTGCCCCATCTTTATCCTACGAGGCATTTTTGTCAGACTGGGCCAGGGATAGAGGAGTAAATGACATCACCCTCTGCACTGACTTTGGGTAAATCCTGACCACCACTGTGGGGCATGAGAACATAAAAATGGCCATACTGGGTCAGACCAAAGGTCCTTCCAGCCCAGTACCCTGTCTGCCGAC
>JANRFK010004893.1:55000781-55016374 GCA_030068395.1 Apalone spinifera
TTAGATAAATGTCTAGCAGGGATGGTCTATACAGTATTTGGTCCTGCCATGAGGACAAGGGACTGGACTCGATGGACTCTCGAGGTCCCTTCCAGTCCTAGTATTCTATGATTCTATTATCAGACTTTTGCACCTCAAGTTAGCAAGTATTTGTGACACCATTACTCAAGTCTCTCTCTTGATAGATTTTACTTCAATAATTAAATTTTCAAGAAGCCTCGGTCTCCCTGGGCATCTTGGTCTCCTCTCTTGCCCTATTTGTCAGATTTGTCACCACCACCGATCTGCTGTGGCCACCTCCCCAGCTACTGGCCATATTTTGGTTCATTAAACCACTTATAATTTACGAGTGCATTTTTAAATTTTGGTTTAATGCTGAGCTCGCTTGGTTTCCAAAGGTGACAGCTGAAAAATGTGTGTCCAGAGCATGTCCAATTCACTTAATAAAACAAGCAAGAAAACAGAGCAGGCTCTTATTTGCCTTTGTTGGAATGAAAGTGACATTCCCAAACAATGAAGCAGCAGCAGGGTTGGCAGCAAAAAAAATAAAAGGAACGTCAGAGATAAGTGTTTCCTCCCCCTGATGCAACATTTCAACAACTGGTCAGGAGGAAATGGTTTCACCTTTATTTGTAGCTGCAGATTGCTTCTGGTGGCAGGACACTGATTTACATAAACTAGAGGCTTTGATCTTCTCACAGAAAATTGCCAGGGAGCTTAGCCTGCTAATTTTCTCATTTACATATTTGCAAGGAAGAATGAGCATAAGGCTTTGGACTTAAGGTGTTGGTTCGATTTCTGCTACTGCCATAAGCTTCCAGTCGGGTCATGTGCACGTTACTGAGTCTCACCGGGCCTCAGTTCTCCATCTGCAAAATGGAGATGTGTAGCAAATGCAATCATTGGGGGCATAGGCAGGGGAGTACCAGGCAGAATTTGTGAGGATAGTATTGGAGGGATAACTAGCTTCTGCTGTGCTAATCTTCTGCTGGGGGCAGGGGACTGGACTCGATGACCTCTCAAGGTCCCTTCCAGTCCTAGTATTCTATGATTCTATGATAATCCCTTCATGGGTGAATCCCCTATTGGCACTTTGCAGGGCCCCTAAGCATAGCATAAGCAACTTGCTACAATGCAATGCTACATTTTCTCGAAGAACAGAAATCACATCAACCATCTTGAGCAAGAAATTGGAAGCAGCTGCCACCTAGTCCCCAGAACATCCTGTATCTTCAGGTGCCTACCGAGGAATGAGCAACCTACCTGAAAATGAGCAACCTACCTGAAAATGAGACCGAGCATCAGGAGACTTGAGGGGTCTATTCCAAACTCTGCTGCTAAGGTGCTGTGTGATATCCAGCAAGTCTTTGGGCACCATCCCTCTGTTGGCCTCAGTTTTTCTGTCTGTAAAATAGGGATGGTGATCATTCCCCTCCTTCAGAAATGCAGAGTCACCATGTAGGACTCACAAATTGGGGGAGGAGGAGATGAGTAGAGGACACAGACCACAAAATGCCTATCCTCCATATTCAGACAGTCTAACTCTGGATCACACTCAGCTGAAGTGTAAGAGGGAGAATCTTCTAGAACATACGTTGAGTGGTTTTTCACATCCTACTGCACTTAACTGGCAGTATGTGAGACTTTCCGTGGAGTGAGCCAACCTCTGAGGAGCTTAGAGGCAGAGGGGAAATCTCAGAGCTTCTAGGTGTATGTCCGCAGAGTTAGCCTGGGTGAGTGGTACCCAGATTAGCCTAGCCTGTGCCTGATCAGCCACAAACCCCAGCGCGACCTGAGATACTGGGTCTCCATGGGTGACATACTCCCTGGTGGGAGTTGTGCTTGTTAGGAAACCTGGGGGCATAGCCTGTAGTTCTTTCTGCGGCATAAAATTGAGCCATGCTATAATTCTTCCCTAGTGAATTGTGGGAGAACTTTTCTGTCCTTCTGGGCACTCGGAGGGAATTGTGGGAAGGCAATGGAGGACTAGCAGCATCCTCATTGCAAAATAGGTGGGTTACCAGCTGCCCCTCAGCTCTAGCTAGTATCTCCAGCTGGGCCAGCTAGCTAGGGCGGAAAGTACCAATAAGCATAGGTGAGTAGATTAACTCGGCTCCTGTCTCTATCGACAGACACAAAGGCTGCATCTGAGGCCGTGTCTACACTAGGAAATTATTTTGAATTGATTAAATTCAACTTCTGGACTCCCGATTTAACAAATTCGAACCTCTGTGTCCTCACTACAGGGAAGCATTGAAACTAGGCTATGTCTACACTACACTTCTTTTTCGGAGAAAGTGTTATTTGCTTACCTTTTTCTGATTCTTTTTTCAGAAGAGGCTTTTCCAAAATTTGGCCCATCTACACTGGGCCAAATTTTGGAAAAAACCTCCTCTTTCAGAAGAGCCTTCTTCCTCATAAAATGAGGTTTACAGGGCTTTCGGAAGAGCAGACGCGTTTTCCGGAAAAACTCCATAGTGGAGACGTAGCCTTAGTCTGAGGCAGGCTCCATTAATGTGGACGCGCTACCTCAGACTCAGAGCCCCTGGAAGCAATCTTGGGTGCTGAGGGAGGCCTCCTGGAGGCCAATTAGTTCAAATTAATGGCACCAGAGCATGCACAATAATGTTATTTTGGAGTTACAAGTTCAGGAATAGCGTTACTCCGCACGAAAAGCAGGAGTACAGAATTTGAATTCCATGGCCCCTTATTCCGGAATAGCGGGTTTGGAAGTGTGGACTCATCACTTACTAATTCAAACTTGGTGGGTGAGTATTGTGGACTAAGGTCATAGTGTAGACCAGGGCTCAGAGAGAGCCCAAGTAAACTGGTACGGAGACATTACAGTGAAGGACAGAACTCAATGACTGATCAATTAAGGTTGAGGAAACAGAGCCAGCCTTTGGGATCTGTGAAATCTGCAACCTGCAAACCGAACCCCCGAATGTTGTGAAGCTATGCGCAGTGAGGCTAATCTTAGCTTTCGGGCGGGTACGTGTACTGTCTATAACTCTGGAGCAGAAATCTAGACAGGAGGAGGCCAGAGAAGGCTTTTAGCAGAAAATCTACGGGAAGCAGATCAAATAGCTTTATTTTTATTATTTGTACTGCTATTGCATCTAGGAATCCTACTCTCAGCCTAAGGACCCACTGTGCTGGCGCTGTACAAACACAGACGAGGAAGATGGTTCTAGCCCCAAACTGCTTGCAGTGTTTGTAAGCAAGCTTTAGCAATAGTGCTGTTTGCCCTCGGTAGTGTTGTTTGCCATTCAGTGACGGTATGTCTACACTACAGCATTATTTCGAAATATCTAATTTTGAAATAGTTATTTTGAAATGTCTTATTTTGGAATAATGCGTCTACACACAAAATGCATTTTAAAATAGCTTTTTGCTATTTCAAAATAGCGCGCCCACACCGATTGGATGCTGAATCACATTTAAGGCCAGCCGGAACTGGTTCCAGCCAGGCATCAGGTCAGAAGTTACCCTGTGGCCAGGGCGGCCAGCAGGGCACCCTGGGAAGGGCTGGAGGCTCCCTATTTCGAAATAAGCATCTACACAGCATTTATTTTGAAATAGCAATTTCAAAATTGGCGCTATTCCTCATGGAATGAGGTTTACCAATTTTGAAATAAGCCCTCCGCTGTTTCAAATTCAATTTCAAAATAGCAGTTGGCTTGTATAGACGCTAGGCAAGTTATTTCGAAATAACGGCTGTTATTTCGAAATAACTTTGCTGTGTAGACATACCCTGAGAGAAAGTGGCTCTTACTGAAAATCTTTACGAGCGTCACACAATTTCAACTTTTTTTTTAAGCGGTGAGTTTTTAGCCCTATTTGCGAGGAAGAGGCGCAAAGACTGGGACTGAAAAATTTGGTATAGAATTTAGAATATATACATTCTTACAGAAGAGCAGAACATGAGCATTTAACTCCTAAGTCCTTTCAACTTGCAGCAGCCATCACAAGGAGGCATATACCAGCGTGCGAAGGGTCGGAGAGCGAGGGAAATGCTGCCTGCAGTAATTCAGTCCCAGGGAAATGGTTCTATTCAGGTCATTAAAGATGAAAGATGACAAGTGATTTATTAGGCAGCGAAACATAAACACCTTCTCCTCAATGGTTACATACTTTGGTTCCTAATAAAGGGCACAGTGTGGAAGGAAAGGCTTCTGGACAGAGGCCAAATTACCCAAATCCCAACTCACCTGGCATTCAACACACATTCACCTCACAGAATTTCACCACGCTGGTCAGGCGCTCGGAGAACTAGGAAAGATCTTGGGAGCAGATGGGTTTGTAAATGATGGTCGGGCAATACCAAGAGCATTCAGGCACGTTCTCACAGGCTGTAGTGGGCCATTTACTTCAGTAGAGAGGGGAGGTGGATTCGGTAGAAACTGTTGCTTTACAAGGGTCCCTGGGATTTTCCTCCTCTGTGGCAGTGTTGATTGTGAATTGCTTCTTCTCTCGTTAGCCTGCATCACTCTACTCCTTCCCAACTAGGATTGCAAGACTGTCAATGTATGTGAAACGTATTTGGACTTCCTCCTCGATGTCAACTCTCAGGGTGTGTCTAGACTACACCTCTCTGTCGACAGAGTTTTGATAGAAAAACGGCCATTTTGACAGGAAAACTTGAGGAACATCCACACTGCAATTGCGTTCTTCTGCAAGAAAATCAAAAGAACAGAGGAGTTTTTCCAGCATTGGTAAGCCTCATTCTACGAGGAAAAAGCCTTTTTGCGAAAGAGCTCTTTCGCAAAAAGGCATGTGTGGACGGGGAAGAAGGAGTTATTTCGAAAGAAGAGGAAAAAGCCCTGGTGGCCATTCCGTCCGTAGCAATCACAGCTTACATGCGAGAGAGCGCCCATTCAGCCTGAATGCTGTCTGTTTTGACGTGTCTGTTTCTTTACTCATGGCAAGGAATTTCAACATTGAAGTCTCATACATCATGACAATGACTTATTCCCCACAATAGCCAATCCAGTCTGCTCCTAGCTGAACTACTGAGTCCTTCCCACTTGTTGAAAGCAAAAAGATTAGAGGACTGAGCCAAAAGCCATCTGATGCGGTTCAGCAAGGACAAGTGTAGAGTCCTACACTTGGGACAGAAGAATCCCAAGCACTGCTACAGTCTGGGGACTGACTGGCTAAGCAGCAGTTCAGCAGAAAAGAACCTGGGGATGACAGTGGATGAGAAGCTGGATATGAGTCAACAGTGTGCCCTTGTAGCCAAGAAGGCTAATGGCATATTAGGGTGCATTAGGAGGAGCATTGCCAGCAGATCTAGAGAAGTAATTATTCCCCTTGATTCGGCACCGGTGTGACCGCATCTGGAGTATTGCGTCCAGTTCTGGTTCCCTATTACAGAAAGGACGTGGATGCATTGGAGAAAGTTCAGCGAAAGGCAATAAAAACTATTAGGGGGATGGAGCACATGACTTAGAAAGAGAAGCTGAGGGATTTGGGCTTATTTAGATAACAGAAGAGAAGAGTGAGGGGGGATTTGATGGCTGCTTTCAACTACCTGAAGGGGGGTTCCAAAGAGGATGGAGAGAGGCTGTTCTCAGTGGTGACAGATGGCAGAACAAGGAGCAATGGTCTCAAGTTACAGTGGGGGAGGTCTAGGTTGGATATTAGGAAAAGCTATTTCCCTAGGAGGGTGGGGAAGCACTGGGATGGGTTCCCTAGGGAGACAGTGGAATCTCCATCCCTAGAGGTTTTTAAGTCCCAGCTTGACAAAGCCCTGGCTGGGATGATTGAGTTGGGGATGGTCCTGCTTTGAGCAGGGGGCTGGACTCGATGACTCCTATGTTTCTTCCAACCGTAGGATTCTATGATTCTATGAAAAGATAGGGCTAGGCTAGTTCTCCTTGCTGCATAGCCGCAAACGAACCACGAGGCATTAACGAAGCGCCCGTTTGTCACATCTGGGCACAGAGCAACACACCAAGTGGTGATGAGTCTCCAAAGTCTTGGCTCTGGAAAGCAAAGCTGCTCGACAAATCCCTATCTTCGAGATGCGCCCGGCTCAAATGGAAACGAAAAGAAAACACGCACGACGTTTTTATTACAAGGTCCAAAAGGTTTGTGGTGTAGCTGACAGAGGCCATATGTGACCTGCTTAGCGTTCGCCGGGGCTGCTGCGAGATGAAAAGTGAAAGGCGCGTGATGTGAAGGTAAAGTTATACCTCACCTTAATGAGCAGGAGAACTGGGGGACCGATCGGGTTTCCAATGACCTGCGCTTCAACTTCCTACGTCTTCAGATTTATAGACGCGTGGCTGGGAAAGGCAGAGCTCTCTGGGGGAAGAGGGTGACTTTCCGAAGTGGGGGTCTTCTGATGCATAACCTGTGCACCCGTTGCTCACCACGGCCTGCAAAGCAACGGAGCAGAAGTAACAGCATCTGTGTCTTCCCTGGAGGAAAAAAAACCCCAGTGTGGACAAGGCACATGCTTACAGATGAACCTGGGTTTTTTTGCAGTGAAGACCCAGCCTCCTTTGAGACCAGCCTGCATTGTGCTCTCAGTGACATTGTGTATATCAGGAGGAATTAGCCAAGTCAGTGGAGTTTACCCCTGCAGCTGGAAGAGGTGGCGAACGGATCTGCCCATTCTGATTGGGTAGCACATTGCATGCTCAATTTGGGCAAACGTTAGGCATGGAAAATCAGTCCCCCTCTGTCCATGTGCCAGACGCCACTGGCCCTGAAGCTGACCATCTCAGCAAGGAGAGATAGAGGGTATGTTTCCACTGCAGTGTAAACCCAGGGTCCATGGGATCCAAGTCTGTGGACCTTGGGTTTGAAAGCCCAGGCCTTGAGCAGCCACACTGCGTATTGCCAGGAGGTTGAATAAGGAAAGCAACTCCCGTGCTTTCACTTCCTGGGAGTTGATTGACTGCTCTTGGGATCGGGAGGATACAGGACATCAGCCGAGGAGATTGTGGAATAATGTTGTGAGCCTCTCAGGGCCCAAATGTGGAGGAGGATGGGGGGGGGGGGCAGGCCCAAGTTGCATCCACACTGCAAAGCAATGGCATTTGGGGACCAAGTCCTAGTGCGACCCAGGTTTGAACCAACCCACCCACCCTGCAGGGTCCTTAGGCCCAGCCCTGCTTCACATAGAATTGTGTGCAGACAGAAGGAGGATCCAGGCTGAAGCTGGAATCTGAGCCTCGGGTTACACTGCAGCGTAGACATAAAAACGGTGACCTTCTCACCATTATAGGCATTGGGTAGGCAAGCAGCAAGCTGAGATGTCTGCCCCTCTGTTTGACTTGTGGCTTTGCATCCCCCGCCTGCCCTCCCCATTGATCTGTTTCATCCCCTTGGGGTACTCTGTCTAGAGCCGAGGCAGGGACTTTGCTACTTATCTGTACAGTCCCTAGCACTGTGGCGCCTTGGTCTGGGCCTTTGTAGGTGCTGCTGTGACAAGAACAACAATAATACAATTATTGACTCATGACAATATTTCAATCATTATCTCCATCATCCGGAAGGCTCACACCACACTTCACAAATGTTGGCCCCGCACGCCACCCATCCACTGTCAATTGCAAACTTGGATGAGTGAAATCTCCATAAAGCCATTCCCCGCTCCTCAGATAAATCCCTCCTATAGAGCTTCTGTCTACCACAAACTGCTGGCCGATAGTGGCTAAGAAGAGGCCAAGCCACACAGAGCAGAATTCTATTTAAAAATGCATGGCGCTATTTACCCTTGCTCCAGCCCCCTTTGGCTCTTGTTTGTCTCTCGAGGTCTGTGCTCTCTGCAGGAGTCTCTAACGCCCACGCTACAGGAAAATGCCTAGCATATTCCAGGTGCCCCGCCCAGCTAATTCAAATCCCTATAATTCAGCCTGAAGATAACAACAGCCTTCAGGTGATGACATTTTGCATGTTTAATGGTTCGGTCCAATAACTCAAGCTGCGTTAACAGCATGAATGAACTAAGACTTTCAACACCTGCGTGAGACAGAAAACGATTATCCTGGTTTCACAGATGGGAAGCTGGTGTCAGAGATTCTGATTTTGTTTGCATGAGTAAAAACCTGGAGTAAGCCATTGATGAGGAGCATTAATGGTAGAGACTGGAACAGAGTCCAAGACATCTCATTTCTTGGACACAAAGGGTGATTCTACACTGTAGAGCTATTTCGGGATACCAGGAGTATCCCCAAATAGCTATTCAGTGTCTATTGAAGCAGCCCGTTATTTCGAAATAGGCTTTGAAATAATGGGTGGCTTATTCTGACATTGCTGTAACTCTTGTTCCATGAGGGTGAAGGGGCTTTTCGGAATAGCGAATTATTTCGAAATACACTCGAAATAAGCTACACAATTTGCGTTGCACAAACTGAGTAGCTTATTTCGAACTAAGGGTACGTCCAGACTACAGGCTTTTGTCGACAGATACTGTCGACAAAAAGCGTCTAGACTACATCCATTTCTCTCAACAAAGCAAGCCACTTTGTCGACATGAGCGTAGACGCAAAGGACGGTGTAGATGCAATAACGCCTTCTGGCGACAGAACTCTGTCGACAAAAGGCGTTATTCCTCGTAGAATGAGGTTTACCGCCGTCAACAAAACTGCCGAGTTCTGTCGACGTTATGTCGATAGAACTCGGTGGTAGTGCAGACGCAGGTATAGTTTTGTCGACAACAGTCCACTTTTGTCGACAAAACCCTATAGTCAAGACACACCCTCAGGGTGCTGCGTAGACACGCCCAATGAAAGCCCCTCTTTCCTGCTGATTGTTCGTATGAATCTTTTTGTGGGTAAGATTAGATCCAAGTGGATTGCTGCAGCCATCACTAAAATGCAGCCACATCTAGGGTGGAACAAGGGATGTGTGTGTGTGTGTGTGTGTGTGTGTGTGTGTGTGTGTGTGTGTGTGTGTGTGTGTGTGTGTGTGTGAGAGAGAGAGAGAGAGAGAGAGAGAATTAGTGTTATCCAAGTGAAGCCACAAGTGAAAATTCTACAAGAAGGAGGAGTGGTTGTTCAGGTTGGAAAGACACCAGGGCTAATTCAGCTGACTGCTGCTGGATCAAACTCATCCCTGATGTAACTTTTCACTTCATGTAAAAGTTTACCAGTGAGGCAGGTGATCTGCTTTGCCCCACTGCACATACATGCCAGAGAGATCCTGCTGTTAAAAAGGTTAATGCAAATGAAGGTATCAAATGTTCCCCTTGTTATTTATTGTTTCTTCAAGTAGCAGCCCTTGCACAGCCCTGTAACTCTTTGGCCTGGAATATTATTTCACATAAGTCATGTGGACAGATGTACAAGCAGAGAGGGGAGAGATCTATGGCATCCCGATGTCCCGTCATTATATATCATGTGTTTCTCGCCTCACTCACACCCTCCATCTGTGGAGAGGCAGCTTGGTGAAGCTGGCAGGGTCCTTTGATTAATGACACAAAGATAAACAGCTAATTTTCTTCATGGATAGAACTAATTATGAGTGTGTTTGTTTTTATAACCCATAGATTTACTGCCTCTGAGAGAAACATGGCTAATTGAAAAGAGGATTTGTTTAAAAACAGAAAAACAACATCCCAGGTTTTGCCTCATGTTTCTTGATCCCTCAGAGCAAAAGGAGACAGTCACAGGAGACGAGATAATTTAACCCATTGGTGTTTTCTTCCCTGGTCTTCCTAGCACCCTCCTACAAAATATGGTCTGTGTCCTCCCAAATTTCCCCTTTTGCCATATTATTATTTATATCATAGTTGCTCTGTAGAAACATCCATGATGATAGCTGCTAGAGGTGAACATAGTAAGAGATAGCTCTGGCCCAAAATAACTTATCATTTAGATAAACAGGAGAGACTAAGGTTGAGAGAGGAAACACACACCCAACAGTTAAGTGATTTGACTAAGTTCACATAGCTCGCCAGTGGCAGAACTAGGAATAGCACCCAGGTCTTTTGATTCCTGGCCTCATCACCTGCCCACTAGACAACATTGCCTCTCCAATCATGAGGTGAACTGCCCAAGTGGGGCTTCATTTCTGCTCCATCGCTGTCAAAGCTCTTCACACATCTGCTGAAATCTTGCCTCCTAGCTTGTACAGCTCCCCTTATTCATTCCGTGGGCTGTGCTACATCAGTGAGCCTTCATGCTCTTCTGATTTGCTGCTACATGCTGCCCGAGTAACATGACACAAGAGCTAGGGGTCACCAAATGAAATTAATAGGTAGCAGATTTAAAACAAACAAAAGGAAGTTTTTCTTCATACAGTGGATACAGGCAATCTGTGGAACTCCTTGCCAGAGGATATTCTGAAGACTAGGACTTTAACAGGGTTAAAAAAAAAGTACTAGATAAATTCATGGAGGTTAGGTCCATTAATACTTATTAGCCAGGATGGGCAGGAATGGTGTCCCTAATCTCTGTTTGTCAGAAGCTGGAAATGGGTGACAGGTGAGGGATCACCAGATGATTCCCTGTTCTGTTCATTCCCTCTGAAGTATCTGGGATTGGCCACTGTCAGAAGACAGGATACTGGCTAGATGGACCTTTGGTCTGACCCAATATGGCCGTTCTTCTGTTCTTAGTTATCACATCCCTCTCCTCTTCTAAACCTTCTTTCTGACTCACTGAAATTGGTCCCTGCTGAATTCAGTCTTATACTGGAAGGAGTCTGAGGCTCCTCTCATTGGATGCATCTGCACTGCACCCGTAGCTTGAAATAAACTATGCAAGTTTATTTACTTTACTCCTTGTGGAATGGGGTTTACAGAGACGTCAAAATAGCGAGCTCATTATGTTTCGAAATAATGGGCTTGCTGTGAAGACATGGGATAGTTATTTCAGGATACCAAAGGTATCCCAAAATAGCGCTGCAGTGTAGACATAGCCATTAACAACAGGAGTAATATGGCTGAACTCAAGAAAAGATCAGGCTGGTCCCTGAGATGCAGGAGCAAGAAAAGGACCGCTTTTCTCACTCTCTGTAGGCTGGTGGTAAGGCTTCTGCCAGCCCCTCGCCCTTGCAGAGCACTTAGGTTCAAGGCCTACTCAGGCTTTGAGCAGGAGAAATTTTGGCTGTAGAGAGTAAAGCCACTGGATGGATGCTTGAGAGATGCCACGAGAACACCAGGCCGAGCGGTCATAAGTACCCCTAAGGATGTTACAAGGCTAAGGGAGAAAAATTGTTCTCCTTGACCTCTGAGGATAGGACAAGAAGCAATGGGCTTACATCGCAGCAAGGGAGAGTTAGGTTGGACATTAGGGAAAACTTTCTGTCAGGGTGGTGAAACACTGGAATAAATTGCCTAGGGAGGTTGTGGAATGTCCATCTCTGGAGATACCTAAGAGCAGGTTGGATAGACACCTATCAGGGATGATCTAGATGGTGCTTGGTCCATCTGTGAGGGCAGGGACAGGACTTGATGACTTCTTGAGGTCCCTTCCAGTTCTAGCATTCTATGAGTCTATAATGCTGGACTTAACATTGATCTGGGGAGTTTTCTGTTTCCACATATACTCCTGTGAACAGCTTTTGCTTGTTGCCAGCACTATGCCTCGAGGAACAGATGTTAGAGGCTGATGTGGTGTCTGCTGAGTCACTCCTCCACTGCCTGAAATCCCCATTAAGAAGTTGGATGGGGCTGATATATAATTATTCAGTGATGGAGCTTGGAAAGCTGTCATTTGGCTGTGCCAGATTCTGTGAGTTACAGTGGGATCCCCATGAAAGTGGACGGATTGAATTCTCCTTTTTGGTTCCCAGGGCTTAATTTTTCTGTGCTGTTGTAGTCAGCTTGGATGATCCCTTGAGGTGGAGGACCATCTCTTTCACAAGTTTTATTTTTTATGGGTCCTTGGGTGACTGAGGACCCCGATGTGTAAGTCGCATGGTGAATTGGCAGATGTTGCAGGAGGCATTGAAATTCAGGGCTGAGCCACGATTGCTCTGTGACAGTTTTTGCTTTCTTTTCTGGCTTTCTTCCTGCAACGAAGGCAAGGTGATTTTCCTCAGAAGGGGATGTTCTTTCTTTGACAAGCCTTTGCCAGTTAACCCTGTCCTGGTCTCCCAGCGTGTGGTGTCAGTGCCACATCTCTTGATGCCGGTCTTCAGGGACGTGCTGTGTCTAGACTGGCTGCTTGAATTTGCGCAAGAGCACTGATTTTGTAATGTACAAAATCAGTGCTTCTTGTGCAAATACAATGACGCTCCTGTTCGGGCAAAAGCCCTCTTGTGCAAATGCTTTTGTGCAAGAGGGCCAGTGTAGACAGCTAAAAAGTGTTTTGCGCAAAAAAACCCCAATGGCTAAAACGGCGATTGGGGCTTTCTTGCGCAAAACCGCATCTAGATTGGCACGGATGCTTTTCCGCAAAAAGTGCTTTAGCGCAAAAGCATCCGTGCCAATCTAGATGCTCTTTTCCGCAAATACTTTTAACCGAAAAACTTTTCAGTTAAAAGCATTTGCAGAAAATCATGCCAGTCTAGACATAGCCCCCCTGTTTCCCTTCTCCTTTGGTAAGTTGTCCGTACAGCAGTTGTTATCGGCGTGTGCACACAGTGCCCATTCTACCTCAGCTCATGATGGACAATCAAGGCCTTAACACTGAAGATGTTGGCTCGTGTGAGGAGACTGACATTAGTGAAGCAATCCCCCATTTTATGTTGAGGGACTTCCGAAGAACGTGCTCATGCTGATGTTATAGATTTTTTACTTGTTTTTTATAGATCACCCAAGTCCCATAACAGTAGAGGAGAGCTGGAATTACCAGCTCTTTATAAACTGTCTTAACAGACCTCTTCCCAGGCAAATCCATTGAAACCTCTGCTGAACCGTAGTGTCTACATTTAGTTCGTGCTGAACTGGATCCCAACTAGCCTAGCAGAGCCAGATCGACGTGTGAGAGAGATATGCATTCAGTTCCAACTCATACGTCATTTAAAAAATTGTATTCTCGGGTCTTGTAGCCCGGCGAGTGGAACTGGAGAGAAGGGTTGGGTTTCAGGAAGGACTTCATTTGGTGGGACACCAAGGCACTCAGGAACGTGAGGTGAATCCAGACTGCGAGGCCTCGAGCTGTAACATCAGCCACTCAGCAATCAGTACAGATCTCTTCCTTGGCTCTGCCTGCCACATCTCCTAACGCTAATGAGATGAAACTGTTCCGATTGCAGATCTTTATGGTAGATGGTGCATGAGCCACATGCACCTGATGTCCAGATAGCAGGCTAAGTGCAACAAGAAGGGGGGGGAAATCTTTTAACTTGTACACTGAGCAGTTTGGATAGAGACCCAGCACGCCCGGAACCCAGGAACGCCATTTTGTCAAAGCCACTTGTAGGACAGAACAGCACCTCAAGGCAATAGATTCTCTAACTCCTGATGTCTTCAAACTAAGACTGGACATTTTTCTGGAGGATATGCTTGAGTCAGCCTCAAGTCATTGGGCTCAATTCCCAGGCAAAGGGATGAAAATATATGTCTTGCATGATGAGGTCAGACTAGACGATCTAATTGGCCTTCAAAATTGATGAATCCAAGACCATTCTCGCATCCCCAGCCCTGTAGTCGTGCGGCGAGGGAGCAGTGCTGGTTCATAACCCCAAAATGCTAAGTGAGGTTCTAACAAAGCCTGAGAAGCCCAGCGTGACTAGATTCAGTCACAACACTGCCACGCTAATCTATTGACTCAGCCTTAGTGAGGTGCTTGTTACAGAGCTGAGAAAACCAGACAGACTTTCCCCCCATCTCAAGTTGGGAAGACTTTTTGGCACCAATATCTGCAGCATGCAGTAAGTCCTCGTATGCACATGACTTCCGGGTGCTTTGCAGAGGCCTTGATATGCCGTACAATGAAAGAAGCCGCCGGCGTTCCACACATCAGCAGTTTTCAAACTTTTTTCTCATGACTCCATTGAAGAAAATTGTTGATGCTGCGACGCAACGTAATTTGAGTAGAGTGTGGGCTCCGGAGTGGGTGTAGAAAAGGGCTCCGGCTTTGTGGGGGGTCAGGGCTGGGCCAGGAGGGGCTTAGCACCCTCACTGACCAGGAGCCACTCAAGCTAAGGCAGATTCCTGCTCCTTCTGGCTCTGCAGACCAGGCTGTGCCCCAAAAGCAGCCAGCAGTAGGTTCCCAGACAATGGGCGTGTGGAGCTAGTGCTCGGGGCAGGGGTCATGTGAGGAGCCCTGTGCGCTCCCCCCACTACCTATGAACCGGGCCTGTTGCGGCTGCTTCTGGGGTGCAGCACAGTCTATAGTATCAGGACAAGCAGGGAGCTGCCTTAGCACTTCCACCGGTCACTTGATCCCCTTGCAGCAACGAGACCCAGCGCCTGACATTCCACCGCCCAGTCCTGGGGCATGATCCTTAATTTGAAAACCCCTGGCCATAAATCCCCAATGCTGCCGCTGGCATAATAAATCTGCGCCAGGCCAGGCCACTGGCCGCTCCCAAAGCCCGGTAAAAAAAGGACGCTGCAAAGGTGCTCTGATCTCCTGGCCATATGCTTTCCATTCCTACCACCTCAGCTCCTTCAGCTGTGATCCGTGGCATCCCACCCAACCTTCCCACATCATACTCTGGACATTTCCCGCCCCACCCCCTCCCACCAGGAGATGTCTGAAAGTGCTTAATGAGTTGCTATATCTCCCCCAGCTTTTCCTCCCCTTTGTTCTGCCTGAGTTATGTGGTGCCAAAAGCCCCTCACGTCCACCCCTCTCCTTTCCAAGGCACAGAGACGGAAAGAGCAACGCACACCGAGAAAGAGAGAGAGGGACGTTACCGGATATTAAAAAGTGCTGACCCTTAATAATGGCTGATGCTGAGTGCGGATTCTTTTTCATGTGGGAGGGTTGGGTCATTTTCACACACTGGCTGGCTGTGTGGGGATCAGGCAGCATTTGACAGCAATAACAAGTTCTCCGGTTTCCTGCCCGATTCCCTGGAGGACTGGCGGGGAAGCCGCATATGACACTTTGGATCAGGCCCTGCTGGCCATTGGCAGGCATTTGCCAAGCCAAGCCTAGACATGACGTGTGACTCGAGTAACAGAAGTCAGCCCCTCTCCCACACTGCTAGGCTCGTCCTTCTTCCAGGTACAGGACCATTCCCACGAAGACCATCTGCTCACTGGAATGGGGCTGAGGGGTGTTCTGAGGAATAAACAATGGCACCCCCCACAGCTTATAATCATATATTTGAGTGGCCCCTCATCTGCCTCTCCCCTCTGTCTTCATCCCTGGATTATAGTTGTGACGGGGTGTGGTCACAGAAGACCCCTGGGAGGGTGGGGGGGGGGGCTCCCAGAGGGCTGACAAGGCTACTGCCACTCTCCTTCCTGCTCCCTGGGGCGTCTCACTGCTCTGTCATGCTGAGCCAGCTGCCCGCTCTCCCCCTGGTCAGTCACAGAGCTGAGATCACTGCCTCCTCTCAAACTATTTGGAGTGTTCTGTGTTCCATGGTTTAGATGTCACCAGAACCCTGCAGAGCAGCAGTCTACATATGTTGCGTCTTGTATATAGTTAGCAAGCATGGTTATTTGACACTGTGGCTGTGTCTAGACTGGCAAGTTTTTGTGCAAAAGCGGCCACTTTTGTGCAAAAACTTGC
>JANRFK010004893.1:55016474-55047949 GCA_030068395.1 Apalone spinifera
TTTCAGTTAAAAGCATTTGCGGAAAATCATGCCAGTCTAGACATAGCCTGTGTGCGCCCATCTGGTTCCTGTATGTTACATATGTTCTGTAAAGAGCAAGAGACATAACAGACCCCTTGAACTGTAAGATCCTTAGGTCAGGGACCCTCTTTAGTTCTGTGTTTGTACAGCACGTAGCAGAATGCCATTCTGGTCTATCGTTAGGGCTTCTACAGGCCCCAGTAATGCAAATAATAACTAATACACAGGCTGAGCCTCTATAAACCGGGACTCTCTGGTCCGGCAATGTCGGCCCATGGATGTTCTAGGATCAGAGAGTCCTGGCACACTGAGGAGGATGGAGGGACTGGGAGCATGGTTCGATGCAGTGTGTGTTTTCGGGAGGGTGAGAAGTACGGCACATGGCTCAGCTGGGCAGGGGAGCTGGGAGCCGGCATGCAGCTCAGCTAGACAGAGGTGAGGAGGGGGAGGCCAAAACACAGCCCAGCTGGGTTGCAGGGGGGATAAAGAGGGCAGGAATCCTGACATGTGACTCAGGATGAGCTGCCTGGAGGATCCAGGAATCTGGTGGGACAGCAGGGCAGTAGGTGAAGCCAGCAGCATGGGGGCTAAAAATGATCTCCCCTGGTCCGGCAAAATCCCTCATCTGGGACCACCCAAGGATGCCGGACCAGGGAGGTCCAACCTGTACCTGTAAACATGACATAACTCCCCCTCTCCTCACTTTGTGAATACAGTACAACCTCAGAGTTCCAAACACCCCGGGAACGACGGTTGTTCAGAACTCTGACATGTCCATGACTCTGCACACAATGTTATGCTGTTATTTCAAAAGTTTACAACTGAACAGTCACTTAATACAGCTTTAAAACTTTACTCTGGAGAAGAAAAATGCTGCTTTCCTTTTTTTTTTTTTTTTTAGTAGTTCATGTTTAACAGAATTGTGTGTGTGTGTGTGTGTGTGTGTGTCCCTGATCCTGCATGATTGGGTGCTTCCAATTCCAAATGAAGTGTGTGGTTGCCTTCTCAGTTCATATTTCTAATGTTCATAGCTCAGGGGTTCTACTGTACCATTCTTCTGACAAATCGATATGCAAAAGGTTGATGAACCCAATACATCTCTATAGAAATGACTTTAAAAGTCATATAGAATTTACCACACAAATGGTGCCCTTTCTACTTTTTAAAACCATGGACATCATTACCTTTTGAATGCTAGGGAGTGGTGAAAGCACCTTCCAGAAAAATTACACTCTTCTATTAATCCTACAGGTTTTCTCTGTAGGGCAAATCTTCATCCATGCAAACAATGGCTAATGACACTCCCAGCTTCCTTTGTTGACAAACAGCTACCACCAGCTGTGAAGGCACCACCACAGAGCTGCCTGTTTTCTAGTGGTGAATGACTTACTGTGAGTGGAATCTAGAAATACTCTGAGTACTATATTGCTGAAGCTGTCAGATATCATGTCCCCTAGAGCAGCGTAATCAGGGGATGGATGCAGAATCAGACACTCTTTGATGTGGGCATTGATTTAACGGTCGCAAGAGGGGTGCACCAATCCATACTCGTGTGTGGTAAGCTGTTGACTTGCTGGCATGAGCAACATTTGGATATGACTCCATGCTGCCCGCGGGTGAATTGGTCTTCAAGCTATTTTCCTGAAGACAGGGACTGATGTCACCATTGCAGTTGGCACTCATTGGCCACCCCTTTGGCAGTCACCACAACGAGACCAAGGAATGAATAGGCCATGGAGATTAACGCCCCCATCACCACTAGAGACAATGAACATGCTTGAGGGACATTGGCTGGATAGCGTTCAGGAAACCAGCTCTGCCAAAGCCCCCCACAAATGAAATGGAAATCAGTAAGCTACATGGTATAGTGAATATGTTCACAGCCATATAACTGGGTTAACCAATCAAAATTATGGAGATTTGAAGACTGATTTGCATTTTTTCCCACTATAGCTTGAATCTTTCTAAACCGGGACTCTCGGACCACGGATGTTCCTGGACCAGAGAGTCCTGGTAGAGGGGTGGTAGCAGGAGCCCTTCAGGGGCCCAGAGTCCAGCTGGGCTGGCTGAAGGGGAGCCTGGTGGCTGGAAGCCCTGCTGTGAAGTTCAGCTGGGCCGGCAGCAGGGTGGCTGGAGCTCCAGTGGATTCCGGTGGGGCAGTGGGCTGCTGCCGGGACCAGGAACTCCAGCGGGGCAATAGGCTGTTGGCAAGATCAGGTGCCCAGCAGGGCTGGCAGGGCAGCGGGGCTAGTGGTAGAGGGGAACTGGCAGGGATGCCTGCAGCAGAGCTGGGCCAGTGGCAGGGGGGAGCTGACGGCCGGGGCAGGAGTGGAGTCATGTTGTAGGGCTGGCTGCAGGGTGACCAGAAATGACCTTCCCTAGTCTGGCAAAATCCTTCATTCAGGACTATTCAGGTACCGAGGACCAGGGAGGTCCAACGTGTATTATGGAGATGGCAGAGATGAACTTAGAAGCAGCTGGCGCTGGTTTGTGATTTGAACATGAGCATCCGGAACTCCCTATGTGTTTGTGACATTGGATCTTGCCTGGTTACATGATGCCATAAATCACACGGGTCATTAATGGCATTGGCTTCATGCTTAGATAAAAGCCTTGATCATGTGCTAATTGAACTCTAGAGGGAAAGATGGAAAAATGTGTTTCACTACATAGTTGTGGCAGCGGTTAAAGGATAAACCGCACTGTGGTTAGATGTTGCTGCTGCAGAGCTTATTGAATTTGAAACAGACATAGAAGAGCAAATCATTTTGCAGGTTCTTACAGATGTCAGGGAGCAATTTACTCTTCCAGGAACTTGATCCTAAGAGCACCTGCATTTCTCTGACTCTGAGACACCAGCCAGCTCAGTGGTCCTAGAAAATGAATGCGAGAGAGTGAAAGTATGTCTACACAGCAGTGTTATTTTGGAATAACAGACATGTCTACACTACAAGCCTTTATTCTGAAATAATGTCAAGCTGGAGGACTTCTTACTCTGGCTCATGGTAACCCTCATTTCATGAGGAGTAGAGGAAGTTGAAGGAAGTACACTCTTCCTGGGACTTCCTGCTGTACACACAGTGCCAGAAGCAGAGTTAAACTATTTTGACTTAAGACACACAACTGACATAGCTGAAGTTGCGTTGCTTAATTCAGCTTTAGTCCTGCTGTGTAGACAAGCCCTGAGTGGCACTTCTGACTGGCAGCCGCTCCCAGTCAGGACACAAATCATCCTGACCCCTGTCTTTTTATTTTGCTTTTTGCATCTGTTGGCAAATGTGGCAGTTTCAGTGTGCAAATGTATTACTATCTGCTGCAGCATCTGCCCAAGTGAGCCCACATCTACACTTGCAGGAAGATCGGTGCTCCGAAAATCAATCTTCCAGCTTTCGATTTAGTGGGTCTAGTAAGGACCTGCTAAATCAAATGCTGAGGGTGCCCGTCAATCCCAAAACTCCTCTCAGTTGCAAGGAGTAAGAGAAATCAATGAGAGAGTTTCCCCTATCAACCTCCCATCATGGGGCTGCCCCAGAAAATTGATGTAAGGTACGTTGACTCCAGCTACGCAATTCTTGTAGCTCAAGTTGCGAGTCTTGCATCGATTTTCTCCACCAGTGTAGACCTGGCCTCAGAGAACTGATTTGCCTTTTGCAAAATTTAGCCAGCTAGTAGGTGATGACTATTTGGGTTCTCAGTCATCAGAGTCAAGAAGGAGACTCCTCCATGTCTTTTCCTTCTTTGGGCCACTTGACCTGACCTTTACCCTTTTCCGGTGCCTGAGCCATCTGTCCAGCCTGCCCTGCAGCTTCTTCCTACAGCCTGTGTCCTCAGGGGAGTAGCTTCCAGATCGCAGAGTCTTCTGACTAGTTGGCCTAATCTTGCAGTGAAAGTTTGCTACATTGTGGCACCCCTCTGAGACATTATGTCTGAGGTGACTGCCAACCCAGACTAAAGCTGCTTCCGTAGGCAAGATGCTACAAAGTGATTGGTGAAAACAGTTCCACACTCCAAATGAAGAGCATCTTTAATTCAAATGTCTCCTCTTCTCTTTAGTCACAGACCTAAAATGACATTAGCAGATGCTGACTGACTAGAGGCCTGGTAGATTTGACTAGCTCTTTGGCATGGCTGTCTTTGCTTTGCTCCAGGACATCCAGCCTTTTATTTTCCTCACAGGGGACGAGTAAGGATTCCATCAAAAACCCATCTTGCCTTTCTTCCTACTTCCCCTGCTCCCATTTGTTCTCTCCCCCTCCTCCTGCTCGGTGTGTGTCTGTTCAGAATGCAGTGCTGGCTCGTAATCCAAATCTCTGGCCAGCCGCTCTCTCTGGAAGTTGTGGGAGGGTAGGCAGTAGCCTGGCTTTGGCAGTGGAGAATCACAGCCATGGGAGTATCTTTAACAGGACATCTGTCCCTCTCACTTTATTACAGATGCAGATTTCTCCCACACACAATCCCATCCATTATTATTCTAACCTTCCTATGTTAAAACGTGCTTCACATTTGGGCCACTGAGACTGAGTTCCCTTTGATCTTCAGTTTGATCACTGTACTATTAAAAGGCCTCTCAGAAGCTGAGATAAAGACGCCCCAAGTTACTTACATCTGCAGTGTAATGTGTGTTCCTTTACTCATCTCTTCCTTTGCCTTCAGGGCAGGTCATTCCAGTTTGTACTTTAGAGCAGAGGTGGGCAATAATTTTGGATGGGGGGGCACTCCAAGATTTTGGTAACTGGTCAAGAGCCACACTTTTCTTTGGAGGGGGTCCAGGGTCTGGGATGGGGTTTGGGGCCAGAAGGGAGCTTGGGTAGAAGACTAGGGTGCAGGAGTGGGTATGGAGCTAGAGAGGGAGTTTGGGTGGAGGAGGGGGTTGTGACCTGGAGCAGAGGATTGGGGTGTAGGGTCCAGGAGGGGGTATGGCTGCAGGAGAGGATTCTGGCCTGGGAGAAGGGTTTGGGAGGGGTGCAGGATTTGAGAGAGAGTTCTGACCTGTGGTGGTGTGTATGCAGAGGGTCTGAGTAGTGACCTAGGGCAGGGGGGAGGTAGGGTGCCAGGGGCAGGCTCTGGCTAGGTGGGGCTTACCTAGGTGGCTCCTGACCAGCAGATCAGAGGAACCCTCAGGCAGGCTGTTTACCTGCCTATAGTCCCAGACCACTCAAAGTGGCTGGCAGCTCCATGTGGCTCCTTACAGTGCATGGAGGAGGTTTCAGCCTACTATCTTTACCCCAGCACAATCTCTCAGCTTTCATTGGCTAGTTTCTGTCCAATAGGAGCTGAGAGATTATTCCATTGGCAGAGGCAATGCACGAAACTTCCTCACCTTCCCAGCAAGTGGCGCAGAAACCACACTGAGCAGTCAGCCATTTTGAGTGGCATAGACCTCTGTATCCAGGTCCTGGTGGAGAAGGCCACAGGCTGGATTAAAAGGCTTGACAAGCCAGATACAGCCCAGGAGCCATAATCTGCCCACTTCTGGCTTAGAATCATCTACCCCAGAACAATCTGTTTTCAATGGGAGGCACAAGTCAGAACAGAATGAGTGACACAAACCTCTTTTCCTAACTTTTAATACTAGATTTCCCATGAAAAACTGTCCTTCCCAGATTGCATGCCAAAATCAGATCTGTCAGGTATGTCTACACTACAGAGTTTTGTCTGAAAAATGGCCATTTTTCAAACAAAACTTGAGGAATGTCCACACTGCAATGGTGTTCTTACACAAGAACATGGAAAGAACAGAGGGGTTTTTCTGGCATCGCTAATCCTCATTCTACGAGGAAGAAGCCTTTTTGCAAAAGAGCTCTTTCGGAAACAGGCGTGTGTGGACAGGGAAGAGGGAGTTCTTTTGGAAGAAGAGGAAAGAGGAAAAAGCACAGGTGCTCTGGTGGCTTTTCCATCCATAGCAATCACAGCTTACATGAGAGAGAATATCCATTCAGTCTGGATGCTCTCTTTTGAAATGGCAGATCGCTTTTTCAATGCACTTTTGTAGTGTGGACACTCTCTTTCGGAGGAAGTTTTTTTGGAAGATCAGTTCTGAAAAAAAGCTCCTTCCGAAAGAAGACTGTAGTCTAGATGTAGCCTCTGAAGAGGCACCCAGTTTGTAAGTGAGGAAGCACAATGGTTAGATCAGGGTACTGTGATGGGGAAACTGAGATTTTATTCCTGTCCCCAACTCACTGTGGGACCTTGGACAAGTCATTATAATCAGGTGACACCCCACATTTCACATTAGTAAATACCTACTTTCACTTCAGAGCTCTTATGAGGCTTAAAAGGGGGTGTGTAAAACACTTTGAGATCCTTTGGACCAATTGTAAAATAGCATCATTTAGGGTGACCATATTTTTAACATAGCTTCCCACTCCTCCGCCACCCAGGCACTTCTGTGGTAGCATATTTTAGGGGTTCAGAATACTCAAATAAAAACCAAACGTGCCTCTTCTAGAATTGTGTTCTGACATTGCTCATGTCAGCCTTTAGCTCAGCCTCAATGTGTCGATTTCTCAGAGACAAGCGTTTTCCCCTACAAATTAAGTCTTCTGAAAAAGTTTATCACAAAACACTGAGCAAAGGCTGTTAACGGAGTGGACTGAAAAATGGAATTCCCACCCCAAAGGATATTCTGATAGGTCAGAATTTGTGTTTTGGTTTAATCAGGATGAAGAGTTAAAACGTTACAACTTTTTGCAGAACAGAACGCTCCTGAAAAGATTTGGTTCAGAAGCTCCAGATATATAGCAGCAGCTCAGCTACATGGTGCATCACAGGAGATGTTGATCATTTGGGCCGTGGGGCACACAGGGGAGAAGGCGAGTAGAGGTTTTTGGAATACCAATGCACCAGTGCTGCTCTTTGGGATGCAGAAATTAACACTCACCTGAAACAAATTATTTGATGTTGGGTTGGCCAACCAAAGTTTCATCTTAGGTCATCCTGAAACATGTTGTTTGGACTTGCCTGACAGAAAATGCCACCCTCCCTTTCAGATAAGAAAATGTTTTGTTCGAAATTTTTCAGTCAGCCCTAGACTTTTTTTGAAGCGTTGCTGCATGAAAACACCCTGCCCGAACCTAGAAAGGATGGATTCCTTGCAGTGGCCCTATTGCAAGTTATTCTCATCAGCCCTGCTTCAGAGTCAAGTCCCAAAATCTCTCGAATCATGCTCAGATCCAGCACTGTAAATTAAAACAAGCTCCTGGGAAATTCTCCCCTCTTCAGCTAAATAAAAACAAAATGATTGCGCTTGGAGAGCAACTGATCATGAAATACAGCAGGGCTAAAATCTCCAGCCCCGCTGACCCTCTCTCCTTACCCCTCCACATTCCCAACAGACAGATTAAAATTGAACATGTGGCTTAACTCTTACACACAACATACTGTGAAGAATGGAAAAGGAAGGAAGACTGTAACAGCATCTGCCTGGGAGGGAGGTCTGCTCCCTTCAGAAACTAGCTAGCTCCCAAAGGCTAGATAATAGTTTTTAAATAAGAGCCCTGAATAAGACTATTAGACCTACAAAAGCCTTCATAAAGATGAGGCTGCTGCTGTGCAGAGACTAGAGACCAGTGTGCCGACCATATTGTCTGAGTAAAAACAATGAGTCCCGTGCACCTTAAAGATTAACAGATTTATTTGGGCATAAGCTTTTGTGGGCAAAAACCCACTTTGTCAAAGGCGAGACTCCATGCATCTGATTAAGTGGGTCTTTGCTCATGAAAGCTTATGTCCAAATAAATCTGTTAAGTCACATCTTCACTCCACAGAAGATCAATGCTTGGTGCAGTGGATCTTCTGGGGTTTGATTTAGCTGGTCTAGTAAAGACCCACTAAATGGAACTCAGAGGGCACCCCTGTCGGTTCAGGTACTCCTACTCCTCACGAAGAGTAAGGGAAGCCAATTGGAGTGCGTGCTCCCATCAGTCTCCTGCTTTGTGGATGGTGCAGAAATGAGATTTAAGATACATCAACTCCAGCTGTGTAATTAACATAGCCGGAGTTGCGTATCTTAATTCAGCCTTCCACTATAGTGTAGACCAGGCCTTAGTCTCTAAGGGTATGTCTACACTGCATTCCTCTTTCGAGAGAGGAATGCAAATGCAGCCGAGTGAAATTGCAAATGAAGCGCGGATTTGAATTTCCCATGCTTCATTTGCATAATCGTGTCCGGCCGCTATTTCGAAATACCCTATTTCGAGATAAAAAACCGCTGTGTAGCGGTAATTTTGAAAGAAACCTCTTCTTTCAAAATAACCCTTACTCCTAAAAAAGAGGGTTAATGGTTATTTCAAAAGAAGGGGTTTCTTTCAAAATTACCACGTCTACACAGCGTTTTTATCCCGAAATAGGGTATTTCGAAATAGCCGCCAAACGCGATTATGCAAATGAAGCGTGGGAAATTCAAATCCATGCTTCATTTGCATCCCTCTCTTGAAAGAATAATACAGTGTAGACATACCCTATAGTACTAGAGTACTCCCTGGTCTTTTTGTAGATATAGACTTACATGGCTCCTGTGATATTGTCTCACTGTTTACTTGTAAGTTCCTTGGCCAGGGACCATTTTCATGTTCCGTGGTAGACATTGTACAAACACACTTAGAATCTGGTGTGGTTTTGATGCAGAAACTCCATGTCAAAGGAACCCCAATTCTTTGTAAATAACTCTCATCTCAGAGCTGAGAAACTCACTGCACCAAACAGATGTCTTGAAGGAAATGTATCCAGAAAGCTTAGAATGTAAGGCAGGGCTACTCAACACATGGCCTTTGTTTGCGGCCCACGATGCTGTTTGGGTTTACGCTCAACACACAGCCCGTGGGTGGGATCCTTTGAACATGGCCTCCATTAGGAACACGCTTCACAATGGTGAGGCATCTCCCAGGTGGGGTAAGCATTGAAAGACACAAGCAGACGGGCTGGCTGGAACAGACGGGTACAGGGTGTCAGCATTTCTGGCCCTTAGGGAGGACGTGCCGGGAGCACTGGAGCATTGTGGGAAGTGCTGGCTGCTTAGCCTTGTGGGCAGAGCCTAAGAGGTGCTGACTGGCTCACACTGGCCACGTTTCGGTCTAGCACTGTGGCTTAAGGCTTAATCTTTGTATTCATGCCCATCAGTGTGAAAGAATCGATTTGCATATATTTGCATGTATATGAAACCATACTTAAATTGCAGCCCTCAGCATGTGCTGTGAGTATCATTGTGTCCCCCGAGGCTTCCAAAGTCGAATGGCCCTGAGGTAAGGTATCTATAGAAAGCTTGTCACTTGTCAAGCTCCCCAATCCCTGCGAGATGTATGTACAGGTCTTATTTAAGGAACACTGTAAGTATGCTGGTTGGACTTGCAGTGAAAATTCATCACCAGGGGATAAAGTGTCTCCGGGGTGGCCCATTCCAGCAGGAAGATGCCATCCCACCCCGAACAGCGGGGGATGTAGCACGAGGCTGAATCGTCTCACCTTCCTCCTTCCTAAAGCTTTGACTGAAAATCCACCCGACGCAACTGCAAAGAATCGAAAGTACCCCACCTATGGCCAAAGACAAAAGGCTGTTTCAGTATTACAGAGTGGGAAAGGCATGCTGAGGAGGCACTTTGAGGGGCAGAGGCATCTCCTGAAAAACAGGATCCTGAGTCCTTTGATGCCAATCAGAGCTGCACTACATAGGAGGGGGGAGGGAGGGACATGCTCGATTAGATAGGCAAGGTAACTGTTAATGAGTGTTGGGGCCAGTTCTATTTTATGATTTTGTTTTGTGTTGTCGCCATCTGTTCTCGTCTTTCTCTTGTTTCTGGTAGAATCTCTTGTTTTATTACAAGGCCGTGTGTTATACAAGAGCAGTGGTTCGAGGTGAAATGGGGCACGCTATTCCCTGGAGGGAAGAGGATCTGGGACTTCTGTGAGCAGCCAGTGTCAGGGGCTGGTTACTGCAAGGGAATGCTTCAAAGGGACTCAAGACAGAGGAGCGTACCTATTGTTGACCTGTGAGGCAAAGGCAAGTCAGGCATAGCCTGGAAGAGAGCGATTGATTGACAGGTGGCGTTAGGGGGCTACCACGCAAGTAGGTGCCGGCAATGCCCCCCTTACCTTGGAGATGGGTTAACAAGGGATTTACAGTCCTGGGTTCCCCAAGAGCCATCAGGGTTGTGCAGAATAAAAAGCCTCTATGGTCCACAGCTGAACAAAAGCCCCATTGTGTAAAAAGGGAGTTTTGCTCATTTCAGGATGGTAGAAATTGGGCCTAAATTCTTCCTGGCTTTGGTTTTTTGAATATTTCCTGTCTTGTGGATCTCTGTCCTGCTAGACATTTTTTAATCCCTACTTTTTCTACTCTTGTAATCAACTCAACTCTACCTGTGGTAGCCACAGCAGAAGGCTAGCAGAGACTCATCTCTTGCAATTGCTACCCTCATGTTGTCCAACCTTGGTCAAAGAAGGTCTAAACCAGCGGGTGGTAAATATGCCAGTGGCCACCACTACTTTGTCTCTCTCTTGGGACCATCGAGGGAGCTGCAGTGATGTTGAAGAAATCTGAGGCAAAAGGGGCTGGATTGGCTAAAGGAGATAATGTGATTTGGTGATGGGGGTATAGGAGAGGAAATCAGTTCTGGGTTCTAATCCCAGCCCTGGCTGTGACTTTAGGACTGTTTCTCCTCCTCTTTTCCATTTGGGCTGTAAGCTCTTTGGGACAGAGACTGTCTCAGTCTTTGCCTTTGTACCGTGCATGGAACTTAGGCACTAAATGAGTCTTAATAACAAGGGCGTTGGAGTAGAAGATATTTGCTGCGGCCACAGTCTTTGTTTCTCTGCTCCGAATTGCGCTGAGTTCATTGGCAGCTCTCAGCAAATAGCAACAAACAGCTAAATGTTAATTTCAACACTTTTTTAAATCATTCCACCACATACACAAAAAAGGGAATGAGTCCAAATTCATCCCCAGTGCAACGCCATTGACTTCATGGGAATTACTGATTTGAACCAATATTGAATATCCCTTCTGGTTCTTTCTTCCTGCAAAGTCAGAATTCACTGGAGATCCAATCTGCTTCTGGCAGATTTTTCTCTCTCCGTGGACATGGGCAATTACATAGGCACAGTGAAATAAGGTGGCAAAAAAAAAGGGGGGCTTTGTTATCTTTTCCTATATTTCATGCGCTTAACTCCACTTTGCAGCTCCTCTTAGTTTAAATGGCGTAAATTATACCATTCTGGTTCCCATCATCAGGAGGGAGTCTGCAAATGAATTGCAGGCAGCCTGTTTGCATTCGGTGTGTTTTAAAAGGATGCCAGCAATGGGAAAGGATGTAATACGGTGAACACACACACTATATCCAATGGCAAGAATTCTGTTCCACCTGCACAAATAACAAGTCAGCCCCTTTGGTCAATTTTGGAGGCATTGTCTCCCCAGTAACATGCCCGACTGCTCTATAAGTCGTTGTTTTCTTTTCCCGCTTGGCTGGATCGCTCGCCCGCCAACTGATTGAAACCTCGCCCACCCCACAAATTACTATCTTTGGGAAAAAGACAGCCTTTGTTCACAGCTCACAGATTAATGATATGCTGCAGATTTATCAGTACAGCAATGAGAAGTCTCAATAAATTAATTCCCTCTGCGAACCTGACCCCTGCTTGCTACAGATGTGGAAAGCGACTTGTGTCAGCTCCCCCAGTGGCTGTCAGGCACTTTGCTATAAATTGTGATTCAAGTGTCAACAGGTTTCATTTTTTATTGGCCGCTATGTGACTTCAGCTATCACAGAGCCACCCTGTTCACAGTTCAGCTGCAAGGCATAATCTCCTGCTTTCCTCTAGGATAATTCCTGATGCATAGAGCCTTGCACAGATGCAAAATTTTGTATCCACATCCACACCTGTATCTGCAAAGATGAGCCACATCTGGATCTCCACAGATATAAAGCAGATATCTGCAAATTTGCAGGGTTCTAGATACAACGTTTGTATCTACAGTCACATCCGTGAATGTGGATACCTGGGGATATAATGTGGCTATCCATGGATTTGCAGGGCTCTCCTGGTGCACATGCCTTTCTCTCTGTGTGACAGCTCTCCAGAAACCTTCTCTGTGTGACTGTGATTTACATCAGCAGAGGATCAGGTCGATAGGTACAAAGCAGCCATCCTGTGTAGTGAAGTGGCTAGTCACTTTCCTCCTGGGCCATGGTAGTATTTGAAAGGTAAGTGTAGGCCTGAGATCAGGGTTGTTGGTAGTGGCAGGCACCTGGTAATAAACGTGATTTGCACACAACTTGTCACGCACGCACCAGGGGAGGAACAAACTGGAAAGTGCAAATCCTCTGAACGTTACCGCGCTTGTAACGTGACGTGCAAATAGATGAAACACCCCACTCAGCTCTTGGTTTTAACTGGAGGATCAAAAGCTTGCAATGTTTAAAACAAACCTTCGCACCAGCTAAAATGTCAGATTGAAAATATAACCCGGTTTAACTGCTTGGAAAAACACAAAGGGCAGTTCGTTTAAGTGGAAGGTATTTGGCAACTTGCTACATTGTAAAGTGTTTAATAACATGCCAGTCAGACCCTGGACGTACTCGTGTCAGTTTAGGACCCTGTGCAGTAAACATCTTGTGCCCCCATGCACTGGATGTATTTTTTAATTTAAAAGGTTTCAATTGAGTTTACGGCTCCAGAAAGGTGCTGGCTTGATGCTTCTATTTATTTATAGAACAGCTACTGCAGGAGTGGGCAAAAGGGCCTTTGCAGGGTGGATCTGTCCCGTGGAGGCTCTGCCACTCTCCCGCCCCCAGGCCAGTTAGAGGCTGGGGGTGGGAGGAATGCACAAAGTCTCCTCCCTCCGCTAGGGGCATGGGCCTCTAGGGGGAACCTCTGTGGTGGGGGCAAAGACTTCATGCACTCCCCCACCAATCATGGTCTGTGGGCGGGGAAGCAGGGAAGTATGCTGGCCCCACCCCTTCTGCTTGAGGCTCCGCCCCTTCCAGTGCGGCCTGGGGCCACTTCAAAAATTTCTGAGCTGGCCCCCGGCAAAAAATTATTGCCTACCCCTGAGCTACAGCATGAACAAAGGGAACCCCCCCAGCACTGCTCCTGCCAGTGTGCCTCTGTCTGGAATACAAGGGTTGCTCTTTCCCCAGGAGCCATTCGGTCCCTGCTAAGAGTGCCCAAGAGGCTCTCTCAGCTCTTGGATAGTGGTTCTTGGGCAGCGAGAAAATGGGGATCGCTTTCATGTGGGGAGGCTTGTAAAATGGTTTGCTAGAGCTGACCTTGATCAGGGCCCAAAGGTCACTGATGTTCCCAATCCAACAGACCAACTTCCCAGTCCCCATGGAGACATCTTGCACTAGTGTAGCCCACCATCATGGGCTGTCATCTTATGATGCAATTAAATATTCTTTAACATGTAATGGTGGCTTGGAGTACAAATGGTTTGGACTAGCAACAGACCCTTCCCAGTTCTACACAAGAACATCAAAGTGCCCATACTTGGTCAGACCAAAGGTCCATCTAGCCCCGTATCCTGTCTTCTGACAGTGTCCAGCACCAGGTATCCCAGAGGGAATGAACAGAACAAGGAATCATCAGGTGATTCCTCCCCTGTTACCCATTCACAGCTTCTGACAAACAGAGGCTGGGGACATTGTTCCTACACATCTCAGCTAATAAGTATTAAGGGACCTATCCTCCATGAATTTACCTTGTTCTTTTTTGAACCCTGTTAAAGTCCTAGTCTTCACAACATCCTCTGGCAAGGAGTTCCACAGGTTGACTGTGTGTTGTGTGAAGAAATACTTCCTTTTGTTTGTGTTAAATCTGTTAAAACTCGCTGCCTCTCTGTACGCTAAAGCCAACACTTATCAATCTTTAGGACACGGTATAAAGCTAACCAATTAGGTTTTTTTTTTTAATTAATTACAATCTTGCCAGTTGCAGGTGGGCGCCTACTGGAGGAATAAAATACAGGATTATGTAGCACTTTAAACACTAACAAGATGGTTTAATAGGTGATGAGCTTTCGTGGGCCAGACCCACTTCCTCAGATCAAATATTTTCTTCCACTATTTGATCTGAGGAAGTGGGTCTGGCCCACGAAAGCTCATCACCTATTAGACCATCTTGTTAGTCTTTAAAGTGCTACATAGTCCTGTCTTTTGTTTCAGCTACACCAGACTAACACGGCTACATTTCTATCACTACTGGAGGAATAGGTATTAAATATGTAATACATCATCCATGTGGTCTATTAGCCATTTTGTGTTATTTTGAAAAAGATCTGAATGCTGCAGAAATCCCTGAATAAACAACACTTTGAGAAATTCCGCTGTGTGTTCACAGTTCTACTCCTATGTAATGTATTGCCTATTTTTATCGAAGAAATGAAAGACTCGTGGGCACCAGCCCAGTTCCCTGTTGGTTTTATAGGGACGGCTCAACTTCAAAGTGTTGGAAGCTTCAGTACAAAGAACAACAGAACAGCATGATACTTAGCTCAACCCTCTGAGCGGAAAGTCTCACGAGAACAGCCCTCTTGTGAGAGTTCAGCGACCACCCACTTCTAGCCGGGGCAGCCAGTCATATGATACTTTAGCCCTTCCATTTTTGGCTCCAATTGGAAGTAAAATCTGCAAAAAGTGGAAAATATTGAGACTTAACCAAAGTTTTAGAAATTTAAAAGAGGGAAAGGCTTGGCTCAGAACCAGAGTGAAAGTTTGGGCCAATTCTTATTTTATATTTGGTCTTCAGTGGTTTGCTGGTGTGATGTAGTTGGGGACTGTCCACTCTAGCTTGGACACTCACTGGTTGCTATGTGTGCTGTGGGTGACCCCTACTGGCCTGTGTCTGCAAGCACTGACCAGTGTGGGGGGAGGGGGAGGGTCTCCCCTGAGCACCAGCACCAGCATCTAGACAATGACCAGTGAAAGTTTCTCACTTGACCACGGGAAGAGGGTCTAAACAAAGGATGGGGTGTGGCTACCTGGGAGATGTATGTTCTGTGATTTTGAGAAGGGGCAGTCTTGGCTGGGAAAACATGAAGAGAACAGACTAAGTGAGTACTGGGGATTCAGGGGCCTGTGGACCCCTACCACAAGGGGTCTGAGGCTGCCTGCCCCCTTACTCCGATGTCCACATCGAACCCGGCTTGTGAGGTATCTTAGAGAAGCAATAAACCCTCTCTATTCTACCTACTGGCAAAGTCACATCTTGCTGCAGACGGGGGTGCAGGGTCGGGGGGACCCCAACGCGCTGTCACAGCTGGTCCTTAATTTTGACTAATATTCTCTGGCCTGTGATTATATTTTTAAGGGCTGTCTTATGGATAAAGCCTTGCATTGGGACTCATATATGGGTTCAGTTCTCAGCTCTATATATAACCTTGAGCAAGTCACTTAGAGTTTGTCTATGTTGTGTCTTTGTCTGGTTAGTAAATTCTAATGCACACTAGTGTGTTGCACACTAAGGCTACATATACACTGCACAGTTATTTTGGAATAACCTATTAGGTAATAGTTATTCCAAAATAGCCTATTTCAAAATAGCATGTCTACACTGCAGGGAAGCTTCAAAATTAATCCGAGGCAGGCTTCCCTAATGTAGATGTGCTATCTCGATTTACAGCCCCAAGAAGCACTGGGGAGGAATAACTTAGAATGGCCCTGGTGAGGGGCTATTTCGAAATAGCAGAAGTGGAGCGTCTACACACGCCTTCTTTTGAGATAGCTATTTCGGAATAGGCGTTATTCTTCATAGAATGAGGTTTACAGAAGTCGGAATGAGCCGTCTGTTATTTTGAAACTATTTCGAAATAACAGAATTGCTGTGTAGATGCTCACATGGTTATTTCAGATTAACGGCCATTATTCCGAAATAACTTTGCTGTGTAGACACACCCTAACTGGCCTATGGGGACCATGTTGACGTTCACTAAAAGTTCTCCAGGGCATTTTAATATGATGCAATTTATGTCCTAGGGAACTTTTAGTGCATGCCAACAGGGTGCACATGGGCCAATAAGTGTGCAGGACATTGTGGGAATTAGAATTTATATGACAATTCATGCAGACTAGGTTTCATAGACAAGCCGTAAACCTCCCTGTGCTTCAGCTCCCCACCAATTTCAATATTTCCTTCACCTGTCTTGTCCCTTTACATTGTTTTGAGCAGGGATTCTTACATGCCTTGGCCATGCCTACACTAGGAAACTATTTCGAAATTACTACATTCAACTTGAGAACTCCCGATTTAACAAATTCAAGTTAGCGTGTCCTCGCTATGGGGAAGCATTGAAATTAGTCCGAGACAGGGTCCTTTAATGTGGACATGCTCCCTCGCACTTAGAGCCCTAAGAAGCACTGTGGGGAGCTGCGGGAGGCCTCCCGGAGACCAATAAGTTCAAATTAATGACACCAGGGCGTCCACACTGTTATTTCAGAATTAGCATTACTCCTCATGAAAAGCAAGAGTACAGAGCTGAAATTCCGTGGCCTGTTATTTCGAAATAACGAGCTTGGTAGTGTGGTCGCACTGCTTATAAATTCAAATGGGGGCACGTATTTTGGAATAAGGTCCTGGTGTAGACCAGGCTCTTATCAATGAAGTCTTTAGTAGGGACTTTTAAAAACGGTCAATAATACCACTACTAACTAACTCACCTGACCAACTACAAACATGTCCCAGATCCTCAACTGGTTGGAACTGGTGCAGTGCTGATTTACACCAGCTATGTGTAGTTTTGAAACACATAGCTCCTATGTTACAGGCACCTCCACTTTATCATTACCAGGCATAACTTTTTAAAAGAGGGAATATAATAAGTAAAACATGGCAACCAGAGGCTATAGGCAAAAAGAGAACTGGAGTGTAAGGGCTGTCACAGGAAGTTGGAAAACATTGGGGGACATAGTTTTCTAGTTTGTTTAAAGTTGTTTTTCTTTTATTAAAATCAACTGTGCAAAAACTTAAGTTGGTGGGAAAAATGGCCTCTGCCAAGTGTATCCATCTCTAGATGAAAAACCACCAACCAGGTCTTTAAATTGTGGTATGAATGTTATTTCCATGTGGGTCATTAGCAAGCATTTCAACAATACAAACCCCAAAAATGGTTGAAAGTTTCTACTCTGGCACCACAAGCAACAGACTTTACCACCTCTATTATCAGCCTACGTTGTAGTGCCAATTTGCAGTTATGGGCCTAAGGGAGCACAGAAATACCTATAAGATGCTGTTAACATTTATAATATCCCCCTTACTCAGAGGGCAAGAGGTGTACATTACTTAAATCTGGGGCTACTTTCTCATGCTGGATAAGTCTCAAAATAAACACAGTTTAAAAGGGAAGGATAATTGTTTCAGCACAACTCTTAGTATGGAGACTTGGACAAAGAAGGTAAATATTTATTCCTTCTTTTATGTCTTGGAAAGTTCTCATGGCCATGAGTTGCTCCAGGCTTGGAAATTGCACTCTGCTAGCCAGTCCCAGATCTCATCTCAGAGAGATAAGAGCTTGGTGTGCATGTCCCAGGCAGCACAAGCTTCAGATGCTTATCCGAAATCTTCTCCTCAGGTCTTGGGAGCGCAGCGCTGGACTGGAAATGTCATGAGAATAGGCTTTCTTGCAGGATCTCTTGGGTGCTTTTTGGGAGGCTGGCAGTACGAGGAGAACAGTGGTGCAGGTAGGTATTCCAGCCCATCCACCTACCAACCCGGATCAGAACCGGGAAGTACAGGGAGGAGCAAAAGTGAATTATAATGGCTGGAAAAAGACACATGTTTGGAATGAGGTGGAATTTTGGGCAAAGTATCTGTGGCACACAGATAAGTATCTATGCACGGTTCACCAACAGTGGGAGGGGAGAGGGTAATTGCCCCAGGACCTGGCAATTCAAAAGGGCCTGGTGCTCCTTGCCACTGCTACTGTGGCAGGGGTGGTAGTCAGACCTATGGGCCCTTTAAATCACCACTGGAACCCCAAGCAATGCACTCTAGGTGGCGCTAAATGCCTGGTGTGGGCGCGACTAGTCTCCCTAGCCCCACCTCTTCCACCCAAGGCCCCACCCCTTCCAGGGCATGGAACTGGACCTCTCACTTTGCCAGGGGCCTGACCATTCTATCGACCTCTCCCTCTCCCCCCACCAATCTGTGCAGATAATCTTTAGTCAAACTCAAATTATTGGGATCAATACACAAGTTCTACAGCCTGTGGTATACAAGAGATCAAACTAGTGATCTAATGACTCCTTCTGGCCTCAGAATCTATGAACCAGGTTGCTTATTCCTTAGTAAAAGATGACCATGAAAGGAAAAAAAAATAGATGTAAGCCTCTTTTTGGCTGATTTATAGTGACTACAGAGGGACTACACTTATTATTTTTAATTTCCTGCCTATTCTTATTATTAGAAATATAAGTTTTGTCTCCTGGGTTATTTCCTGTTCGGATCTATGGACAACTAGAGATATAGGAGATTTAAAAAATCAAAGACATTATGCAAGCCAATGCTGATTAACTGAGGGGCAATGTTACAGAGACAAGATGGGTGAGGAGATATCTTTTATTGGACCAACTTCTGTTGGTAAGAAAGACAAGCTTTTCCATTTACACAGAGCTCTTCTGCTCTGGGAAATTTACTCCTAGTGTCACAGCCAAAAATAGGGGGCAACACACTATTTAGCATAAGTAATTAACACATATTTCAAGGGCGCCATTTATGGGGAGCTAGGGCGGCAGCAGTCCCTCCTCCTAAGTTTGAGCCCCTGGATTTCATACTTGAGGTCTGCTTAAAGCTGCATGCCCTGGCTCCAGAGGCAGTTCTTAAAGGCAACAGAGTTTGAGCTGCTTGTGGCTTTGCCTTTAGGGCAGGGAGTTTGTTATAAAAAGAGGAAAGGCCGGTCATTAAGGATAACAAAAGGCTGGGTATTCCAGTAATTGAAGAATCGTTGGATCATCATGAAAACATTTCAGGGTACTCCACTTTAAATAAGGGGGGGGGGAGAGTAGAGTGTTGTGCTGCTGGGATTTACATTTGGATCACTGCTGTTAAACTTCTTATAAATGTTCTTGAAAAAGGGGTAAACAGGGACTAATCCAAAATTGACTGCAAAGAGTTACAAAGGGATCTCCCAAAACTTGGTGCTTGGGCAACACAAGGGCAGGTGGAATTCAGTGTTGGTAAGTGTGAAATACTGCACATGGAAAAATATAATCCCGACTATAGATACAAAAATGATGGGGTCTAAAATAGCTGTTACCACTCAAGAAATAGATCTTAGAGTCCTTGTGGGTGGGTCCGTGAAAACATCTGCTCAACGTGCAGTAGCAGTGTAAAAAATAAAAAGCTAACAGAATATTGGGAATTATTAGGAAAGGAAAAGATAACAAGATAAAGTACCATATTGTCTCTATATAAAGCCATGGAGGTCCACATCTTGAATATTGTATGCAGATTTGGTCACCCCATCTAAAAAAGATATATTGGATTTGGAAAAGGTACAGGAAGGGCAACAGAAATGACTGAGGGGTAAGGAACATCTTCCGTATGAAGAGAGATTAACAAGACTGGGACTTTTCATCTTGGAAAAGAAATGACTAAAGGGTGAGGGGATATGCTAGAGGTCTAGAAAATCATGCATGGTGTGGAAAAATAGAATATGGAAATGTTATTCATTCCTTCACTAATCTTAATTTGTCTAGGTTCAATTTCCAGTGGTTTCTCCTTCCAGAGTCCAGAGCTGAGTTTCCAGACTTGAAGTGCTAGCTCTGGCTAATCCTCTCCCTGGATCTGATTCATTGGAGAATATTTCGTGTGACTTTCCCATAAACGGACATGATCATTATTTGTTATTTGCATTGGGGACCTCACTCATAAATCGGAGTCTCATTGTGCTAGGTATACAGAGCACAGAACAAAAACATGGTATCTGCCTCAAAGAACTTCAAAGAGCTACTCTTTAAATCAGCCTCTATTGAGCAAAGATCATTAAGCTTAATTCCATTGTATCTGTCCTTTGTTTTGCAGTAAAGCACCAGGATGTGCTAAATATTAATTACTAGAAGATTTACCTGGTGTTGTTTGAGTCCTTCAGGTTTGCCCCATTCTGCCTGCCCAATTCTACTGCTGGGGAGCAGGGTCTGACCAGAGATGAATTTAAGCTCAAGTTGGTGCACAGGCGGTAGGATTCCAATTCCTGTCCTAATAACATTGGGTTTGTAATAACCATTCCTACATTCAGAATATGTGCATTCTCTTACACACATTTCTGTAGACTCTCTTCTACAATAGTTAAAGCTTGTGTTTGCTCATTAGGCCAGTGTCCAGCTCGTGAATGCCTGGCTTCAAACGGAAAGATTTCAAGGCTGTGGTGATTTCTCTGAGTCAATTAGAAAAAATAAAATGCGCTCATCAGAGATTGTGTTGTTTTTGGACCTGAGCTTCCGTACGACCGAGTGTTGGGAATCTGTAACTGCACCAGCGTTCTGTCACTGTTTTAACCAAGTAGGCCTCAGGGAGGGCCTGATTTACCAGATAAGATCGGGGCTGGGAAGCTAATGGGCCCATTAGCAAGGAGATTGGATAAAAGAGCACAGGAAGGAAATGGAGGAGGAGGCCTGATTAAAGGGAGTTCTGCGAAAGGAGGCACTTCCCTCCTTCCCCTTTCAAGAGAAAGGGACGCCAGATTGTTCTAAACACCATGGCTGCACTATCGAACTCCCTCATCTCTGAGCACTCTGTGAAGCTAAGCATTCCCTGCTCATTCTGACTACACAGGGCCTGGAGGCTCCTCCCGTCTCCTGCCTCAAGCAGTTCCATGTCTTTTCTCCTGCCCCCTCAAACACCACCTCAGGCTCCTTCCACGTGGCTCACCCCCCCTTTAGTCAGCCTTCCATTGCTGACTTCCTCTTTACCGCTTCTACATACACCCTGACCTTGCTCCCTCCAGGCACACGCTGTGGTGTTCTTATAACCCACATCCTCCCCATAGTTCCCTTTGAAAGCCCTGCTGGCTTCTCTTCTCAAGCAGGAAAAGAACAGCTCCAATCCTCTTCAGGTGGTGAGGTGGCTTCAGTGAGCCTCCATCCCCTGTGGAGCGCCCATATACAAGGCCTACTTGGGCTCTGACTGGAGTAAAATGGCATTGGCCTCAGAAAGGAAAGCCACTTTTCTGGAGAATATAAAAGACTCTGACTATATGCCACCTACATGGTGGATGAGAACAGGTATATCACCAAGTGGAGCAGTTCCTCTCCAGAACGAAATAAATATTTATTTGGTCCCGGCTTTTGTAAATCTCCTGTAATGGTGTGTGATTTTTATTTCCTGCCCTCTTTTTCATGTTGGGTTTTCGACAAGGCACATGAAAAAGCCATCTCGCTTGGCTGAATGAGAGACCGTAACACCAATGGCATTATTTTATTTCCAACCTTCTGTTGCTCTTGACATAAATCTTTCTAGCCAGGCTACTTAAAAAGCAGCAGGGCACCCCCCTAGGCAACCTTTCCTTTTCTTTGCTTCCAAAATACCCTATTTTTATTATAAGGCGATCTCAGAATGGGGCAGGTTTTATTATTATTATTATTATTATTATTATTATTACTATTATTTAATTCTTGCTTTCTATAAATACAAGGGGATCAAGAGCTGAGATCATGTCAGGCAGAACTCTGCAGAGATCTGTGGAGTTATGTTACATTGTGTATGTGTGTATATTTGTGTGTGTGTGTGTGTGTGTGTGTGTGTGTGTGTGTGTATTTAACCTCCCTCTTGCTAAAGCTATTTGTAACACCCCACCCCCTCTTCCCAAGTGCTGATGGAGTTTTAAGATTCAGGGACTCAGATATTTTAAACCTCAGTATTAACTATATTTCCCCCCTGGGATGAACTATGTAAGCTAGATGTTGATTTTCTTGGCATGCTTAGCTGAGGTTTTATTATATCAATGGTTGTGTGCGTCTCAGGTCACCGGATGACAATATTCAACCAAGTGTATGTTAAGAAAAAAATTCCATCAATTTTAGGCCATTATAATCTAGGGATGGGAGATTATTCTCAGGTCTTTATTTATTTCTACATAATGGGCAAAACATGGAGGACAAGACCCGTTTCCCAGGGAACTCGCAGCTTAAGAGGGTAAGTAACTTACATGGAAGAGGTAGGAGGCTGAACTATAGACACACAATAGCTAATTGTACCAGTTAGTGCTATCCCTAGATGTTTCTCTGTCTAAAAGGAGGAGGATCTGACAGGGAGGCCATGTCCTGTGGAAGGAAAGATGAAGATGGTTCGAGGAGGACAAATAGGGGAGGGATTTCAAGGGGATTGACTGGTGTCACAGCAGGGGTGGAAGAGGTGGGATAAATCACAAGAGCAGATATGAGGGATCGTGGCCCAAGCGCCCAGAAGGAATTATCACCACTGATTACATACCACGACCTTCAGTTCCCCCATCCGTTTGGCACGTCTGACCAGTGGGGAGTAGGGTAGAATCATGCAAACAATTTTAATATACTGCACAAAGTGAGAATTTAAGGGATAAACACATTTGTCTGACTGCTGAATGCAGCCTTCACTGTGGGACTGAAGCATTGTGTGTAAAACGTTATAAACAAAAATCATGCAAGATGACGATGCTTGCTCAAGGTCAGTGTTAGGGCCAGGATAAAAACACTGGAGTCTTGATTATCTATCTATGGAACCCCCAAACAATAGAAGAACCTATCACATGCGAACAGGTTCTAATGCATGATGGGAAGCTTCATTGTCTACACTGAATGCTAATTTCAAAACTATTTTGAAAAGAAAAGCCTTTTTTGAAAGATCCTGTACTCCTCCAAAAAAAAAAAGAGGTTTACATGATCTTTTGAAAAAGGCTTTTCTTTTCGAAAGAACCGCATCTAGTCTGCGGTTTCACTTTCGAAATAGCGTTTTTCAAAAAAAAAATGCCGTGACACTATTATGCAAATGAAATGTGGGAAATTCAAATCCCGGCTTCATCTGCAATTTCGAGATGTCTAATTTACAGCCCTCTTTTGGAGGGATGTAGTCTAGTGATAGCCTAAGAGTGCACCAAGACGTTCCAACCTAAGAATGTGCAGCACACCCTCAATTCCCTTTAGCTTCCATGACCATGGTCGTCTTCTCTCTCTCTCTCTGCAACCAGCTAACTGCAACTGTGCGCCTTGTTCTAACGGAGCCTCCTCATCCTTTTCATCAGTATTTTATAGCTCCATAAAGTCCATAGCTCTGGCCTTCCAGGCTGGGCTATTTTTGCAGCCAACTTTTGTGGATTGTTAGGGATGGGGTGTTGGTTTTACGGCACCCCATGCTGCTACGTCAGAGATCTGGCGTCAAAATAAAAGGCTCTCTCTTAGCAATTATCCACTTATAAGTGGCATCCAGGATCCCGCAGGGGAAGGAATGAGGCTCCACACATCTTTTTATTAGAGTTTAGCCGTGGGAGGCAAGGGCAGTGAGATGAATTCATCCATAAATCTTGTCAGCATTAGATTCTGAATCAATATCCATAGTCAGTAGAATTCTCAGCCACCACGAAGTAGCTGGTCTCATACTGGAGATCCTTCTTGGGGAATACATTCTTAAAAATAATGACATATTTAAAAAAAATTGCAGAAAGCTCTCACTCAGAAAATAAAGACACTCATCACTTACATGAATATGCTTCCCTCACCTAAGTTGTCCTGCTGGCCCAAATATATCTGATGTACTGACAATAAATGCAACCCTATTGCACCATGGATACATTTTAATATTTGGGGACAGGAGATAAATACAGTGGAGGCAACTTGAAAAGCAGCCGCACTCCAGACTAGAGCGGGCAAATAGTTCGTAAAGAGTCATTAATTTGTCTCTTATGTCATTCTGCCCCAAATTCTCTGCTTGCCTGGTTCCCCAACAAACACAGCCCTTCTTTCTTCCATGCTGTGCCTTACTCAAGGAACACCCTGTCTGAGCCAAGAAATGTTACTAATTACTCTGGTACCACAGAGACCCGCCTTAGCAACCAGGTCTTCAGGTGTGCCTCACTCCAGTGCTCAGCTCCTCTGTAACAATGACTGAAATTTGCTTCCCCACGCCCACATCTTGGCAGCTTTCCTGCTCGAGAAGCTACTGTAAACCTGTGTAACTAGGCAGCCGTAGAGCAGACAGTCAATATTATGCCCTTTTTGTTTGCTTCTTTCCTCTGGCCTGTGCCAGAAAAAGACATGGAACCATTACTTTGCACAATTCTTGCCTGCCAAATATTTGACCGTGCAGAAATATGAATGTTCAGCTTCCTCGGCTGTCACTTCAGATTTCACAGCTCCATTGCTCTCAACAATAGAATAAGCTAACCAAACGGAGCAACAAAAAATTCAGGAGCACAAATACAATGAAGCCCAGACGTGACTGTGGGAAGGGATCTTCTCACATACAAAAATCTGTAAAACCCCTAGATCAGGGTAGGGAAACCTAAGGCCTGGGGTCCATATGCAGCCCCTCGCTTGCCTGGATCTGGCCCTTGAGGCTCACGGTTCCCCCCAGCATTGGGGAGCCTCAGTGCTTTTTTTGTGAGAAAAATGTGCCGATACTCTAGGGCAGAGTTGTTGAGCAAGAAAAAAAAAAGGAAAATGTGTTGAGCCAAAAAACCCCCACGCTGGGGGCCAAAATTTGGTCCTAGCCCCTTTAAGAGCCACAGCACTGCACTGGAAGCTGGAAGAAAAAAATGCGCGTCTCAAGCAAGCTTCCGCCAGGAGCCGAGCCACCCAGGAAAACGGGTGCTGGTACGCACGGCAGAAATCCCATTCCCTTTCTGTGGGCTGGGAAAATAGGTGACGGTACGCCGTTCCGGGCTGTACCGTCACAAAAAAAGCACTGGAGAGCCCATACTGGTACTCCAGCATGCCCCCACTCCCCCCACCCCCATTGTCCCTCTGTGGGACTGGAGCACACAAAATCTACCAGCGTGGGTCTCCCTAGGTTCTGGTGTGCAATGGGAATATGGGGAGTGTCTTTCTCCTTCTCAGTCGGGGCCACATCAGTGAGTGTTTGTTTGTTTCTCATTTGTGTGTGACCTCCAACTGATATTTCTGTGGATCAATGGTTCCAGGCCCAAAAAAGGTTCCCCACCACCAAGAGCGGCCTGAGGTCGGCTGCGGCAGCTGGCGCCCCAGGTGGAACATGTGATCGGCATCCCCGCCTGCACAGCTGTTAATGGGCCATCAATGGGGTGACGTCATCATCGGGTGCCCCGGGTGCCCCGTGACATCATCATTGGGTGCCATTGAAGGCGGTGCCCTAGGCGATGGCTGAGTTGACCTATAGCCAGAGGCCGCCCCTGCCCACCCCTGCCCTAGATAGAGAAGGAATCACTAGTCCACAGATACAATCAGCTTTATTTACACTCTTTCCAAAAGCTAGGCTAGCCGTCACAAACTATCCCCTCTGCCAGGAACAACTGTTCACTAGAGTAGATTCTAGTGTTTTGACCTTCCCTATTCAAAGGACTATAAATGATGAGTCTTCTCCTGCTTTCTGGAAAAACCTGATAGCTCTCACTGTTGCGATACTTTTGCCTACATTTTTCTTTAGTTAATTTAATCTCACTTCTCCTTCCCCTTGGTCCCATATGAAGCAATTCTTCACTACGTTTATTTCGATTCACACCTTTCATATATCGAGATAAAGGATTTTCTTGGGTTTATAGTCCCTACTTACTGTTACAGTTGCAAAAAAAGCAAACATGATTCTGGGATGCATTAACAGGAGTGCTGTGAGCAAGACATGAGAAGTCATTCTTCCGCTCTACTCTGCGCTGTTTAGGCCCCATTTGCAGTATTGTGTCCAGTTCTGGGTACCACATTTAAAGAAAGATATGGAAAAATTAGAGAAGGTCCAGAGAAGAGCAACAAAAAATGATGAAAGACCTAGAAAACATGAGCTATAAGGGAAGGCTGAAGGAATTGTGCTTGCTTAGTTTGGAAAAGAGAAGACTGAGAGGGGACATGGTAGCTGTTTTCAAGGATCTAAAAGAATGTTACAAGGAAGAGGGAGAAAAATTGTTCTCCTTGGCCTCTGATGATAGGACGAGAGGCAATGGGTTTAAATTGCAGCAAGGGAGGTTTAGGTTGAACATCTGGAAAAACTTCCTAACTGTCAGGGTGGTTAAACACTGGAATAAACTGCCTAGGGGGGTTGTGGAATCTTCATCTCTGCAGCTATTTAAGAGCAGGTTAGACAGACATCTATCAGGGATGATCTAGACCAGGGGTGGGCAAAAGGGCCTCCGTGGGCCAGATTCTGCCTGCCAAGCGGGTGGATCCGGCCCGTGAAGGCCCTGCTGCTCCCCCGCCCCCAGGCCAATCAGAGTCTGGGGGCAGGGCAGCGTGCGACTCCTCCTCCCACCCTGCTGGGAGCACGTGGCTCTTTGAAGTGCCGCATGCTGCTCACAGGGTGGGAAAGAGCAGAGGAGGTTTCACGCGCTCCCCTGCCCCCAAGCCAATCAGGGCTTGATGTAGGGAGAGCTGCGTGAAGCTTCCTTCGCCCTGCGAAGAGCCCTGCAGTGCTTCAAAGAGCTACATGTCCTCGCAGGGTAGGAGGAGGCTTCCTGCACTCCCCCGCCCCCAGCCCCTGATTGGCCCGGCGGTGCGGGAGCGTGCCAAGCCTGTTCCAGGGCACAGGTGCCTAGTGGGAAGGAGGGGCAAAAAGGCTCCCTCACCCCCAGACTAATCATGATCTGGGGGTGTGGTAGCCTCACCCCTTCCTGTTTAGGTCCCGCCCCTTCCCATTTAGGCCCCACTACTTCCGGGCAAAAATTATTGCCCACCCCGATCTAGATGGTGCTTGGTTCTGCCGTAAGGATAAGTGATTGGACTTGATTTCTCGAGGTCCCTTCCAGTTCCAGTGTTCTATGATTCTGATTCACATACCTCATTTCCCAGTATTTTCTAGAATAAAGAGGTTCAAGTGTGCTAATTATTTATTTACATGAATACAAAGTGCCTCTCGTGCATTCTAGATGGCTTTTAATCAACATCTCTTGACACACGTACGTGCATCTGTAGTCTTACTTTGCCCTCATATTAATCAACCACTGACCTTACAAAATGAAGGATCCCTTATGGAGACTGACCAGCCAGCAACCCCCTCTGAGTATCTGTTGATCTTCATTGTGTAGCTACTGTTCTGAGAGGGAAATAGTCTCACTAGAAGATGGGCCCCAAGGCCTTAATCTATTCTGAAGTCAATGGGTGCTGATCACAGAGCCCTGGTGCCATGTGCACCCCATGGCACACTGACCTCAGTGGAGTTCCATGGGGGGTAAATGAACTCAAAGCCAGAGCCAAAAATTTTAGAAACTAAGAAATACAAACATCCCTTTCTTAATATGGGAACTGTTTTATATTCAAAATCCTTAAGCGTCTTCAGTGCGTGCTGTCGTGCACCTAATCCCACAGCATGCTGGTGTCAATGGCACGGAAGGAATGACACTGACTCCACTATCCTTTGCATCGGCAGGGTTATTTTCTACGACTTTGGTCCAGAAAGCTCCCATGCTCCAGGGCAGCTTCCTGCAGGAGTTCAAAGTAGCAGGCTTCTGAAGAGTAGAGCCGTTAGCCACACACACAGAACAATGGTTTACCCGCCCAGGCCAAACACAATGTCAACACAAAAACAAATAAAAAGCGGGGGCTGCGGAGGGGGGAAAATAGTGTTTTAACTCTTATACCTACTCTATTTGATTTTTCCAGCTGGCAGTGAGCAAGAAGGGGGGCACTCGCTTCTTTAATGAAAAAAAAATTGAAACATTCCCCATCGTACTCCTACATTGTGTAGACTGCAAAGCTCATGATTCTAGACTGATTTGCTTTTAACTGGCTGCATTAAAACTCTGTTTATATAGTCACGTTAATTACAGTCAGACCCAAACCTGGGATTGTTCTGAAGTGTGGAAATATATTAAAACAAATAAAGGACCCAACTGTTAAAATAACCCCACAAAAGGCAAGAAATGTAGGGTTAAATTTCTGTTTCTAACTACTCCCTCTCTATGCATAGGTCTCATAACAGTACCTGCTCTTGTAAAAACAAAAATAATAGATGGCATTTATACTGCCTCTTTTATCCCTAGATCTGAGAGTGGTTTGCAAAGGCTGGGAATGTTATTTTCCCCATTAGCACACTAGCCACGTGCATACAGACTGACTTCCTGGTCCCTCCTCCAGACTGTTCCCACATGCAACTTGTGGTCCTCCTTCCCAGCCACATGGAGCTTGTTACACGAGGAACAGAATCCCCATCTTTGTTTCCCAGTCTTCTCCTATAGAATGAGGGGCTTGTCCACCCTGAGATTTTTCGCCGGTGTAGCTACCTCAGTAAAGCTATGCTAGTGCAAATCTGCCTACTGCAGACCTGTGGCCCTGTAGTAAACAAGTGATTCATATATAAAACATCTGCAATAGAGGTATGTCTAGACTACGTGCCTCTGCCAACAAAAGCATATAAATTAGACTACCCGACATAGTCAATGAAATGGGGATTTAAATACCCCCCGTTTCATTAAAATAAAAATGGCCGCTGCACTGTGCCGGCTCAGCTGATCGTCAGCACAGCGCGGCAGCCAAGACGCGGATCGGTCGACAGGGAACGCCTTTGTCGACTGCTCTCTTATGCCTCGTGAAACAAGGTTTACAGGAGCAGTCGACAAAGGCTTCCCCTGTCGACCGATCTGCATCTTGACGGCCGTGCTGAGCTGGCACAGCGTGATGGCCATTTTTATTTTAATGTAGCGGGGGATATTTAAATCCCTGCTTCATTGACTGTGTCGGGTAGTCTAATTTACATGCCTCTGTCGGCAGAGGCATGTAGTCTAGACATATCCTAGGAGTTTGCACTAGTGCATCAGTGCTGTAGGTACATAAATGTAGCTATACTGGTGCCAAAAAAAATCCGCAGTGTAGACAAACCCTGAAAGAGACCATGTGTGACTTTGGGGATCTACCTATCTAGGTTTTTCTATAATTTCTGTGGCCGGTCATCCTCCACAACTTTTTCTTGTGGGCCTCCATTTCTCAGCACTCCCTGGTGGGGCACTGGTAAAAATCTTAAACAATAGCCCCAAAGGAAATATAAAACGCTGTCCCTCCCATCTCTCTCCCTCAAGGTCTCAGATACAATGGTGATGCCAGGTGCACCATACCATCAATAGATCAGTGTTGCAATGCAGCCAGCCACTAGGTGGTGCAAAATATCAATTCAAGCTATAATTTCCCACCCAAAAAATGATACAATCACCTTTTGGATGCTGCTAGCAAGTCCCCTGCTAGTCCAGGTGGGAGTGTCCACGTATTCATGTGATCGTTTGCAGCATGTGGAACCTATTTCAGTGGGATACACTGGCTGTGGTGTCAGGCTGCATTAACTTCAGCTCTGCATATATATTTTTTTTTTGCCACTGCTGCATTTTCCACACTGAAATCTCTGCTAAGCACAGGGCTGGCCTTACCATGAGGTGAACTGAGGCGTCTGCCTCAGGTGCCAGACTGTGGGGGTGGGGGGGCACCACTAGGACCCAGAGTGTAGAAAATTGCAGTGTAGCGAGGGGACATGGGGCCATCATTTGAGCTCCCCGCCTCAGGTGCCAAAATGTTGTGGGCCGGCCCTGACTTAGCAACATGACTCAGTGGTGGGAACACACTTCAATTCAGACCCACGAATCAGCTCCATTTGCTCTCATTCCGGACAACGTCAAGAAGAAAGAGAGAGGGAAGAATTTGTGCTGTCAGAACAGACCCAGGAGAGATCTTGGGTCGATCCTACAGCCAGCTGTTTCACAAGACCTCGGAGAAGCTCAGCTGTTCTTCGGAAGAAAGGTCTGATGAAATTAAGAGGACAAGACTGACCAGGGAACAGTGGTGTCAAGATGTTCTGACTCAGCATTGAATATTCATCCCAGCAAGAAGGGCGCAGGACCATTCAGACTTGCTTGTGATTCCTAAGTGATCCATGAATGTTTATGGGGGTGGCATGTCTCTGGCTCTTGAACGGGAAACAAGCCAATTTATATAAAAAGATACCCTTGTACTCTTGGCATATTTTCACAGGACTGGATTCTGCTGTGTGTGTATATTATACGTGTTCCTATGATTCTGTGATTACACAAGTCTACATTTATTTTACATTTCCAGTTGCAGGGCTCTGTGTGGGAGTTTTATATAACGTGTCTCAGTATTTATTTGGCTAAGTTCGACACGATTCTCCGGCAAAATGATTCTCCGGTGCTAGACCCAGCTCCTGTCATTTGAAAGCAGTTTTAAAATGTCACTCTTCTGCCAGGCTGAGGTGGCAGCAGTATGGGCCAGGTTCAACATCTAATCATTTCTCTTAACAGAAAACAGAGCCAGCTCGAGCACCACCTAATAATCTGAGAAAACTAAATGCTACCCCTGGGCTAAGTGCCCTGTAAGCCGTGTGGCCGTGCAACAGCCTATTTAGTGCCACCCAGGCACTCAAGGAACCTGTCCAGGGACCTGCCGCAACTGGGGGAAGTCCATCCCACCCATGGCTGCAACTTAGCCCAGCCCCAGCTGCAATCCAGCACCAAATGAAACCTTTCGGGGTGGGGAAGGGGTACTTATCCTGCTGCCCCAACTCCGGAGCTGTCCCGGTGGGGAGAGATGCCTTTCCCCTCCCCCCACCCAACCCCAGGAACTCTCCTCACAGTAGCTCTGGAGCATCCTCCTTCACCTCAGCTGCCTCCACCCAGCCCCACCCCATAGCTCGCACTTCCAGCATTCTCCCTTCCCTCCCAGTGCCTCCCGAATGGGTGACACGGCTCGAATGGTCCGAACTGAAAGCAAAGAAGGATTAGACTGCTAAGACTGCTCCAGCGGGGATCAGTGACGAACCTGAGATGACGGACAGAACAATCCCAACGTTAGGCTGAATATCAGCAGAACAATCGGTAACTATTCAGCAGGATACAATGGGGCCTTCTGCCATGCAGTTATTGAAAAGTAGGCCGACCAAAGATGACACACTCCTCATGGTAGAACACTGGGCAAACGCACCTAATCCCCCCGTCTATATGATACAGGGTGTGAGCTCTATTGTAACCATTTCCCAGCATTTTAGCCTATCTATGCAAAAGCGGCAAGGAGTCTGACAAAGTGGGTCTTTGCCCATGAAAGCTTATGCTCCTACCCTTCGGTTAGTCTATAAGGTGCTACAGGACTCCTCGCCGCTTTTGCAGATTCAGACTAACACGGCTACCCCTCTGATAGCCTATATATGGTGAGCAAATCTTCAAAATCCCGAGCAGGCCCCGACAAGCATTTCTCTCTCTCCAATGCAAGCTTCAGAGCATTCATCAGCCACATGATAAATATTTATCATAAAGAGCAGCTCTAGGGGAGCTGCTGATGTAGGCGAAAACTGGCCCCTAGTAGCCCACAGAGGGTATGTCTAGACTG
>JANRFK010004893.1:55055288-55069013 GCA_030068395.1 Apalone spinifera
TAGTCTTTAAAGTGCTGCATAGTCCTGTCTTTTGTTTAAATACTGGGAACATTTCCCCTGTGAGTGCTTTACCTTTATGTACATAAACTAGTTCCCATAACTAGTACATTTGATCGCTCTGTGTGCACTCAGTTGTCAATGGCCTGATTCTGGCTCCTTTTCTTCCTTATTAATCTATTATGTTTATTTCCATTAATAGGGAGCCCTCCCTCCATTTCTCACGGTAACACGAGAGGAGAGGAGTAGGGACAGAGGGTCTCTTTAAAGAAGCCGGGCAGCTTTCAAAGTTATGCTGTAATGGCCGCTAAGCAAAAGGACACTCAGTATGGGGAGGGGCTCAGGGCAAATTGCACGTGTGCTGTATCCCCCAAGGAATGGGGCGCCAAAGCTGTCTTTCCACTCTGCTGTCTCTTTAAATCGGCAGTTCTGCCAAATGCTAAGCAGCAGGCTTTTCTAGTGAGCCAGGTGTGAAGGCTGGAGGGGGGCTTAAGAATTCTGCCACACCACAATAGAGGGCTGTGGTACCGTTAATTCATAAAGTCCTTCGATAAGCTTCTTGCTTGATCAAGACCCTGGTCTGCGAGCACTAATGCTGGTTTCTCTCACCAGGGCCCCTGCGGAGCTGGAAGAGAGAGGTAAGGCAATATGGAGAACCGCTTATGCTCCTGGTTAGCAAAGGAATAGACACGACTCCGTCGATTGTCCTTGATGAAACAAAGGGGTGTTCGTAGAACTGGTTTGGTGGAACTTTCCCGCAAGGGTGAGAAATTGGAACAGCATTGGGTGGATTGAAGGGTTCTCAGCAACCCAGAGTTTTGCTGTCTTATCGGGCCAAAAGATAGGTGAAAAATCTGCAGAAGTGCTTGTTGGTAGACAGCCGACATCTTCATACAGGTATCCCGGATCTGATTGCTTCCACCTCTAAAAGGGTGTTGTTTCTTGTTCACCCCCCTCTTTCCTCCTGAGCAAGTCTCAGGTGGGGCAAATCCAAGCTCCTCTGTGAGGATGTTTCCAGGTAAGGGCAGCTGAGGATGTTCACACTCACGGGGAGGGGGAGGGAACGGGTTTGGAGTGAGGAGCCATTCTGGGGTTGGGTGCCTGCTGGGGGTGGACAGTGGCAGTGAGGCAGTTAGGGGTTGGATGAGGTAGAGGCAGAGGAGCAGCTGACTATAGGAAGGCTAAGGGCTGAGAATCCCAGCAAGCTTGGACTTCAACAGAGATCTGAGCATGGTCTCTTCCTTGGCAAAACTCATGCCCTAGGGGCAGTGTTAAATGCAAAAGGTGTTAATGGAAGGATCCCTTTATAGAGTCTCCGAAGGCAGGGGCAGATGACCATTCTGCGGGGCCCAGGGCAGCCCAATTTTGTGGGGACCCCCTTTGCCACGGCGCATGCGCGGTGGCGCTACAGCGCATGCGCGGGGCTTCTCGAAGTGCGGGGCCCAGGGCGGCTGCCCCGCTCGCCCTGCCCTATATCCGCCCCTGTCCGAAGGCAGTGTTTCTCAACCAGTGGTATGAGTAGCCTTAGGGGTACTCGAGAGAAGTCTGGGGGGTACATCAACACAATTACAATTTGGAGAAAACTTAATTTTTGTTTTAAGTTTTATAGCATTTTATTATTTTTGCACTTTTTACACCCAAAAATTTCATCACCCACCTGGCTACGATTAAGTTATTTGAACAAATGTGTTGCAACAGTAGAAAAAAAAACCCGGTGTGTCTGAAAACTAGGTACTGGGGGTACTTATCTTTTTTTTTTTTTTTTTTTAAAAAGGGGTACTTTATAAAAAATGGTTGAGAAACACTGCTATAGGGACTCAGAAGGGAAGAACATAGACAGGGCTGGATTAAGACCTTTAGAGGCCCTAAGCACTGAAAAGATTATGGTGCCCCTCCCCATATGTAATTCAAAATAAAAACAATACTATACCGCAAAATCTCATTATTTTTTGGTGCCCCTGCTTTGCTGGTGCTTTAAGCACATGCTTAGACTGCCTATTGGGTAATTCAGCCCTGAACATGGAGCTAGTTTGGGGCAATGTTAAGAAAGGTAGAAAGTATCTGTATGTACGAGAACCAAGACAGCAAAAGTCAAGATTAGGATAGCTTTTTTAAAGTGAAGATGCACATAAGGGACTTATAACAGATGATTTCCATCTTAAACAACGATTAGAAATTTCAGTTATTTTTTAGATAGGTCCACACCAAAAAGAAATTAAGAAGGAAGAAGAAGAGGTGGAAGGGGAAATAACTGAATACAACCGATACATTTACAGAAAAACCACCCTGAAGTTTGTCTTTTGAAGAGGTTTGCATGTTGGCTTCTATTAATTCTGTGCAATGTTTGATAGCAAAGTGTTATACAAGATATGTGTGCAGTGATATTCTGCAGGTATTTTTATGCTAGTACAGGTATTGTAGCCATACTGCCATAAAGACAGTAAAACTGGGGTTTTTGAAAACTGATCATAGAGGATATGTCTACATAGTAATGTGTACCTTGAAATAAGCTACGCAATTTGAGCTACACAAATTGCGTAGCTTATTCCAAAATAGCTTATTTTGAAATTTAGCGCAGTTTACACATTTATTCTGGCGTCTTCTTTCATCTTCGTGCAGTGAGGTTTATAGGAGGTTGGAATAAGAAGCCCGTTATTTCGAAAGTATTTCAAATGGGCTTCTTGTTAGGCAGCACAGAACGCTATTTTGGGATAACAGATGTTATCCCAAAATAGCACTGCTGTGTAGACTTACCCTAAGAGAACAAGACTGGTTGAGAGCGAGACTGGTGCAGTGGTTCGGGAAGCAGCATAGCTCTTTCCTGTGTTCAATTCCCTGCTCTGCCACAGACTTTCTGTGAGACCTTGGGCAAGTCACTTCATCTCCCTGTGCCTTGGTTGTCCAGTTGGAAAGGCGAGACAATAATAATTCCAACCTCACAGGGGTGCTGTGAAGAGAAATATATCCTATAGTGTGAGGCGATCAGATACGATGGCCACAATGGAGTAGGATCAGTAATAAGCTAAACAAATGAGTTTCCGTTTTTCAACTATTCTGCTTCGGCTTTTTACTGGTGGCCAAAATTAACTCCTAGGCCTTTCAGGCTGCTAGAACATAATGGATTCCACATAGTGTCTACCAGCTGCTGCCAAGCACACATTCCTTCTAGACTTGTCTCTCTGAACCCTGCCACACAACCTCCTTCACTGACTTAAGTCTCTCCAAAGTAGGAGAAGAACTGTAGTTTTTCTCCTCACTGACCTACCATCTGGGTACTGGCACTGAATGACTCGGTGGTTACCCGTCAAGCAATATCCTGTTTCCCAAAAGCCCTCTGGAAAATATGAGGCCAGACGGCAAAAGGAAGGAGTTCATAGGAGTCCTAGGCAAGAGAAGCCCTGAGTCTTCTGCTTCTTTCTGAGGTGCCATTGAATATTGTCCTGAGAGCTGGTTTCAACTCAGGCCATTTCTGGGCCTTGCACACCCCTCAGCTGGCCCGGGGCCAAATGTGGGATGGAGTGCGTGAGAAGGACCCTGGGAAATGTGTACATGCGTGAAGTGTAGAACTCAGTGGGGTTCCTTCCCTCTGCATCACGCAGCTAGCTCTGCCTGTCACCTCAGGGAAAGGATTCCTTATCTCAGAGGCCAATCGAGTGCGTGCCTGGTGGTCACGGCAAATTTCTGTGCAAACGGGAGATGCTGGACCTAAAATGACACCACTGACGTTGGCCCCAGCAGTGAAACCACCAGGCTGGTTGGAGCCCTGGGTCTCGTGGGGGAGAAGAGGTTCCCTGGGAGCTGGGATTGTGCTTGCCACCTCCTGTTCCTATCCTGTCCCTTTTCCCACCAAGGCAGCCGAATGGAAGGTCCTCTACCCCTGCACCCTCCCTACTCCACTATAATAGGCTCAAGAAGTGAGGCTGGAAGGCTCTGTCCACATGCAAAGTCTTGGTTGGGCAGATTTGCCAGGCCCCTGGGGAAGACTGAGGCAGTGGCTCTGCGCTCCCAGAAGTGGCAGGGCCTCATGCGGAAGGGACCGGGCCGGCCCTCAGTGCCGCCCAGACTGCACTCCCCTCCCCGCAGCACCATCTGAAGAGCGCTGCCCGGGGCTCTGGCGGGTATTTGAAGGGCCCCGGGACTCCTTTGAATCACCAGGCTCTGGGGCAGGTGCTCCCAATGACTGCCCCTCCCCCATCAGCGGGCCTGCTGGTCCATCTCGGAGGCTTCCTCAGAGCTACAGCAAGGGAAACAACAAAAAATGCAGAATCCTGGGCATCAAATAAAGCAGGAGACAAACCCTTGCAGAAAAAAAATGGACATTAAACCTCAGCGGCTGGATTTTTCAGCCTTGGGAAGCGTGGCTTGTAGGAGTAGGCCAATGCGAGGCTGCTCTCATTTACAGTTGGCTCTCTTTATTATTGTCTTCATGCCTGTCAGTGCCCGCTTTAAAAAGGAGGAGTGAACCTGACAGCCTCCCCGCACTCTCGTTGCCTGGCTCAGAAGCACAGGGCTGCCTTGTTCTGGAGCCTCGTTAGCAGGCCTGCTGACAGCAAAGGGTTAGTTAACCGCAAACTGGCTGTGCTGATAGCTTGTTAAACTGCTCTGGCAGCCAGGCAACTTGTAGCTGTCAGCCACCCATCACTAGGCGTCGAGAGCTTCTCCTGCAACCGCAAAGTTGTGCACCGCCCTGTCAGGGAGGGGAGGGAAAAGCCAAGGGAGTAATACTGAGGGGAAGCAAAGTATGGAACACTTCCAACCCACTTAATTAGCCTCATTAGCCCGGGTCCTACAATTTTCCTCCCTTCTTTTTCTGTTATAAATTCTGGGTTGCTGTTGTCCCTCTCCAGCTCATCTGATGAAGTGGGTTTGGCCCATGAAAGCTCATGATCCAATATATTTTTGTTAGTCTCTAAGGTGCCGCAGGACTAGCTGTTGTTATTAAAGTTACAGACTAACATGGCGACCCCTCCGGAACAGTTTGAATGTAGGTTTATCTCTTTCAGGAGCAGATTTGCATTTGCTTCCACTACTTTTAAATTAACTCCAAGCTTAGCAATTAGCATAATTGTGAGGTTCCATTGTTTTTAATTATGATTTTGTCATTATTTACAGTAGGGTAGGACATGAAGGTCCCAACCAGATATGCACCCCCTCTGTGCAGCCAGCTCTACACATATGTGGTAAGAACCATTCCTGCATCAAGGTGATAAGGTATAAGATTAGGCACAAGTGGCTGTAACATAGAAGCATGGCTGGAAGAGAGGGAGGGAAGGGGTGGCAATAGTAATATTAAGATATTTATTTGCATAGACGATGTGTGTGTTTTGCTAGCATAGAATCATAGAACTGGAAGAGACCTCAGGAGGGCTTCAAGTCCAGCCCCCTGCCCAAGGCAGGACCAATCTCAACTAAATCAACCCAGCCAGGGCTTTGTCAAATTGTCCTGTTTTCAAATCACAAAATCACAGACTTAAAACAAAAAAAAATGTGCACACTGAGCCTTACAAATTAGGTGAAAGTTTCAAGACTGGAATGAGAATGATAAAAACAGCCCTAAATGCAGGCAGCAAGCAATATGTTAATACCACTGATTAACTGATTGTTGGCAACTTGTTAACGAGCTTAGTCATTGTGAGACACAGGAAACTCTTGTGTCATAGATTTATAAGGGACTGGGGTGATCATCTCCTTTAATTCCCGCATGCCGCAGGCCATAGCATTTTAATGAATGATTCTTGAATTAAGTCCAATCACTTGGGTTTGATCTAGAACATCTCTTAGAGAGTAAGACGTCTGGTCTGGATTCATTTGTGTACAGCTCCCAGCACATGCACATCTGATAGGGACCCTCAAGTTCTACTCTAATGTAAATAAATGCAAAATCCATGGGAGAAAGAATCCACCACATTTCCTGGGCAGCTGTTTCAGGGGTTAACTACCCCGAGTGTTGACATTGTGCATTTTCTTTCCCATTATAACGGAGGGAATATAGCTGGGGCGTTTGTGTTTATTTATCTTTTTATTCCCTTTGGTGTAATGCGTGAAACTGAAATGCGTAAAGAACAAGTTTTTGAGATCATCAAAAATGTAATCCCCCCCACCCAGCTTGGGTCTAACATTTTGTTCATTTTTCAGACAATTAATTTTTCACATAAAAATGGTGATGCTTCCTTGCAGTGACGATTAGCTTTTGCTGCCAGCAATTTTGTTTTCTTGTTCGCCTCTTGCACAGGGGTGGTGTTGTTGAAGTTGGGAAAGAGTATTTGCAATGCTGTGAAAAAAGAGAGGATTTTATTTATTTCTCCATTGTTGTGTGGCAACTAACTCTCTGTCTTAAGTAGTCGCCTCCCCAGCTGTAGTGCCCCACAAACATAGTATGTATTTATCCTCACTGCCACCCCATGAGGTGGGGAAGAGAATGTCTGGGCTTGGTACGACCCCATATTGGAGCAAGAAGCAGGCAATCATTCATGACTCTTAAATACAGTACACTAGGCAGCCATGTACCAGAAATCCTCTCTTGTCAATCCAGGTGCTCATTACATCCTGTCACTGTTCTACCTCCCAGGGAGGCTCACCTTAACCCACAAGTTCCTTTTCTCCTACAGCACTTAGCAAAGTGCTGACACTATCATTATGGCTGACACCAGGTCCATTTTCATCACGTTTATTGCTCCTCATTGATCATGCATTCTGTCACTACACTCTGTTCGTTGGGTTGAATGCACGTTCAACCAGCCATGACTTCTATCTCGTGTTTGTGTGTGTCAAACATGCGAGAGTGCCATCTGGTGTCTGTCCGGCAGATAAGTGTCTCGGCTTTGAAATGTTGCCCCTGGGAACACATGAATGTGCTTCTGCACCACCACCAATAGAAGAGGAATTCCAGTATTTGTGATGACGGATGTAATCGTGCAAGTTGTAAGCCGAGGGCAGATACTGCTTATCATCTGTACTCGGGGACGGAGTTTATTTGTTTTTAAAGAAAGTTTTAAGTAATAGGATGAAATGAAGCAGACACAATTTCAGAAGGAGAGGAGAGTGAGGTGCAGAGCCAGACCTGAATTTTTAGCATTAAAATATTTGACATTTCATCGGTACAAATTGGGAAAACGATTTTCACCATTCCTGAGTTCCAGAATTAGATGGAGAGGAGCCCAGTCATTAAGGGTTGTAACTTCTGTGCAAACTCCATCATGCTGCTTCCGGACATGGTGGGAAAGGAGGGTGGAATATTTAGAACCTGAGCCAAAGACATCAGAAACAATCAGAGTCTTTCCATTGATTTCAGTGGGCTTTAAAGTTGGCCCTTACAAGTTTACAAGTTTACTTGTCTCTTACAAGATCCCTTAATTAGATCCCTACAAGGCCCTTAATTAGAACTCTGATTTCAACGGGGCTATACATGAGCACAGGGTCAGCCCTTGAACGTGTAATCAAAGGACCTTTGACAGGATTACTGGCCTACTGGATGGGGGGAGGAGAAGGAAGCTGTAGATGTCCTAGGTATTGATTTTAGAATGGATAAACAGTCCAACATGACAGTCTCATGAGCAAATTAGGGAAATGAGGCCTGGATGAAATTACTATAAGGTGGGTGCAAAATTGATTGAAAGACTATACTCAGAGTAGTTACAAATGTCTCCCTGTCTAACAGAGAGGGAACTATGTAGGGGGACTAACAGGGTTTGTCCTGGGTCTGGTACTGTTCAATATTTTCATTAATTACTTGGATAATGAAATGGGGAGTATGCTTATCAAATTTGTGGCTATTACCAAGCGAAGAGGGGTGGCTAACATTTTGGAGACCAGGTTTGAGATCAAAAGGATCCTGACAAATTGGAGAACTGGTCTGAAATCAACCAGATGACATTCAATAAAGCCAATTCAGAGCATAACACTTGAGAGGGAAAAAAATCAAATGCATAACTACAAAACGGAGAATAGCTGATTCAGTGATAGTATTGCTGAAAAAGACCTGGAAGTTATAATGGACCTCAAAATGGAATATGTGTCAACAATGTGATGCATCTGTGAAAAGGGCTAATATTCTGGAGTGTAGCAATACATCTGTCGTACACAACACATGGGAGGTAATTTTCATTGGATAGAAAGCTGGTAGATTGTTGGGCTCAGTGGATAGTGATCAATGGATTGATGTCTGGCTGGCAGTCGGTTTCAAGTGGAGTGCCCTACGGGTCGGTTTTGTGGCCAGTTTTGTTCAACATCTTCATTAATAACCTAGACGAGGGGTTGGATTGCACCCTCAGCAAGTTTGTGGATGACACTAAGCTAGGGGGAGAGGTAGATAAGTTTGAGGGTAGGGATAGGGTCCAGAGTGACCTAGACAAATTGGAGGATTGGGCCAAAAGAAATCTGATGAGGTTCAACAAGGACAAGTGTAGAGTCCTGCACTTGGGACGGAAGAAACCTAAGCATTGCTACAGGCTGAGGACTGACCGGATAAGCAGCAGTTCAGCAAAAAAAGACCTTGAGATTATAGTGGATGAGAAAGCTGGCTACTGAGTCAACAGTGTTCCCTGGTAGCCAAGAAGGCTAATGGCATATTGGGGTACATTAGGAGGAACATTGCCAACAGATCTAGAGAAGTAATTATTCCCCTTTCTTCTGCACTGGTGAGGCCATATCTGGAGTATTGTGTCCAGTTCTGGGCCTCCCACTATAGAAAGGATGTGGACGTATTGGAGAAGGTCCAGTGGAGGGCAACAAAAATAATTAGAGGTTGGAGCACATGACCTACGAGGAGAGGCTGAGGGATTTGGGCTTATTTAGAATAGGGAAGAGAAGAGTGAGGGGTATTTGATAGCAGCCTTCAACTCCCTCAAGGGGAGTTCCAAAGAGGATGGAGAGAGGCTGTTTTCAATGGTTACAGATGACAGAAAAAGGAACAATGGTCTCAAGTTGCAGTGGGGGAGGTCTAGGTTGAATAGTAGGAAAAACTATTTTACTAGGAGGGTGGTAACGCGCTGGGATCAGTTCCCTGGGAAAGTGGTGGGATCTCTATCCCTAAAGGTTTTTAAGTCCTGGATGTCAAAGTCCTGCTGGGATGGTTTAGTGGGGATTGGTCCTGCTTTTTAGTAGGGGCTTGGACTCAATGACCTCCTGAGAGCTCTTCCAACCCTAGGTTTCTATGATTCTATGATTCATGCTCTACTTGGCATTGGGGAGCCCTTATCTGGAGTACTGTATCCAGTTCTGGGCTCCACAGTTTAAGAAATATGTGAACAAATTGGAGATAGCCCAGAAGAGAGCAACACAAATGATAAATGCTTTGGAGAACCTGACCTCTGAGGAAAGGTTAGAAAATCTGAGCATGTTTAGTCTTGAGAAAGGAAGACTGACGGGAGACCTGATAACAGTCTTCAAATAAATCAAAGGCTGTCATAAAGAGGGCAGTGCTCAACTCTTCTCTGTATCTGCTGAAGGGAGAAGAAGCAATGGGCTTAATGTGCAGCCAGAGAAATTGAGGTGAGAAATTAGGAAAAGCTTTCTAACCCTAAGGATAGTTAAGATCTGGAATAGGCCTTCAAGGGTGGTTGCAGAATCCCTGTGCTTGAGGGTTTGTCAGAACGGGTTAGAAAACAACTTGTCAGGAAAGGTCTAGGTTTCATTGGTCCTGCTTCAGCGGAGGGGGCTGGAAAATGACCAGCCCTACATTTCTGTCATTCTGTGATTAAATGAAAACAAGCGCAGAACACTCTGACTAAGTAAAGGAAAGGGTATTTCAGAAATTGAGGCATGGCAGTGAGGATATTTAAGGGAGACAGATAAAACTAGGTCATGTATCAGAGACATGGCTCAATCCTCACCAAGACTTAGGAGCAAATAATAAAGAATCCAGCCCTTCAGGCTGACAGTTACATTGGACCCTGGGGTAAGGTGTATGTGGGGGGCTGGCTCCATGCCCGGAAGGGGTAGGGCCTAGGCAGAAGAGGCAGGATCGAAGGCAATCAGCCCTTAGCACTGCCCAGACCATGATGTGCCTTCCCCCTGTTCTCCGGATCACATGGAGGTGGTGGCCAAGAGCTCTGGGCCCCTTTGAATCTCTGGGCCCCAGGGCCATTGCCCACCCTGTTGGTGGGCCTGATTCAGACCACAGCAAATCCATCTCAGGTTTTTACACCGACAGCAGTCCATTCTAGGGCAGGTTGGGAATTTCGCTGTGGCTGTATATATGCTCTGACATCATCTGTGAAGTTTCTAGTTACCATCTTCACTACGAAGACTTGGTTTAAAGGTCTCCAGGCAAGTAAAGCTGAGTGACTAACTGAGCATTTGGTTCAGTGGCTGAGCTGACAAATTTGACAAAGAGAATGGTTCTGTTCTGTACAAAAAGTTCCAAACGTCAATTCAGAATGATGGTTTTGAAGTGACATATCAAAAGGGTTCATTTAAAAGATGTTGGAAATGTTTAAACGTTTCAGAATTATTTTTTTTCAGACTGTATTCAGGTGAAATGACCCGGTGAATGTGACCCAATTTTGCAAATAGTTTCAGCACTGGAAAAAAAAAAAGAGAGAGAGAAAATATGGGGACAAATTGGCTATCCATTATTATTAGAGCTGGGTGAACTTTTTTTTTCCAATGAAGTCAATTTTTGCTCTGAGATTTTAAGGCCTGATAAGATCATTATGATCATCTAGTCTGACCTGCTTTGAACTTCACCCAATGCTTCCTGCTTCAGTCCAGTAATTTGAAGATGATTATATCTTTTAGAAGTACATCCAATCTTCATTTAAATACTCCACACTCAGTTACACCTGTGGAACCACACTGAGGTCAACTGAATTACATTGGTTCAAATATGACCAGCATTTTTCCCTAAGAGACTTGCTGTGTTGAAGTGACACATTACCTTGCTTAACCCTAAATCAATCTATCTAGAATCATAAACAATCTCTCCCGCTTTCAAAATGTACTCAGCTCTTTAAAGGTATCATTAATCTGTCAGCTTCCAGATGCCCACATAATTTTATCAGGCTATGCATCAGGATCTGAGCCTACTATTGTACCAACATTATTACAACTTTGCTGGTGCCTTAGGGTTGGCGTTGATGTTTCTGGGCTCTTGATTTGTGGAAAAATCAATAAAGATTTTAATCACAAAAAGCAACAAAACCAAAACCCCAAGATGAATTTGACAAGCTTTCCTTTTACCATTTTCTTTTGTTGAAAAAAATGCGTAAGAACATCTAAATTAGAGCAAAATATTAAAAAGTGGTTTCTAATTAGCTGTAAACAATGTTGCTGGAGGGGAAAGGCTTTTTTCCTGTTTCAAGTTGCGTCAGTACTTTATTATTATTCTTTCCTTCTTTCCATTTCATTTGGCAATGATCCTTGTAGAACTTTTACTAGAAGTATACTGTTAGATGTTCTGTCTACTATGAAACCTGGCTACCTCATCTGCAAATTAAATCAGCTACACGCTGGATGGTGAAAATAGAATCACAGAAACTTAAGTCAGAAAACAGTTGTAGGTTTTGCTCATGAAACCGTAGCATCACCTATGCATAGGTGAAATGGTGCTATTTACATGGAACCTTCCATTTGAAGGTTCTCTAGTAAGTCAGTGGAATGGTGTGATTTTGGAAGTGTTCAAGGTATTTTTAGGTGGGAGCAATAGCAAATCCAAACCAAAGAATAATTGCCATTCAATCAGAGCCAATGCTAAAATCCACAGAAAGGCTCCGTTTTTCTTCAATAAGTTTTGAATCAAGCTGTTAAAATTCAGGGCGAACAGAGACATATGTCTTTGTCAGGATACCTGAAAATCAGTGGTATAAATGGGGGCATACTCTCCAAGTGGGGTGGACTATATTTGGCACATGGGTACTGAACTCTGTGCTGTATGTAGCATGGAGACATTTTGTTTGCAGTGTTGCTGAAGCTTGTGATGAGGAGACCTAGACCCTGTGCTCTCTGCCTCCGTCTATGCTGCAATCAAAGAGCCATGAAAAGCTGCAGGGCTATGCAGTGTTTGGACATTCGGGTTACATCTAAACCGGGGATCTAAAACTCTATGAGGGGAAGGAGATCTCAAAGCTCAGCCTCCCATGGCCCAAATTCTGCCTTTCCTCAAGGTACCTCCCAAACAGATCCGTGTGTGAATTGCAAAATCTAAGTCTGACTTTCTGCACAGGAAGGGTGTTTAGTGAATGGTAAAAGGTGTTACTGGGTGAGGAAGCATAAACACACATGTAACCTCCCCACCTTCTGAATGTAGTTCATTGTCCCATGGAGTAGCTCTTAGACCACTCACAGACAGAAGGAGAATGAGTTTGCTCTATAGCCTTAGCTGAGAAGCAGCTGGCTTTTAGCTCAAGCTGTAGAAGCTCATGCACTAAGCTCCAGAGATCCCAGGTTTGGTTCCATCTGTCAGCATTAAACATGGGCGTGTGGTCATATACCCATTGGCTCCTCCTGTCCCACCCATGAAAGCTTGTAGCATCCTCATTCATACCTGGGCCAAGGGGACACAGTAGGTGCACCATGCAGTCCTAGTACAGGTAATCACACAGACTGCATGGCGGTACTCCATGGTACAGTGGGATCACAGAGTTATTTCCATCTCAGTCACTTTTTGGCTGGACCACAGCAATGCAGTAAACCCGGGCACGTAGCCTTCGGCACATAGGAAACTCCAGGTAGTTCAGAACACGGCAACTTCTCTCCTCTCCAACATGGGCTACTGACTTCGGCTCTCTACTCTTGAATTTCAAATCAAGTTCAAGGTCTGTCCTTATCTTCAAGCTGCTTCATGATTTGGACCCTACAGGCCATGCTTGAGAACTCCACCCCTCTGGCACAACGGAAATCCCAACAATAAAGGGAAGAGTCATCTGTGCACAACAGGACTTTTGCCCTGTTCCAGCACTGTGCAATGAGCTCTCTGGAGATCAAAGGACCAGCCCCAAACCTCATCAAAGCCCATATAGAATAAAGAGGAGTATCTGGCCTATTGGGCTTTATTGTTGGGGTAAAATTCACCCTGGAATAAATGGATCTGGAGTTTGGCTAGAACATGGTGCACAGAGTCAAGAAATAACTGGGAAGTGACTGTCTAGGAAGGAGTACTGCAGAAAGGGATTTAGGGGTCATAGTGAACCACAAGCTAAATATGAGTCAGCAATGTGACACTGTTGCACAAAAAGCAAACATGATTCTGGGAGACATTAACAGGAGTGTTGTGAGAGACATGAGAAGTCATTCTTCCACTCTGCTCTGCGCTGATTAGGCCTCACTGGAAGCATTGTGTCCAATTCTGGGCATCATATTTCAAGAAAGATGTGGAGAAATTGGAGATGGGCCAGAGAAGAGCAACAAAAATTATTAAAGTTATCTAGAAAATAAGACATATGAGGGATGACTGAAAGAATTGGGCTTGTTTAAGTTAGAAAAAAGAAGACTGAGAGGGGACATGATAGCAGTTTTCAGGTATCTAAAAGGGTGTCACAAAGAGTAGGGAGAAAAATTGTTCTCCTTGGCCTCTGAGAATAGGACAAGAAGCAATGGGCTTAAATTTCAGCAAGGGAGGTTGAGGTTGGACATTAGGAAAAACTTCCTAACTGTCAGGGTGATTAAACTCTGGAATAAATTGCCTAGGGAGGTTGTGGAATCTCCATCACTGGAGACATTTAAGAGCCGGTTGGATAGACATCTGTCAGGGATGATCTAGACAGTGCTTGGTTCTGCCGTGAGGATAGGGGA
>JANRFK010004893.1:55086244-55098760 GCA_030068395.1 Apalone spinifera
AACTTTGGCGACGTTAATTGCGTACAGGGCCGGCCCGAGCCATTCGTGTGCCCTGGACCCCGGGAGCGTGGCACCGCCCCTGGGAGCATGGCACATGCGTGGCCCCGCCCCGGGCGCACGGCACATGTGCAGCCCCGCCCCCTCCCGGCCCGGAAGCCCCGCGTGATGCCCCCTACAATGGGGCGCCCCAGGTGGTAGCCCTGTCAGCCCATAGCTGGGGCCGGCTCTGATTGCGTAGCTGAAGTCAAAGGACCTTAACTCGACTTTTGGCGCTGTCCACGGTGCAGAAAGTCGAAGGAAGTACACTTTCCTTTCAACTTCCCTTACTTCTCGTGGAAGCAGGGTTATCGGCATCGACTGGAGAGCTCCTCTCACTTTGAATTAACGTGTCTTCACTACACTTGTTAATTCAAACTCTGGAAGATTGACAGCAGCAGCTTCAATCTTCTCTGTAATGTAGACGTACCCAGCCACTCTTCTGACATGAGAGCTCAATTCAACTCCCCAATGAATTCTGCTGAGAAGAAAAGGCTTTGGGCTTCCTCATAACAGAACAATAATTCCTTAGCGTTACGAACACCTCGGGACAAGACGTTTGTAACTCTGAATGAAACATCAGGGCCATTCTTTGAAAAGTTTACAACTGAACATGGACGTAACACAGCTTTGAAACTTCACCACCCAGAAGAAAAATGCTGCTTTGAACCCTCTTAATTTAAATGAAACAAGCATGGAGACAGTTTCCTTGCTTTGTCAAATCTTTTTTTAAATTTTCCCTTGATTTTTTGTAGTTTGTGCATAACACAATACCGTACGGGGCTTGCTTCTTCTTCTTATTTGTCTTCTGATGCTGATTGCCTATTTCTGATTTCAGATGAAATGTGAGATTGAGGGACCACTCAATTTGCAACTCTGGTGTCCTACTCGAGTGAAGGAAGAATTCAAAGGATACACTTCAGGTAAGTATTTTATCAAGGACCCTGAGGCCTTATTGTCACCAGGAAAAAAAAAAACTTTATTCTTATTTTGTGTTAGCGAACACAAGGATCAAAATCTGGAGTTTGAGCATTTTGGCTGCTTTATTTGGTTATTACATTGTATCAGGTACCATGCATTAGCTAACTTAAGGTAAGAACATACCATTTTTCGTAGAGAACATGCACCCTGAACCAGTCTCCATCCAATCGCCCTCCCATTGCTGGGCTTTGGATTCTTCCTTCACTGTTCCACAAAAGGGCCACAGCCAGAAACAAGGATGCCATAGAAACAGAGGACAGAAAATGAAGCCACCAGAAATCTGAAGTCTCTGACTTTGCTTGGTTTAGAACTCATCGTTTCCGGTTCCACTAATGTGGATTGTTTTGTTTTCGACACTAAATGGCTTTCCCCTCCAGGGGAAATTCTTCCAAAGTCATCATAGAAGAAGCCACTTGGCATTGACAGTGACCTTGTCTTATGATCGAGAGCCAGATGTGTGAACAGCTACCATACCCTAAGGGTAACTGTTGCTACCCTGTCATAGACATGGATGGGTGAGATCATGCAGCTGTTACTTCTGAACTTTCTTTGGCAGTAGCATAGATTTAAAAAAATAGCACTCGTTGCTGCCTCTTCATCTTTAATTGTTGTTATTACAGGCTCTGGGAATTGTGCAACTGAATGCTAGGAATTTCACAGCTGAAACTGAGGACCAAGAAAAAAAACCAGGAAAAAACCCGCCAGCAAATAGTATCTAGCACATGATGAAAAGAAGGCTTGGAAGGGACATCCGTGTATAGTCACCCTATGAATGTCATTGACATAGGAGACCTTCTAGTCAAAAGCTCAGGCCAAATTATATCATGACGAGTCTTATCAAGCTAAAATCGCCTAATCCAAGTGATTTTCAAACTTTTTTTCCTCATGACCCAGTTGAATAAAATTGTTGATGCCCACGACCCAACACAACGTGACTAGCGTGGTGGGGTGAGGCTGAGAGCTTTGGGACATAGGAGAGGGCTCCAGCTTTGGGGGGCAGGGGCAGGACTGGGGCGGGAGGGGTTTACCTTGAGTGGCTCCCAGTCAGTAGGGGTGCTAAGGCAGCTTCCTACCTCACTTGGCACCGCAGACCATGATGGACCCCAGAAGCAGCCAGCAGCAGGTTTCCAGCCAATGGGAGTGTAGAGCTAGTGCTTGGAGCAGGGGCAGCATGTGAAGCCCTGTGTGCTCTCCTTCCCCCATCCTGACTAGGGGTCTGGCCTGCTGCTGACCACTTCTGGAGTGCAGCACAGTCTGTGGTGCCAGGATCCCCACTGGTCACCTGATCACCCTGCAGCAACGAGAACCAGGGCCCGACATTCCAGGACGAGCCGTAGTTTGAAAACCACTGGTCTACTCTGATGTCATTCTTCGGAGCAGGCGCTGACAAACAGAGAAAACTGGCTGGAACAACGGGAATGGCGGTTTGGTTTTGTTTTCCACTAAACCAGATTTGGACCATGAAATATGCTAGGGATGGTACAGCAGTGTCATTTCTGGTGATGTCTGGCTGGACACCGGCTGCATTCAGAGACACTGGAAATGAATGTGCAAATGATAGGTAAGAGAACATCGGAACGAGAGTAAGTTGGTACAAAGGGGACAAGTCATCCATGGAGTGTAAGAAGGTGTAAGAAGGTGTAAGAAGGTGCGAGATAATTTATTCCTTTATTCATTTATCTATAATCATAAAGGTCCCTTTCTGACTTTAAAATCTCCATGGTTTTGTTTGTTTTTTGTCTTAATTAAAACATATTTAGATGATGAAACAATCTGGGGGTGACACATAGATACACATAAATATTAAGGCCAGAAGGATCCTTTATGATCATCTAGTCTTATCTGCATAACAGGGGACATTATACAGTATGGAGCTATTCACTCCCATTGGACACCAACTTACACCACCAGGAACATCACCTCTGATGCCCTGTCTCACCCATTTACTCCTCACCTCCTAGAAATGATCTAGGAAGTAATGTAGCCATCCGACTCCCCTTCCCCAGAATGCATTGGATGTTCCTCCAGGCCCCTTTCTGCTCAAGAGGCTCTATTGTTTTCATATTTCATTGGAGAGCAGTTTGACTGAAAACTGGCACTTGCTCACTTGGGTATATGAATATCTCGGAGGAGGTGAGATTACTTTTTGGCTCATGCTGGGGATTGTAACAGAGACCGGCGTGAAATCCACGCTTTCATTCTGGAAGAATTAATGTGATACTCTCTGATGGAAGGATTTGAGATTTTGGTTAAATTTGTAGCTCCCCTAGGTTTAGAGGCATGTCACTGTGGGCCATGAAGGTTTCAGAGTGGTATGAAACTAACACAAGAAAATGATGGGATATTAAATGATTCCATTATTCATTGAGGAGGCAATTTGAACAAACCAGCAATTTCCTCTTGGCCTTTAGTTTATGAGTGATTCTATTCAAGTCTTTATAATAAAAGGAACACAGGTGGGTAATTAAGAAGGTGTGAAATGTGAAGAAATAGCCAACTTTCTTTTAGTGCTCTGCCCAATACTTTGTATAGGGCTTCTTCATCGATGTAGTGACTGATGGCTTGACCTTGCAGACTGACCTGGGGTCACGTTTTCTTTAAAACAAAGCAAGACGGGACAGATTCCGTCAATCTTTTGCTCTAAAAACAGCTTACAGCATGGATAGACCAAGAACAGTTCAACAAAAGTACTTAGCTGGTATACAAAGCTTTTCATCCTTAAATCTCAAAGTGTCTTTCAGACACAGGTAATTATCATTATCCCCTGGATTAGTGATGGGGAAACTGAGGCATGGATGATTTGCCCAAGGTTCATAAAGCAAATCAGTGTCTGAACTAGAACAGAATCCAGGTTTCCTAGCTCCTTATCCATTCTGCTATCCATTTACCCAGACATCCTCCATTTCTGGATTGTTATTTCCTCTGATTCCTTTAATTACTTTTCTTGCTCTCATTACACTCTGATGACAACCATGTTCTCCACCCCTAACTAAACAGGAATGCTTGAGGTTAAATAAAAGAAACAGAAGCCTTTTTCTAATTGGAAATTGCAAGTTTGTTTTGTTCTTTTCCGTTGTCTGTTTTGGTTCATGTGAAAGTAAAACTAAACACAGTAGCACTGCTGCGTAAAAACTCCCCTACAGTTTCTCACATCCACATTCAGCAAGAAGAAATGCAGCCTTAATGTTTCAATACCATAGAGCTCTGGATCCTTAAAATTACTTCTTATGTGGCTTCATTTTGGGGCAGGGAAGGCCAACGATTGTTTATCTCGTGCCCACTTTCTGCCTCTGGTATAACATTGGATGAGCTGCTAATCACTGTCTGCATGTTTTACCAGAAACCATGCAAAATACCACTGCTTTAATTTCCATTCTGCCACTTTAGGTTGTGGGGGTTTCTTAAGCATAATTTGGAAGTCAGAAAAGGTTTTGAAGCCACAGGAATACAGCACTAATTGGAAAATTGCTATGTAGTCTTTCCTTGTTGATACAAAACAGGTTAGTTATGTCATTTTCAGGAGATAATCTTTAGCGATCATCCTTTCAGTGACAGTTAGAATCTCTTTTCCATTTTGACCTTCTTCTTTGTAACTCATCAATGATGACACAATTGGGCTGGCTTCCCAGTCCACTGATTTAACAGATCTTGAATCAAGCCCTAATTGTAATCATATATTATTGGTAGGTATTTCTCCCAGTTGTTGCTCAGTGTCATAATTGCAATAAAAAGATAGATTGTAAGCTTAGTGAGATAGGGACTGTCCTTTTGTTCAGCATTTGTACAGTATTGTAGGGTCCTGGTCTATTATTAGGTCTCCTATGTACTTCAGTAATACTAAAAAGCAAGAGGAAGTTGATAGTAATTAATATGAATAAGTTAGGAATTGTAGAAAATTGATAAGGGAGACAAAGAGACAAAAAAAATCTACTACGAGCAGAAGAGTTAACAATAAGGAGTTTTAAATGTGTATTTGGAACAAAAATAATCCTAACAATAGCATCGGTCTGTTATTAGACAGAAACATTCGAATTATCAGTAATAATGGGGAAAAAAAGCCAAGCCAATACATATTTCTGTTCCTTATTTGGGGGAATAAAATGTAAATTAGATAGTCATATTGTCATATATAAACCACATACACTAGGTGTGTGGGTTACAATATCATATGATAATACTCTTTCTAGTCTAGTATTTTATGATACTGTTAAAGGGATGCCACTACAGTTAGATAATTGTAAAATCAGGGAGTCTGGATAATTTTCATTCAATAATTTTAAACGAGATGGCTGGGTAGCTCACTGGGTTGTTAATGTTGATTTTCAATAAGTCTTGGAACATCAGGGAAGTACAAAAGATTGGAAAAATGCTAATGTTCCTTTATTTTAAATGGATAAGCAGAATAACCTGGATAATTACAGGTCAGTCTGACATCTATCCTGGGCAAGATAGTGGAGTGGCTTGTGACTTGATGTGACTTGATAATAAAAAAATTAAAGGAGATTAATATAATTAATGCTAATCAACACTGATTTGTGAAAAACAGATCCTTTTATACTAACTTGATTTCTTTTTTGATGCAATGACACATTTGGTTGGCAAAAGTAATAATATCAATGTAATATACAGGTTGGACCTCCCTGGTTCAGGCAGCGGTTCCAGATGAGGCGATTTGACAGACCGGGGGAGGTCTTTCCCCTCATGGACCATGCTGAACCTCTGCACCTGGCTAGGTCTCCAGCCTGGCCCCACTGCTGCCTGCCTGTCTGTGACTCACCTGGGCCAGAGTTCCCCGATTGCCACCAGGGCCAGAGCTCCATAGCCAGGCTGGAGCTCCGTGGCCAGGCCGGAGCTCCCTGGCTGTGGCTGGGTCCAGAGCTCCGTGGCAAAGCCTGGAGCAATCTGGCTGCTGCTGGGGCTGGTGCTCCACGGCTCTGTGGCCACTGCAGGCATCCTGCTAGTGCCTGGCCGCTGAGGCCATAACTCCCCTCTCTGCCTCCCCCACCTCACCCCTCACCCTTTCCTTCCCCTGTCACTGGACTGCCCCTGCTGCACTCCTGCCCTGCAGCAAGTCTACCCTATGCCTGGGCTCTGTGGTCCAGGAACAGCCATGGTCCTGCCAGACCACAGACGTTGCTGGACCAGAGAGTGCTGGTTAGGGGAGGAACAACCTGCATTAGAATTCTGTATGACATTTGACTTGGTACCTCATCACATTTTGATTAACAAACAAGAACACTATATAATCAATGTAGCACACATTGAATGGACTAAAAGTTGGTTAATTGAAAATCTCAACATGTAATGGTAAATGGGGGATATTTATAGTGCATTTATAGTGGGGTCCTTCAGGACTTGGCTGTATGCTATTAAATATCTTTTATTAATCACCCGGAAGAAACCAAAAAATCATTACTGATAAACATTTGCAAATGACCCCAAATCTGGGGAGGCCTAAATAATGAAGTAGGGCCATTCTTATGTTCTTATGCTTAGCCCTTTCCAGAGGCTGACCTATCTGTGGACCCAAACTGTGACTTTTCAAGCTCAAATGGCAAGTGGTGGCCTTATGGTTGGAAGAACCTTCCCATCTGCTCATAGGGAAGCCCCACATAAGCACTTTCCTTTCTTCTGCTTAGGCCTAGCCTGGCATTATAAGACCAATGCTTTTCTAACCTTCCCCAGGGCGGATGCTTTGCTTTTCTGAGGCCATGTCTTCACTCTGAGGAAAGCAACGGGTGCTGCAATCAATGTTCTGGAGTTTGATTTAGTGAGTCTATTTAAGACTCACTAAATTGAATTCAGAGTGCACCCCTGCTGGTGGCCAGTACTCCTGTTTGTGTGAGGAGTAAGGGAAACCAGCGAGGAAACTCCAGACGAGGTATGTCAACTCCAGCTACATAATTAATATAGCTGGAGTTTCATATCTTGATTCATTAATATAGCTGGAGTTGCGCGTCTTGTTCCCTTTTGGTGTAAACTTGGCCTGAAAAGCCACATAGAATACAGCTGTCCAGGCATGAGCAGAGGCGTAACATTTTGCTGGGATGATTTGGGAGGCGCAGACATCCCCAGGTGACCTGACTTAGCAAGTCACGCCTGCACATCTTCAGAGCCAACATAGACAATGGAAGGAAGCATTAGAAAATGCAGGGAGATGGTAAGCCAAACCAGAAAAAGGGTGGGGCGGACTGATCACCACTCACCTGCTTAATTTAAAGAGGAGCTAGATAAATGAATAGTGGTCAAGACTCTAGTGCAGATAGTCAGTGAAAATCACAGTCTGTCTCAGGAAAACCAGCCGGCTTTTATTCTGTCAGGCTGGGTAAATGAGTCACTGAAACCCCTCAGTCACATAATAAAGAATCCACTCTCTTGCTATCAGGATTTTTTGTTACTCTCAGCCCAGTGAGTCTGATGCAAGCCAATTCTTAGGGGATAGCTGGATTTATTTATTTTATCAATCAGCCATTGTAAACAGACACGACCTCTGCTTTGCAGCAGAATAGAGTGCGAGCTAGATGTCCACTAGCCAAACCTAATTTTCAGGGGAGTCAAGGGACATGTAGAACAGGGAACGCCTGTCAGAATAACGATGAATGAGATGGTGCAAAAGAACACATCCGATAACTGAAAGTCAAAGCTTGTTAGCTCTCCAGTCACATCATCAGTATTTGCTCTGGAGTAAAAATGAGTGACTCTTCCCATTCAATCCCATTGGTTTATTTCCCCCGCAAGAAACGTCTTCAGCTAAATTACTGGTTTGTTCTCCTAGTGAACATTAAAGCCATTATCATGGGAGCCATTGAAGAGTCACTTTAAACACCATCCATCCTACAACACATAAGCAAGCCGTGTTTCCAGTCGGGCCAATGCAGCACGGATTCCATCTCACAGCATAACGTAAGCTTTGTTAGTAAAATTAAAATAATATGGATCCTTAATGTTATATGCTCGCTGAGACCAAAGACGGGAACCTTGCTGCTGCTCAGGCTTTTCAGCGTGTGGTGCAAAGCAGATAGGAACTGCTGCAATACTGGATACTCTGCCTGACTTCCCAATAAAGGTTTGGAGGCATCCAAAGCCTTCAGAAAAACAGGTATGAGGTAGGTGCAAGGTGCTGGCTGGACCTCAAAACAGACTGTCATGCCCAGTCTTATTTCTAGGCTGTTGCACAACTCAAACGTAGGCAACCTCCCCCCTACACATTTTCAGCCCACCCTGGGTTACAGCATCCATGGGAGCTGATTCTCTCTTGATTCTTCCAGCATGACTCCCCATGTGCTATTAACTGAGTACCACCTCCCAGGGATCTCTCCCTGGAGGCTCTTTTCTTGTAGCAGATTCCCACCGCCTCCCCTTCCTCAGCAGTCTGGCAGAACTTCCTGCTTCTCCTTCTCCTGCCCACCCATCCTGCCAGCTGTTGGCCTATCTGTCTGCAGGGAGCAGGCAGCGAGGGTCCCAAATCTATGCTTACCTGCACTGACTCCTTCTCTGCCCCTTTCCTGATGAAGTCATGGGCGTGACTCACCCATGCTTCCCCTCCAGGGCCCAAATGTCTGTTCTTATACCCCAACTAGGGGCCTTTCCTCTTCAAGAGCCAAGGCCAGCCTGTGGCGGGAGAGTCAGTGGATACTGGATGAAATTCACCCTTGTGCAGAAGGCTCTGCAAGGATTATGAGTAAAATGTTCTTATAAAGCAGTGTTTCTTAAACTGTGTTCCACAGAACACTGGTGTGCCACGAGGCAGTCGGAGGTGTGCCATGGAGAACAGAGTTCAAAATGGCCACCCTTAAAGGGGCAAGCAACTTTTTTTTTTTTTTTGCTTAATAACTCCCCCCCCCCCCCCCCCGGGACTTTTTTTTTTGTCAATAACTTTTCTCCCCCCCCCCCTTTTTTTTTTTGCTCAACAAAAACTCCTTGGTGATCCTTGGTGTTCCTCATAAAAAAATATTGTTTGGTGTTCCTCAGTCTTAAAAAGTTTAAGAAACACTGTTATAAAGCATATTTTATCCCTTCCTATAGCAGATAGTCCACACAGAGGCTAAAAGTTTACTACAGCTATCTGTTTGTATCAAGTGGTAGAGGTCTGTCTATGCTTTGGTTTGGGAGATCCTGGTTTCATACCTTTCTGGTGACCTGTGATGGAAGTTATTACATAAAGACTATATAGCTAGGTTAGGATGGCTTTTGTGGGATTTAGATGGTGCAAAGGAATTGTGCAGCCTCTCTTCACAATGGTGAAGTTCATGCACGTTGCTCATGGTGCTTGTGTCTGATTAGCTGAGCCAACAGCTCACTGCAGGTGGCATGATAGAGTTTCGCCTGTGTTTAAAAATGTGTCTTCCCCCTCTCCCCAGAAGTGTGCGCACATCTGGTGATGAGCAACCCTCTTAAAATCAAGTAAATATTGCCCCAAACTTTTGCCAAGAGCATGAACTGAATCTTCAGTTGAGGTTCAACATAATACAGTCAACTTTCCTATTCATCTTTTTATAGCTCAGCAGTTTCCTGATGCCCAGCAACCAAGACACAAAACTTTGGGGGAAAAAACAGTGCCTAGGATATTCCCAACCAACATGCTACAGGGTGAATGTACAAGGTGCTTCTTTTATACATTTAGAATGTCTTCACAGAAGGGTCCAAATCTTTGAACGCTTACCTGAAATTCAGTAGAGATGAACGAGAACCCAAACCTTAGATCCGAGCACTCCTGAATTTGATTCTATTATTTATTACATCATTCAAAAAGATTTTCTAGGTTCTTTAAGGTACATCTACACAGCAGTGTTATTTCGGAATAACCGATGTTATTCCAAAACAACATAGTCTTCGTCTACACAACAAGCAGTTATTTCAACATAATATCAAAATAATATCAAGCTGCAGGACTTCTTACTGAGGCTTTGTCTACATTGCAGGGTTTTTGCGCAAGATACTTTTTGCAGAAGAGATCTTCTGCAAAAGCTTCTTGTGCAAAAGCACGGCCAACACCTCAAAAGTGCATCACAAAAGCGACGTGCTTTTGCACAAGGGAGCGTCCACACTGCATGGATGCTCTTGCCCAAGAAAGTTCTGATTGCCATTCACAGAATGGCCATCAGAGCACCTGTGCTTTTTGTGATGGGCTCTTTTTGCGCAAGAAACCCCTGTTGAGAATCCACACACACCTTTTTGTGCAAGAACTCTTGCACAAAAAGGAGTTTTGCTTCCTAGAAGGAGGTATACCTACACTGCAAAAAGCCCTCTGTTCTGTCAATTGACTGTAGATTTTCTTGCACAAAAATGCTCTTGAGGTGTGGACGCTTTGTGGGTTTTTGCACAATAACAGTTGGTTTTGCATAAAACCCCTGTAGTGTAGCCATAGGTCAGACTCCTGTAATCCTCATTTTACAAGGAGTAAGGGAAGTCAGAGGAAGAGCACTCTAACTCAGACTTCCTGCTGTGTAGACAGCGCCAAAAGCTGAAATAAGCTATTTCAACTTAAGCTGCACAATTGATATAGCTCAAGTTGTGTAGCTTATTTTGGCTTTAGTCCTGCTGTGTAGACGTGCCCTTATAGAGCAACTGGAACCACATGCTCCCTGAACTACATTGCTTATAATGTAATATTAAACATGATGTGACAGGATAGAGATAACAAGTAGTGGAGAGGTCCTGGAAAGAGATTTAAAAAAAGCCTATTATCTTTGAGGACATGTGATTGCTTTGGCTAGGCAGGTGCACATCATGTTAATTTAATTAGAATCATGGGGTATCCTCCTCCTTTCTTCAATAAGGATTATGATTCATGTGTTTCTGGAGGTGTTATAGAAGAGGTGGGTGTGAAGGATGAATCTGATGGAAGAATGAAGAGTGTCTTCCTTGTGAAAGTTAGGATTTGCAGCTTAACTTTGTCTTGACCTCTATCTCTACTAAGATGATCCTTCACTCTGGATTCTCATAGTGCTTGGTTTGGGAGAAGCTTGGATCTGGATCCAGATTTTATGCGTTGGGCCCCCATTTCTTTTCTGTAGGGAATGCCCCCAAATAATCTGAGGTTATTCACTCTTCACATAAGAATTAGAGGAATAATTGTATTTACTGCTATTGTATTTACTTCTTCCTCCATTCTCAAGGCTCTACATAACCATCATCATTCTGGTCACCCGGGAAGATCAAATTCGGTGTGATGTTTATCATACACCACAATTTCCTTTACCATCCCCTTCTCATTGTAGAATGGTGATACATTCCTTCAACAGGATGCTGTGCGCACAGCACTCCCAACCGCTTCCAGGGCTTCCAGTGGAAATCTAACAGAGCTGGTGGGAAAACTCAAGGCAATGGTTTTCTGATAGAAAATATAATTTCACAGACATCTAAATGCTTCACAAATTGGAGTTGAGTTTTTTTTTCCAAAATCTTGTTATGGAGAAGAAAGGGGGAGGAGTTCTGACAATATCAAAATGTGCCATTTTGAAGCTTATATGGAGTATTATATTATAGCTTTGTTATATGAAAATGTAAAAAATGTAACCAATGCATTTCACTTTTGTCAAAACAAAACATTCTAATTGAGCTGAAATTAATGTTCCCCGGGGAGATTTTCGCAAAGAATTTTGAAATACTTGGGTTTTGTTTCAAATTGGAATGAAAATACATTTTGAAATACATCATGAAATGGACTTTCCATTCCATTAACAATTGCAAGCAATCAGTGAGCTAAAAACATGTTCATTCAAAGTATTTGATTAATAGCTACAAATAACTATTATATTCATAGAAGTCAAGACAGGTTTAAAAATAGGAAAAGGTGCTAAGCTATTTTATCTTCCTTTCTATGTTTATATACATCTATTCTATCCAATTTTCAGCTTAGAAAAGAGGAGACTAAGGGGCAATACAATAGAGGTCTATAAAATCATAACTGGTGTGAAGAAAGTGAATAAGGAAAAGTTATTTACTTGTTCCCATAGTCTACAACCACTTCTTGTTTAAGTTTATCCTGTACAGATTAACAATCCTATGGAAAAAGGGGGTTTTGTACAAAAAGAAAACGTCCACACTGCTTGTTTTTGCGCAAAAATGGATCGGCAGAAAATATGCAAATGAAATCGTGGCTCATGCAAATTAGTCCCTCATTAGCGTATTTTTTACTGAGAAAACTCGTAGTGTAGACCTAGCCTGTATGTCAGAGACTGGGAACGGGTGACAGGAGTGAGATAGCTTGATGATTACCTGTTTTGTTCACTCCCTCTGGGGGTATCTGGCGTTGGCCATTGTCAGAAGACAGGATACTGGGCTGGATGGACCTTTGGTCTGACCTAGTGTGGCCATTCGTACGTTCTTATGCACTCTCAACTCATAATTTGACCAGTTCCTTTGTCCAGTCTGAAGCTTTAGGTAGCTCTACCCATTCTGAAATTAATTAGGGCCCAGTTCTTTTAGGGTGTGTCTAAACTACACCCCTCTGCCGACCGAGGGATGTAGATTAGACACATCGCTATTGCAAATGAA